>CM049607.1:1989638-2092138 GCA_026979955.1 Megalurothrips usitatus
GAAATTATCTGGGAGAATGCCATCAATTTCGATGACCTCGAGACATTTTTCGAGTTTTACCGGAAAATTGCCGGGGTGACTAGTTTGTCACAGTCGAATTAGTCTCGGTGACCCAGAATATGCGTATGCCCGTATAGACGTCCGGATGTGCTGAAGCTGCACGTGTAGAAGGGGCAAGATAGTATATGTGTGCAAGAGAGGGAGAGGGAGAGAGAGAGGAGAGAGAGAGAGAGAGAGAGAGAGAGAGAGAGAGAGAGAGAGAGGAAGGATGGAGAGAGGGAAGGTGACAGAGACAGAGAGAGAATAATGAGCTCTCTCTGCAATCTCGACGGCTTACCGCAAGCTAGCCTACGTCTTTTCATGTGCACGACAGAACCAGGTAACCGGTGGTAGCAGCTTGCCCGCAGGCTCAGATAAAGCTCACAGTGAGCTGCCCACCCGTCGCGCCTTGCCTTATCTCCTCTCTTGTCGTCCCGTTGTACCGAGAGCGAGGGTGGGAGGGAGTGAGGGTGAGAGAGAGAGAGAGAGAGACAGAGACAGAGAGAGAGAGGGACAGAGGGACAGAGAGAGAGACAGAGAGAGATTATAGTTTATACAGTTTTAATCGTATTGAAAAAATATGAGTGTTACTTTTTGACAGACTTCAGGGTGAGGAAAGTCGCCATACGCGCCTGGGTAGATAGGCCACCCCGTCGGCGGTCGTGGCAAACTGGATGCCTACCCCCGGGAGCCACACCGACTCGTGCGGTCGGCCGGGGATGTTTCCAACCGCCGCGGAGAGATGGCGCGCGGGCGGAAATGCGAGGCACGATTGCCCGCGGCTGATATGACCTGCTCGCACCATGGCCTTCCCTTCTCCTCCATGCGCTACGGCGTAGGCCCGTGCTGCTGCGCTCCTGTCGTACCGTTGGGAAGGTTGGATTTCGCCTCTCCTGGAGGGCCTCTCATTCGGAGCGCCTCTAAGAACGGTTGTCGTGGACTCGAGGGAGTGGGTGTGGGTGTGTGTTTGCTGCGCGGCTCGATCGGTGCACGCACTGGTATATTTCGGCACTAAGGGCGTACTTGGTGCTTCACGTTGTGTACTCTATAATATAAAGTCCTCGGTTCAACCCCCGCCCCTCGGGGTCCGGTCAGCGCCGGCGTCTGCTTCGCTAATGGAGGCGTCGCATTTTATACCAAAGCAGGTGAGTTGTGCGCGGTTAATTCGCTAAGAAGCGAGTAATTTTTGTACGTTCCCAGTCTCAGTCGTTGTCATCTCTCTACTTGTCCATACTTTTGTGTTTAGCGGGTGCGCGGTCGCGACAACGGTAGGTTAGGCGCCCCCTGTGTTTGTATGTTGTTGTTGCCTCCATAGATTGTGTAAAGTGAAGCATTGTTTAGGACTCTATTTGCTACATGCTGTATAATTACTTGCAGTGTAGAGCTAGATGAATTTTGATATTTAAGTATATCAATAGTAACCATTTAAGTTTTGAAGCCTTCTTATTTTATGTCTGTTTGTGAACTCAAGGTGGTACTGGAGAACACTTATGTGCGCGTGTACATGCAAACATTTCATTTATTCCCATCAGCGTTTTACAGATATGTTACTGGCAGCATGGAAACTAATTAGAGAATGCTTAGTCCGAATGTTTGTTGTATCCCTCGTCAAACTCGATTTTTCACGAGCTATCCCATAGTGATGCATGATTATCCTTGAGCTGGTAATTTTGTCAGAGTAAAACTGTGGTAAGCGAGACCTGTTGTCCATTTTCCCGATGTAGTCACTTCAAATGGTGATGAAATTAGAAAGTTAGTGGTGAGCAAAGATAGTTTGTGTAGAGATTCCAAGTAGGAATATTTGGAGGTACATTTTGTGTTGATTCTAAAAGGTAAAAAACCTCGCTGTTTCTTGAAATGGATGTTGAACCTTCATTAATTAGCAGGAAGTGTTTTTCAATGATTGACAAGAAAAAAGTGCATAGTGAGGTTGTGGTTTTGCATAACAGTTTCCACTATGAGGTAATTGCAATGGTGACAAAGTGTCGCTGCCTTTCCAATTTGTAGACTGTTTATGCAGTCTGTTGTTTATTGAATTTGTGTTAGAATGTGGGCTTAATTGTGAGTTAGCATTATGTGGTGACATTTGGTTGATGTCATTTCCATTAATTAGGGAAGTAGAGGGAATAAAATGAAATTGTTAAATTGTGTAGAAATTTATTTGTCAATGTGCTCAGGTTTGTACATTGAGGGACGCTTCCCAGAGTAGTGGAAATAGTGAAAGGTGAGTAGGAGCGCATTAGTTGTTGACTTGGTTCTTGGTCGGAAGCAGGTGGGAGCGTAATTGGGGTAGCATCCAGAGCGGCCCACTGGGATGGCAGCATAAGATTTGTCTTGACATGTGTTGCAGAGCTGATGGTTGGTTTTGTTGAGACAGTCGTCCGTCTGCAAGAGAAGAAGAGCAGGGCTTAGAGTAGGGCAGGAGAGTGGTCCGTGGGGTGGGTGGTGACGATGGCCAGAGAGATATATGAGGTTGATGGTGTTGCAGGGTCGGGACGCGGCGCTGTGGGTGGAGCGGGAGGTCGTCGGTGGTGACGGCATGGACTAGACGGCCGCCGTCGCCGACTCGGGGTAGCAGGCGTTCCGGGAGCGGCGCCATGGCTGTGTCAGCAGGTAAGTCCTGCAGCAGCCGCCCCCGGTGTGCTTTCCCCTACGCCGCAAGTACAGCGGTGCCGTAGAACGGCCGCCAAAGTTGACTGTGGCGTAAGGTAAGACGGTGGGAGCCCCGCCCGCCCCCTTCCACCGCCGTGGTCGGGTTGACCCACTTCCGAACTTGCGATTACTAGTGATCAGGTGGCTACTGCTAGTACCCCGCGCGAGAGACGCACCTGGTGATTGACGGGTGGCGCCCTCCGACTAACGGGTGGCGGAAGTGGCAGTCACCTGGAAGCAGAAGCAGAAAGCAGGTGTTGTTGTTACTCTGAAAATGTTGTTGATATTTACATGGATTAATGGTGAGGAGACGCAAGTAGTTGGCGATTAAAAACGTGGCTTTTCACTGTATCTTTTTGTTAACGGCAATCTGAAGTGAAGCGTGTAATTGTTTTGAACAGGAAAGGCGTCGCGACACGTCTGCGAGCCGCGTCGTCTGCGTGAGGCGACGCGACGCCAGAGATGAGGCGGTGGCGTTCCTCTAACTAGTGTGGCAGCAGGTGTCCGTCGGATGGCGCCACGGGTCAATTTGCTTAGCTCTCGCGGTGTACTAGCAGTAGTCATCTCGTGACATCAAATTCTCGGGGGGTTGAGGTCAAACTGGCGGAGCGGTGGCGCCGGGGGTGGGCGGGCCACGCACATCCCACTTACCCGACTGTCTTACGGTGCGGCGGGACAGATGCCAGACGGAATGCCGTTATTTTTGGGCCTTCACGGCAGCGTCGCCGAGGGGAAAACCCCCCCCCCCCCCCCGGAGGCTGCTGCTGAAGGCCTTACCTGATGACGGCCACGGTGACGTCGTGGACGGCCGGGTGCCGCATCCGAGACGGCCGCTTCCCAATGACAGTGGGCTGGCCGACCGACACCCTTCCGCTCCGCTCCGGAGGCACGCCGTCGAGCCCCGACACTGCAACACCATCAACCTCATGTAACCCCATGTCCATCGTGCTGCTCTTGCTCTGTTCCAGGCCTCGGCTACAGGGTGCCCGTCGTCATCCGCGCACCGCCATCCTCCACCGACGACCGACGTCTCCGCCGACGCCCACCCAGGACCACATCCTCGCCCCCCCCCCCCCTCCACGAACAAGGTGTTCATGTACCTGGCCGGCCAAACGGCCGTGCCAGCACCGCCAGCCTCGCCGCCAACATCAGCGCCAACCTCAGCGCCGTCGAGCATCAGGGGAGCCCGTGCTCCGGGGTTTCAACCACGGCCGCCCCTCCCCGCCTTCACCGTCCTTGCCTCTGTCCCCCAGGTGCGCGAGTCGGACGCCTCGCTGGCCAACTTGACGGACGGCCCCACGACGGACGAGAAAAGTCTCAGGAGGATGTGTAATATTTTCTTCAGTCACTTCCAACTTTCATTCTCCGACCTAAGCAAAAGCTCTGATATTTTTTATATTTACTTTTGGAAATGGAATCAATTTGTATCAAGCTCTGGAAATAAATCTTTCATGAAACCTTTAAAACAAGTCAATTAAAAGAAAGAAATTTCATGCGTTTTCTCAATTTACAATTACACCTTCTAAACATTAAGTTATGCAACATACACTGAAGGCACAACACAGACTATATTACTCCCTTAAATGTCTTACTGACAAGTCCCTTCCTAGTATTGCCTTACAAAAGCCATTTCAAGTCATCACTTCTCCGCAACTGCACTTCATTCACTTATCATAGTTTCTTCAGCTACGAACTATCACAAGCATATTTAGAGCGGTAAAGCTTTGTTTTCTTTTTCTAACAGAGGTATTGCACACCGTTGCCAAACGGCTTTGCGCATTAAATTTTTTCCAACACTTGGGTAAAGAATAAAGTAAGGCAACACAAGGTAAGCCCAGCAGGTACTCGGAGACTAAACTCAAAGTGATAAGGAAACCTTTTATCCTATCACTTGTCAGTCCAAATTTGTAAAGAAGAAATGTGTGACAGAGCATGTTGTGTAAAGAACAATAAATATGGCTATTCTTGATATACTTAAGGAAAAGCAGTAAACACAAATATCTGGTCTCGTGCACTCAAATTATTGTACTACCCATTTGGTAAATGATAACTAAAATAGTTTAGGGGCCTCTCCAAGTTCACAAACATTTATTTGACATAAACAATCAGGAAAAAACCAACCTCAATGAATTGATGGATCCTTCATGCCTACGACTTCAGATGAGGCCACCATTTTCTGTATCAAATAAAACAGAAATTAGACACTCTCTTCAAACCACAATATCAATGTCCACCTATCCATGAAAAAACTAGTTTAAAAACAAACATTTGCCACCATCAACACAACATTTTGTACATGAGAACAGCTTGACAGGTCTTTCTGAAAGAGTGCTTCAGTTATGACACATTTATTTAAAAAATAATAACTCAACTACTTCTACAGTTTGACAATACATATTTCTTCTGCTGAGCCACAGACAAGTATGTTTGGACCAAAGTACTGTCATACAACTGACACAAATAACAATTAAGTGCCTGTATTGTAAGTTTGAAACTTACACCCGAGTGTCCTAAGAGGTCAACAACCAGTTAACTACTCATTAGCATCAATGAAATCAAGTACAATATCAGATCACACCTATAAAGTGTGATGTGATGACTTAAAGCCAAACACAGTGGACCTTGCAGAGAATAAACTATACTGTTTGTAGCACCAAGTATTATTTTTATACAACTCACCCATCGGAATAATAGTGCTGCTCCATTGTGTTGGCCACAGCACAGCAGGGCCTCTCAATGGGCAGAGGACAGGCAGCACGTTTGGGTGCCCTCGATCACACCAGTCGCATTTCACCATCTCCCGGCAGGATTATACACACCAGCCCTCTATGTGACGTCCTTCTCACCTGAAGCACAGAAAAGGCACAAGTCATTAACACATAATTACAGAGGCTGGTAACCAAACCATGCTCTTCCTAAAATTAGCCATCGCTACAACACTGGTGAGAGTGTCTTCTAAGAGCGGAGACATTTCGTTTTACCTGCATGACATTGTTTTCCTAGCGTGATTTAGTTACCTGCACTTACACCAGTAAAACATGAATAGTCTTGCATGTGGTACAGTTGAAAAAGAGATTGCTAATACCCATTTGTAACCAGTTAAAAAGTGTTCACCTTGATTTGGGTCTTTGCCCCCGTGCCCTAAATTATATTTATGATTGTCTGCTACAACATCTTCATCGAAGATTCAACAAGCGAAACAAACACAACCCTAAAAGCGAGTTTACTGAGCTAGGCTCAGAGTTCTTACTTACACGATTAGCAAGTCCGCGGACCATCGGTGCGTCGCGTCACACTCAATAAAATAAAATAATCTGCGGTGCCGCATGCTTTTTTTTATCTTTACCCAGTTCATGAATGCGGAGTTTGAAATGGCAAGCGCACGAACCAAAACACCGGAACACCAAACAACAACATTGGCTTGAATTGTTATTTTGATATGAATGTGAGATGTGTACACCATTCGGCAACCCCCCGCCCCGGCTAACCCCCCAAGCGCATGCGCTTCCGGCCTCGGCTCGAACAATTTCACCGCACGCAACGATGCCCAGGAACAATTTCGGAGAATGAATGGTTTCAAAACAAAAATAATAATAATAATAATAATTACGGGTGGCATTTCTAGTCGGGGGTATCCCCGGGACTGACCCTAGAGATATTCCTGTGGGCTGATTGAGAAGTGGTGGAACCAGAATGAAGAATGAAAAAAAAATTCTTGTGTTGATTTTTAATTTAACTATATTCTGCAATAGGCACAAATGACAACATTGACAACAACAGCATCCATACATGCCTTCCCAGCTACGTACACTAGCTGTACTGTTTTACCTATGCGAGGTTCTGTGTTCACCCGTTAAAAGAGAACAGTGGTTGTTCAGAGGCCAGTTCTACACATGTGTAACAGGTAAAACAAACTGATAGAAATAATGGATATCATCCTATATAGCATGTGAATACACACCTGTTATGCTGCTCTTAGAAACACTGTACAAGTTTACAAGTAGTAACTGAGTTAGCGTAAGCAGCATGTACTGACACCTTTGGAGGGCAGCTGCCATTTGCTTCAATATATATTGTCACACATTTTTACAAAGTCACATGGATGCAGTGCAGCAACGTCATTGCTTCAGACTTTGCATTATGAACACAGAAAACAGTCATCTTTTCGTTACATTTTCCAGTTAATTATAAAATTAACAGAAAAGTGAAAAGTATTCATTTAGAATTCCCTTTTGTTACTCAGTGAGAATTCATTGTACCCTGTAAGATTTTTTTTTACACATTCAGCTTTTTCAACAGTTGGACTAGAAAACAAACATAACACACCTGAACTGCACAATGGTTTTCTAACACAAAATAAAAGGAATTCATCACATTGAAATACATGGCCAACACTACATTGCAATCATGACAAAGTGAATTGATAAATGGAGAGGGCAAGCAAAGTTCATTTTACTCCATAAGTACAAATGCAACAAGTTTCCTCACAGTAAAACTGTAACCAAATACAGTACTTGCTATTATTTGCTGTACAAACTCATGACATAAGGTGTCAAGTTAAAATGATCAGTTGAGAGACAATCCAATAACTTCTGTATAGTACACAAAACCTATGAAGTTCACTCCAGCTTCTACACTAATGCTGTAAGTTTCTTTTCCAAAGATATGCTGGTGGGCAAAGGGAAATCAATCATACACTTCTTTTCAACGGATCCAAAAGACACACGCAATTTTAAAGCCTTTGGTAACAGTATGCATACTTTGGCCCACATAATACTCAGTACAAAAAGTGAACTTCTATCAGTGTTAGTGACTACTGAGGTAAGATAAAATGTCATTGATCAAATACATCCCACACTAAAAAGAAAAAAAAAACTGCCAGGTGAAACTCCAATACATAGAAAAGGCATAAAAACATTGGTCATAGAACAGATGGTAAAAAAGTATGAAGTCTGTCCGCTAAACTTCAGATGTATGTCCAATATAACAAGTTCAAGGACACCAAATTCACAATTATTACTTTTGTAGCTTTTAAAAAAATAATTTTTGGACTGGCATCTTTAAGAAGACATTAGTAACTCGCAAGATGGGCAAAAACACATGGTCAGAAGGATTCCACACTATCATTTGCAGGATGTGAGTTGCTATCAATATACCCATGATAATCTATATAAACCTGATCACAGACAACATAAGTATAATTCACACAAGAATACTTCATAAAAAGTTTCATTGTACACATTCCCATTATTGCCATTACACACATACGTTTCCCATGGCAAGAATATTGAAGCACTCACACATTTCACATAAACAAATTACAACAACTCTGACTTGGTTCCGAAGATTCACAATAAATGACAGCTATTAACTAACTAACTACCTATAATAATTTGCTTCACACCTGTTCTCTTGACCTGTCCATCGATTCATTTGAATGTCCTGAACTATGCATACCTGTAAGCAATAAGGGAAATGCATTAAAATGTGCAAACATAATTAGTAACTTATACAAAACGATTTATTCCTATCATTTTTAAAAGAGTAAGGTATGAAAATATTACAGGAGTGTCCTGGTACATTGCAAAGAAAATTGAACTACGAGTGGATAGATGGGTGTTCTACTTTTTGCAAGGGACTGGCATTCAAAAATAAAATAATACTATTCTGCTAGCTTAAAAATAAACAGGAAAAACATCACTACCAAAAGACAAATTAAAAAAAAAAACAGCCATGAGGTGAGAGAGTAATATGTAAAGAAAGAAGAAGTGTCATATCTTCAAGGTAAAAGAAATGCAAAAAATGGTAAAATTGTAGAAAATTAGTAGACAGAAGAGATGAACCACCTAGTGAAAGACAAAAAAATGAATGAAAGAAAGAAAAAGAAGAATGTACCACTGGTTTCCAAACAATTCCGCACCGTTGGACGGTTTTTTTTTAATGCCATCTCTCTCTCTCACCTTTGTGATCTCTAGATTGATGGTCGCTAGGCTTCTTCGGGGAGGGCTTTGGAACGGGCCTGAAGCCGGAGGGGGGGCCGTGGAGGTCCCACTGCGGGGGAGGCGGGCTCCGGTGGTGGTACCTGTGGGGGGGCGGGGAGGGGGACCTACTCGACCTGTCCATGCGGTCGTAGGGAGGGGGAGGGGGGGAGAACTGGCCCAAGGGGGGCGGGGGCGAGGACATGCGGCCGAGGGGGGGCGGCCGGCCGAGGGAGGGGTGCGGGGCGAGGGGAGGGGGCATGAAGGGCGGCGGGGGGTAAGGAGGGGGCGAGAACATGAACGGGGGCATTGGCGGCGGCGTGCTGTCGCCCAGCAGCCCCGGCAGCGGCATCATCAGCACGGGCGAGGCCACGCCGCCGTCACCGTTGGCGTCCAGCCCTGTGGAACACAACGGGACAACGTCAGCACAAAAGGAAAGACAATTGTGATCGTCATGTGTCGCAGATGAGAGAAAATAAAGGGAAAAAAAGCGCTTACTGGTGCTGGGGTCGGCGTTGCTTTTCTCGATGAGCGTAAGGCGATTCCGAAGCTGGGCCGACTCCTGGCGGGCGTCTTCCAGTCTGCGTTCTGCCTGTCGTGCAGTCATCTGAAACAACACCGCCAACCGTTACGAGAGAAAAAGTTCTGGCAACAGTCGTGAAGTGGCTCCCTCACTGCGAATAATGCTTACCCAGTTGTCATGGGCCTTCTTCTCCAATGTTGCAATTTGTCCCTTAAAATCCCTCTCCTGATCGAGAATCTCCTTCTTCAGGGATTCGTTCTGGGCCCTAAAATAAATGTACGAGGAACAATGAAATCCTAAGAAGGTTGGTTACAATAGAGGGTTGGTTACAAACGGACAATCATTGGGCAATTACAGGAAGCAAAAATATTCACGCAATCTAAGGGGCATCCTGCCAAAGTCTAGGGTACACCTCGTGGGGACTGTCTCAGCGATTTCACAATAATAATTGCTAGACACTACAGAAAAGCTGATGAGAATAATACAGCAAAATATTTGTAGCCCGATTTTAGAAAGGTGTTCACTGGTAAATTCCAATAGGGACACAAATGGATATCAAAAGTTAAATTGGGGAGGGTATGAAGAATTACCAGTTTTTCTGTACCCATCCAGAATAGAAGTAAAGATCACCATGTGCCTTTAGAACACTGTTCCCTTGACCCCAAATCCTGTACAATCTTGAAGTTTGCTGTGTGACAAAACACGTATTTGACAAAAAGAAAAAAAAAATCAACACAGACAAACCAAAGAAAATCTGTTAATCACTTCCCACTATTACAATGCACATTTTTAAAGAAAAAATAACAGATTAAATAAAATATTAGCTAAGCAAAAAAAAAAAAAAATCAAAATCAATTTAACTGACAAATTTAACAAAAGAGATGGCCTGGCCTCACTGTACCTGTATGAGCTGACTTCCTCTTGCAACAGCTGCAGATGTTTGACGACTGTACTTTCATCTCCTTGGTGCTGGGCCACAATAGCTTCCTTCAGCCCGAGCTCCTTCTGGAGCTGCTCCTCCTTCTCTTTGAAATAATTTGAGAGAACAGCCAGGCGGGTCTCTGCCTCTTCCCTGTTCTTTTCAGCAATATCTGCCTTCTCTTTAAGTTTAGTGATGGTTTCACCAGTTCTGTTAAATTCGTCTTCAAGGTTTTTCCTGGCCTTCTCCTCCTCTTGGCATTTGACTTGATATGAATTCCTCTCTTCCTTAGCATGTTCAAGTTCGGCCTTGACCTTTGAAACATCCAAAAGTTCTTCTGCATTGGTACTTCCTGATTGCAACCCCTTCAAAGTATCCTAAAGGAAAAACATAAATCATAAAATTATACTTCCAAATAATGAACAATACACCCTCAGCAGAGAAAAATAGTCAAAAACTTAACCTGTAATGCCTTAATTTCAGCATCTTTCATGGAAACCATGGAGCGGAGTGTCTCATGTTTAAGTTTGAGGGCAGATAGCTCAGAACCAAGGCGAGATTCTTCAAGAACTTTTGAGGACAAGGCTTCTTCCAGCCTAGACTGCACATGTTGCAATTCCTGCGCAGCAGCAACGTTTGCTTCTTCCTTCTCCCTCCTAATGTTGTTTGCTATCTCTGCAGCGGCTGCGAGTTCAGCTTCCAGAGCTGAGACCTTTTCCCTGCTCTCAGAAAGCGCTGACTTGAGGGTATCATTCTAAAAGGAGAGGAAACATAAATATAAAATTATTTTATGTTACAGGATAAGCAGTCACTCTAATGTAAAAATTCTTCTTTACCTCTGCACTAGTTGACTTGAGACTCCGAGTGAGGCTGTCAACTTTGTCTCTTTGGCTATCCAACTGCTGTTGCAGTCTCTCCACACTTGCTGCCAGACCAGCATGGGCTTTTCCTTTACTTGCTTCAAGGGTTTCTGAGAGAAGTCTGTTAAGTTCTATTCCAGTTTCCGTTGCTTCTTCAAGTTCACGCTCTAGAGTAGCAACTTGCTCTTCAAGATCTGCTCTAACAATGCGTGCAGTCTCTAACTCTTCCTGGATTGCGTTCAGTTCCTCAGAGTTGACAGCAGAATCCACGGTTGACACCTCCTCTCTCAGAATGACAGCCTCTTTAGAAGCCACAAGCAGCTCTTTTTCTAACTCATTAATGTGAGCTACCAGAGAAGCGTCCACCTGTTTTTTCTGAATTACAGCATAGGAAAAATACATGGGGGTCAAACCCAGAAGTAGGAAAGGTCCACAAATGTGTTATTTTAAGAAAAATGTTCACTTACCCGGAGGAAGTAGAAAGACAGTGCTCCCAAAAACAGGGCAACAGCTGTAGCTACCAAACGTAATAAGATGACATCCAGTGATGGAGTCTGGATACCCAGGAAAGAAGAATCACCCATCTGTAAAAAACCAGACAACCATTAATGATATAGCCCAATCGACCTGGGTAGCCAACATAGTTAAATTCACGTACCTCTACCTGGGTGTTGTCTCCCATTCCACAGCCTGGGCCCGAAGCTGAGCACATGGTCTGCTCTGCAGAGCTCCCTAAAAAAATTTAAAAAAAAATTACAAAACAATACTTCTTAACTGGTTTATTATTTCATGTCTAAAAATGCAAGAGTTTTCATAGACAAACCATTTGTAACAGTTCTAGTAAGATACTAGCAATAGTAGTAACACTAGCATTAGTAAGATACTAGTTTAACGGCAGAATAAAAGACAACTGAGCAACTAAAAATTAGCAAGTCATGACCGTCCCAGCCCCCTCCAACTTGTGACCTTGGCTACACCAGGGCTACCACATTACACCACCTACTCTAGACTTACACAGTAGTTAAAATGAGATCACAAAAATAATGTTACTCACAGACAGGTGGGTGTTCGTGCTGATGCTGATGCAGATGTTCCGGTGCGGGACTTTGAGGAGGGAAGTCGGGCTGAGCTGCATAGGGTGTTTGAGCATCATCCACTTTCACTTCTGGTTCAGGGTTCACACTCTCAGTACTCTCGCTGCCACCAAACAAACTAGAGACCCACGAGAACATGCCTCCAGAGGAGCTCTCCAGTTCTTCATTAGTTTGAATATCCTGATCGGGTTTAGTATTACCTTCCGCCTCCTCTGTGACAACCTGTTCGGTTCCCTCTGTGGTTATAGCTGCTTCTTTTTCTTTCTCGAGAAGAGCCTGTCTTTCTCTCTCTAAGGCTTCCTGCTTTGCTCTCTCTGCCTCCTCCCTTTCTCTTTCAAGGGCCAGCTGTCTGTCTCTTTCAATAGCTTCATTCGTTTGTCTCATCCTTTCCTCTTCTTGTCGCCTCTGAAATTCTAGGTTTTGACGCTGGCGTTCTTGTTCCGCCTCCAACGCTATTCTGTTTTCTTCCTCTTGTCTGAGTTTTTCTTCTTCTTGAGCTTTCAGTTCTTGTTGTTTCTTTAGCTCTTCCTGCACTCTTTGAGCTTCTTCTTCCTGACGTTTGAGTTCCTCCTGTTGCTGTTCTGCTTGGTCTTCCTCCTGTTTACAGTTCTTCAGGTCTTCTTCCTCCTGTTTGCTTTTCAGTTCTTCTTCTTCCTCCTGCTTCTGTTTCAGTTCTTCTACATGACTCTTGTCTTCATCTTCCTTCTGCTTTCCATCCGCATCCTGATTCTCAATTTCCTCCAGCTTGGGTTCCACACTTGCCTGTTGAACATTGGGAACTGACTCATCTATTGGTACAGGTTGCTCCAGCACAGAGGGAGGGATTGCAGGTTGTAACTGCTCCCCACTGGCTTGTTCACCACTAGCTCCAACAGCCTCGCTAGACATTGCTTGCTCCCCAGATGTTACCTCCTCCCCTGGGTCAGTCTGACGAGGAATTCTGACATTCTCTGCAGGCTGGTCATTTTGGGTTGGAGGGAAGGAGGAAGCAAGGTCCTCGGTCGCATTAGATGTCTTTTCTGGCTGGAGAATATTTTCCACCACCACATCTGAGGCCATGTCTTCTGGAGGAGCAGCTGCTCCCTCACTTTGAGCAACGACACCCTCAGATGGTTTGCTTGAAGGCGTTGACCCTTCATCAGCAGAGCCTTCGTCACCATCATCCTCCTCACCTTCATCGCCCTCCTCTCCCTCTTCCTCCTCTTCCTCCGACTCATTCTCTTGGCTTGCTTCCTCCGTTCCATCTCCACTGTTGAATATGCTGAATAAGTTCGACCATTGGCCTGACTCCGTTGGCTGGATATCTGGAGCCTCTGTGACTTCCACAGGCTGTTCTGTCGTTGTTTCTGGATCGGTCTCTGTGGTGGTCTCTGGTAAGGCCTCTGGTGTAGCTGCCACTGGTGTATCAGTAGTAACCTCCTGGGAGAAATCAACCGAAGCTTCCGTTGACGTTTCAGGGATTTGAACAGGCACGTCAGCCGAATTATCAAATGGTGGAGCAGTGACAAAATTTTCAAAAGGAGCAGGATCCACAGGAGCCTCGGAAACAACAGATTCAGTGTCTGAGGTTTCTGTGGATGTTCCAGTTTCACTGGACACAGCTTGGCTTGAATCTGCTGGCAGAGCAGTGGGGGCAGCCTCCGAGGTGTCTGGAGCAGCAGCGGGTGGTGCTGGCACCTCAGCTTTCTTCTCATCTAACTGTGCAGGTGGAGGCGGCTGCTGGACCTGTTCAGCAGGTTGAGGATCGTGCCAAAGGGTAGTGCCATCGACGACTTCATACTGAGGAGACGACGGTGTGACAAGTGGCCCTTGTCCGTCCACATTCTCTGCTGCAGCCATCGAGGGGAAGCTGAAGCTGCTACCAGCAGGCATCTCTTCTGTCTTCCCCAGGACTGGATCAAGCAATTCATCCCGTGTGGTTTCAACCTTTATGGGTTGTGGAGCAGCATCATTTAATACCGTAACCAAATTTTTGGATGCAACAAACATTTTAGTCTCCTTGAGGAATGTTGGTGGTGCAAGACCAATCTTATCTCCAAACTGAGAAGAAAAAGAAATGAAAAAATCAATTAATGGTTCAATTAAAGTATTTGAATGAGGAGATAGTAGTTTGTAATGAAACTATTAAAAGAATGAGGGCACAGAGTACACCATCTGAACTGCTTACCTTAACACCCCAGCCATTGTTTTGTTTACTATAGATTTCAACAACTGCACCTTTGGGGAACGAAATGTGACCGTCTTTGGGAGCCACATAGCGCAAAAGGGTTTTTGCTTGTGAAATTGGTTCTGAAACAGACCAAAATATGTACATAGTATGACAAAATAATAATATTTTAAAGTGACTAATACAGAGTTCACAAGAAGCTACATTAAATCCGTAAATTCATGCAGTTGAAGTAACTTGTACAACGCTGACAGCCTTGAAAATTATAAATGTCAGTTGAAGGTACATGTCAAACTGCAGCTCATAACCTTCTGATTCCGTATGGAAACTCACCGGAACACTCCGCGTTGGCGCACCGCCGCTCTCCGCGGGTGGAACCCACGGTCCCCGCGGGCAGAAAACATAAAACTGGGAGAAATATCAGCCAAATTGCGGTAAATTTCTTCATCTCTTAGGCCAACTCATCAATAATGTTTTCATCCGAAGTGGTGGCTGCTGGCGACGCACGGCCTTTGGAAGAGAAATTGACGTGTCGCCCCGAGTATGAAAAGTTTTTGAGTGTCCGAGTTGGTCCGAGTCTCCGAGTCCGAGTGAATGACAATGTTCAGAAGTGGACAACATCGGAGTTTTAATTTTGATAAAAACACGCGTCCTAGAAAATTCTCAACTGTGATAGTTTACATTTTATCATGGCCTGACACTTCAACGGGTTCCAAGTAATGGAGCCGCTACGTCCCATGCAATGGAAAGATTCATTCACGGTTCATTAGTCCATTGATTGTGTACTATCAATGGATCTCATCCATCACCATCTCACCCTGTGTGTAGATCTGGATCCTGTGCAATGACAGGACCGTGAGGAACTGGGTCTTTTTCAATGACAACCAAACGCACAATAAAAACAAAGATTGCCAGCAAATGTTTAATACTGAAACATTTCAGAAACAAAATCTCCGACATAAATTTAACAGCAAAAGACCAAATGTAGTTGGGGCAGGGTCGCTGATCTTGTAATTACCAGACAGGTGTAAAGAGGAATGTGTACACAAATGCCACACAACATACCTCTGGTAACTTCGATAACACACACCTTACAAGCTATGTTTAACATGGAATATTTGGAAGGAATATCAAATAAAATTTTCATCACTAACATTAAAATGTACAATGCAAATATTTCATGACAAAAATAAAAGAAACACACTGAACTGTATCCGACACACAAGAACAATTATTAAAAAGCCATAACTGGTTTTGAGCTACTGCATGATGTACCAGTTTTGCTCAGCTTTCATTTTTTTGTAACCGCTACTCAAGCTTAAAATTCCTACAGCTTCCAATGAGTTGATGATTTTACAGAATGATTACGCAATGGACTCTGTTGGATGTTTAGGTCGAACTAATGCCACTCTCCAAATCGGCACACACTAATAAAATATTGAACAGATATGAGGAGTAGTTATCATACAACAGCATGTAATTCAGTAACAAGTGAATCAAATCCATTATTTTAAATATACTTTAACATTCATAATATGTATACATTTTCCTCCCAAAAGGCTTTTCACAAATAAAAAGCCTCATCTTTGTGTTAATGTGCACAACCTGGCAAAAAAAAACTTTTTACTTGGCAATGCGGAAGTTCTTGTGGAGCTCAGGCTTGATATCATAGACCAGTTCCAAAATCTTCTCAATAACCTACAAAGGAAACAAAATAAAATATGAGAAACAGTACAATGGGTTAAGCAGTGTAAAAAATACATTAAAAAAACACGCCAGAAGCTCACCTGTTCTTTGTGCTTCTGGACGGCAGTGTTCATCTCGCTGATCTTTTGCTTGGTCTCTGCTTCAATGCGAGCAGATACGTCCTCCCTTGAGCCCATGTGCTGTGAAAAAAAAATGCCTCAATGTGTCATCCACTCATTGTAACTTCAAGGTCTTCGCTATTTTGCAGCAGTAAAGTATTCACCTTAGCCTCGAACTCCTTGAACTGGCGCTCTCTCTCCTGCCTGTACTTTTCGATTTCATCCTGAGCCTCCTCCTTGGCCTGCTTCAAACGGCGTGCCTTTCCTGTGTAACACCGAACACAAGCATACTGAGCAAATGGTCTTGTGAACAGGCCAATCCTCAAAAGTGAAATGCCACTTCCTTACAGCTACACCCAGCAAAATTGTTGGCAAGTTAATTATTGGGGCACAAACTAATTGAACGGAACACCGAACTCAGTAGAAACGAAAGAGAAATGGGCTGACACAAGTTGTTGCTTCTGACAACCCAAAGAGGCTGCAGGTTATACAAAATTCTGTAATTGTCCACAACGAGGAAAACCAAAGGACCCTGACACAACCAAGTTGTTAGTAACACGAAAGTCATAAACGGCGTGAGTTTCAGAGGGTGGAAATGCCAGAATGGCAAGAGAAGACGGGGCGATTTTGGTAGCAGAAGGAGCTCGTGATGTGGGTCACATGAGAAGTCCGCGGTTTCGCTCCAGTCGGGAGGAATTGGTCGTTTAATGTTTTAAACGAACGGAGGACAAGTTACTCACGCTTCCTAGCCTCGGAGACCTTCTCGGCGGCCCTCTTTTCCGCCGCCAAAAGCTGCTGAATTCCTTGGGTTTGGCTTGCCATCTTACACACCCGTGAGTCCAGACGTACTGGGATCGATCATATGACTAGAACCTGGGTGGGAGTTGGTTGACAGCGACTGCGACAGAGGGCGTCCCGCTCGACGACGTCAACACCGACCGTCGTCTGTCTGCTGGGGTCACATGACCACGCGATCACGTGACCACGCGTTCCGGCGGGAAAAGAGTCCGAACTCAAATCGCTGGCTCTCCATCCCACGTCAACTCGTCGTGCGTCGATTGGGAAATGGGTATACACTTCATAGAGAATATCACTCGCAATGTTTTCGGTTAATTCGGTTTATTTCCGGTGCAATATGAAATAAATAACAGAGTCTCTGACAGTGAACGCCGCGTGCGGGAAGTGTGCATTCTTTTCGGAGGGCGTCCATTTCTCTTGCTGTGCTGGCACACAGTCCTTTTGTGTGTGTGTGTGTGTCGGGGGAGAGGGAGGGGACGGCAGGGGGGCTAGACGTGGAAGGCGATGGCCATGATGGCGAAGACCAGGGCGTAGACGATGAGGAGCACGCGGTCGACGGCGGCCGCCAGCAGCAGCCAGTCCAGGTTGGGGCTGACGCGCTTGCTGGCGATGCGCTGCGAGCCGCCGGGGCCGCCGTCGGAGGCCTCGCCGCCGCCGTCCATGGAGTCGTGCATCACGACGGGCAGCTCCTCCGACCGGGCCGACGAGCAGGGCCCGTGGTCCACGCCCATCATCTGTGGAGGTCACACGAGCAGTGCAATCCGAGGGGGGAGCAAAGTAATTTCAAAGTTTGAAAATGTAACCGAAATTTGAAAATGTCATCGAAATTTGTAAGTGTCACCAAAGTTTAAAAATTCTGCAAAAAAAAACCTGCAGAAATTGAGAAATGTGTCGAAATTTGGAAACACGTCCACCGAAATTCACACCTATTGGACCCCTCGGCAAAAATTATCGTGTACTTCCTTTCTTAAACATGAGAATAACGTCGGTCACCTGCTCGATGTAGTTGCTGAGCATGAGGAAGCGGCCGCAGGGGCCGGTCAGGAAGTTCTTGACGGCCCAGGGGAGGCCGGCGGCATGCTGCTGCCGCGACATGTTGAGCACCGCGACGGCCGCCACCAGCGACAGGGACACCATGTAGAGGCTCGCGGAGTAGAAGACAACTGCGGGGGAATCACAGGGGGGCGTTACTCCGGGCGGGCGCTACTCCAGCGCGGGGTATCGACGCCGCGACTCTCGCTAACACTCACCGATGTACGGCGTCTCGCTGTTGAGCACGGGCAGGCTGTGCGTGAAGTAGATGAGGAAGAGGCAGATGAGCATGGCGTTGACGCCGCCCAGGACCACCTTCTCGGAGGCGCTCGGCGGCAGCAGGAAGGTGGACAGGCACAGGATGACGACGACGGCGGCGGGCGTGAAGATAACGGAGCGGTAGGAGCCCGGCTCCCGCCGGATGAACAGCGAGTAGACGACGCCGTCGAAGGTCCGCGGGGCGGCGGCCTCCGCCTGCGACTCGGCCTCCGCCTCCACGCGCTTCTCGAACGTCTCCGTCACCGCGTCGAGCACGAACTCGCCGGCCTGGCCCGGGAACTGGGGAGGGCGAGGAGGGTAAGGTCGTGGCCGCGGTGACAGCGAGGGGGAAACAGCCCAGCGGCCTGCCTCCCCCGCGGCCACCTGCTCCGCTCACCTCCAAGGTGTGGTTGACGTCGGCGAACTTGAGCTCGGTGGTCGGGAGCGACCACGAGCCGAAGTGCAGCTGGCAGACGTGGTTCTCGAACGGCCAGCGCTTGAGGTCGAGCTGGCAGAAGGCCTCCAGGTCGGCCGTCGGCGACCACACGACGCGGCCGTCGGGCAGGAGCGTGGCCAGGGCGCCGTCCAGGCTCGCGCCCTTGCCCTCCAGGCTGTTGGTGAGCACCACGTCCGGGTGCCAGATGTCCTTGACCAGCACGCTCAGCTCCTTGACGTGCGCGAAGGAGCCGTTGGACAGCTTGAGCCACTCGTTCCTCGCGTCTGTCCATTCCTACAAACACCCTCGACCTCTCAGACTCTCAACATAATTTTTTTTTCCTTGCGACTTGAACAACCATTTTTAAAATCCCTCAAACATGACAAAAAGACCCTACTGTACTATTGGCTGCCAACAAACTCACCATTTTAACCGTGGCCCTGACCGTCACCGTTGAGTGCATCTCGTCCTACGGGGAGAGTCACCCATTTCAACAGCACGATACAAGATTTTAATAAAAACTTTTAAAAAAAATATTCGGTCCCCGCGGGTTTCGCACCAGCGTGAGGTAGACGACGCCCAGGTTGATCTTGATGAGCGTGGCCTCCAGGTCGGGCCGCACCAGCGGGTCACGCAGCCCCGGCAGCTTCGCCAGCAGCCGGTCCTCGTCGGTGGCGCTGTGGGTGGCCGGCCGCGCCGTCGTCGGCGTGGCCGCGAGGCCTACGAAACACGGCCCACTTCTTGTTACACTCAGAAAGTAAAATATCACTAATATCCACAGGGGAAAAAAGGGGGGAGAGAAAACTGGAGCAGTTGAAATTTGAGATGCACGCGGGAGGGTGTGGCTGCGTTGCTTACGTATTCCGTTCGAGACCCCCGCGACGGTGACCACGAGCAAGCCGCACCACCACATACTGTACACAGCTGCCAGGCTCATGCGGTTCGAATCCTGCCGAGGGCCGGAACAGCACCCCTTTTTTCTCTCTTCTCACACTACTTTCCGGCCACGCGTGTACGCCGGGTATTGTTTGGTGCGGTACTGCCAGCTCCGCTCCCGCCGCCGACCCGCGGTGATAGCTGGACCGCGGAGGGGGGGGGGGGGGATGTTGAGGAAGTCTGGATAAGGCGGCAGCGGGCGGCGGCCGGCACTGGTGAAGGAAACGAGGGTCACTAATTCGAGGACCTCGCTGCCAGGGAATAAAATATTACCCAGTAGCCGCGGGTTCAAATACAGGCCCGACCTTTCGGTGGTTAGTCGGCCTTACGCTGCGCCTCCCCCTCCCCCCTCCCCACCGCCCACCCACCCGGAGTGGGAGACGGATCGTTGCCGGCGCCCCGACCCGCCCCAACGCGGACTGCCTTGCTCCGGGGCACCGCCGGGCCGCTCATCGACGTACCTGTATTTATTTTTTAAAGCCGCCACCGCCACCGATGGGAGCCGGATGGCCGTCCGATATCGTGCGTCACGCGCCATCAGGGTGGCTCAGTGGTCAGCGGGTCAGCAACGTGAACCGCAAGGTCGCGGGTTCAACTCTCCTTCACCCTTTCTCGGTGTTCTGCTCTGCGCTGCGGCCGGAGAGAGTACCCCGGAGCAAGAAGCCGCGCGCGGACGGCGTGGCTCGGTGGCCGCGTGGGTTGTCGGGCGGGCCGAGCGCCGGCGGGTCCGGGGTTCGACTCCCCCCGCCGCGGCTGCTCCGCGGCCCCCCCGCGGGCGGACGGGCGGGCTCGTCCACGGCAGCTGCGCCGAGCCAGTTGGCGTCCGCCATCCTGTGAATGGCTGACCCACTCCGTCCCCCCATGTGTGCCCCCACCTCAGAGACAACCCAGCGTGAAAAGAGAAAGGAGGATAGGAGGGGAAGGGCGAGAGGGGGAGCGAGAGGGGCAGAGAGAGAGAGAGAGAGAGAGAGAGAGAGACAGAGAGAGAGAGGGAGCACGCGGGGAGTAATTGTGCCTGATGTGTCCCGGGCCGCCTGGCCGCTGTGGTCCAGTAGGGTCCTCGCCCGGCCGCCCCCGGCAAGGTGTTCCTGACGTCGGCGTGCTCCACAGTCCTCACGCGGGCAGCCCAGCGGCCATGGGGCAGCGCGGGGGCGTGGTTCGGGCGCTGCTGTGCGCAGGCCTCGCCGCCGCCCTTACGGCCTCCTTCCTCTGCCACGGGGCCGAGGCCGCGGCCTCGGACACCGACGCGGCCTCCACCGAGCCGCCGAGTGAGTTCAACGTCCGTCATCCGCCGACAAACCCGACGAGCACCGTTCTGTAGGCTCGAAGCGCGGCGAAAAGGACGCACCAGCCGCCTGCGAATAAAAGGGACGGTTATTCGTGTTGTGAGTTAGAGATGATGAGTGCGGGATGATGCTTGGGTCTGCGGGCGCGGGGCGCCGCGCCAGGTAGGCAACACGGCTACAGGTGTGCGGCTCGCATTGCCTACCCTCCCCACTGCAGGCGCTCAGGGGGGAGCGACGATGGGCGGTGTCCGACGCCGGCGCCTGTACGTTAGAGACAGACAGAGAGAGTGAGAGAGAGAGACCGGGGGGGGGGGGGGGGAGGTAAGAATTTTTAAAAAAGGACGAAGAAAAATGATAATAAAAAAATGAAACTATAGGAAATTAGAAAAAGGGAAAAAAGAAAGCAAGAAACAAAGAAAGCGGTTTATGTCCTGGCAGCCACCCGGCGCTCGCGGCCGCTGTGGAACCAGACGGAGACGGACCGGCTGCGGTACGACCTGCTGATGGGCTACGACAAGTTCGCGCGGCCCGTGGCACACGACCAGCGCACCGAGGTCGACATCTTCGTCATCCTCAAGCACGTCGACGTTGTGAGTGCCCCGGGGAGTGAAAATAAGAAAGGAAAAAAAGATGTAACACTGAGACCGAGCACCAATGCGTCGCTAATGACCTATTGTAATATTTAACCGACATGTTTTCCAGGACGAATTTCGAGGGGTCATGTCCCTGGACGTGTGGCTTAAAATGGTGAGTCCTCTGTCAGCAGGGGAGGTGCGTGGTGGTGGTGCGTTTAAAGCGGAAAAGGCGACGTCAGCATTTTATCTCTAAATTTATAAAAATTCCTCGTCAAGTCACAACGACAGCTAAATACTTACTCGATGGTCTCCCGGGCACCTCTGAGCAGTAGGGCGGCAGCGCGCTGCTGTTGCAGTTCTGGACGGACCCCAAGCTCAAGTGGAAGCCGTCCCAGTACGGGAACCTGACCACCCTGTTCGTCGCTGACCACGAGATCTGGCAGCCCGACCTCATGCTCTACAACAGGTAAGCATGCCGGTGTGCGGTCTAAAGGAAATTCCCATAAATTTCGAAGGATTTTTTTTTCGGATTTTGTAATAGACCACACAGTGCGCACAAGAAATGCACCCTGACCAAGGAGATTACGTGATTTTTTTTGACAGAAAAAAAAGAGGACGCACAACCAAAAATTTTTCAACACGCGATAAAAAAATCGTGACGCGATAAAAAAAAATGACGAAATGTTAAGGTGACAAATATTTGTCATCAACATTTAATGTATGTTACATAACGAAATATTTTGTCAGTGCAACAAAATTGTTTTCCAGTGCGTCCCGCCCTGACCTGGCGTCCTCGGGCCACGATGCGCCCTACCTGGTGGTGGCCCCGGACGGCGGCGTCATCTGGGTGCCGACCACGCGGCTGGAGACGTACTGCGACCTGGACCTGCGCCGGTGGCCCTTCGACGAGCACACGTGCGAGTACCGCCTCGGCTCGTGGGTGTTCGACAAGAGCGCCCTGGACCTCGTCACCCACAACGACACCTTTACCCACGAGGTGAGGATGTCGACGGGGCGTCCGGAGACGCCCGGGCCGAGTGTGGACCGGACGGCAGTGAGACCAGGCCCAGCGCGGGCTGTCCGGTGGCGGTCTGCCTGAGCGAGAGAGAGACGGCCGCCCCGTCTGACTTGGGCGGTGCGACAGAGACGCCCGGCTGGGCACCCCGGTCGGGCGCATCTCTCTCGCTCTCACCCGCAGTCTCCTGCGGCGTCCCGTCTCTCTCGCGCACTCCCCCCGGGGTAACCCCACCCTCTGCCGCAGCTGCACGTGGACGCCGAGCAGTGGCGGCTGCTGGACATCCACTTCGAGCGCAAGGAGGTCCTGTACGACAACTACCCCGAGTCCTTCGTGGACGTGTGCCTGTCGGTGACGGCCCGGCGGCGCGGCACCGCCTACTACTCCGTCATCACCGGCCCACTCAGCGGTCCGCTCACAATCGTGTTGGAAACAATACATTTAAAAAAAAATGCTCTTCTTATGTGTGTTTTCTTTTGCAGCCAGCTTCTTCCTGCTGCTCTTCTCCTTCTTCGTGCCCTACCACCGCGTGGAGCGGCTCGTGCTGCACGCCGTCAACATCCTCATGCTGACCGTCGCCCTCGCCTACATGACCCAGGTCGTGCCTATCCTCACGCAGAAGCCGCCGTACGTCGGTACGTGACGGGAAGAGAGAGAGAGAGAGAGAGAGAGAGAGAGAGAGAGAGAGAGAGAGAGAAAATTTTATTTGATTTTACCAAAATTTTGTCAAAAAATTTCTAAAATTTTTCCAAAATTTTCCAAAAAAAATTCTGAAATTTTCCAAAAAAAATTCTAAAATTTTCCAAAACATTCCAGAATTTTTCCAAAAAAATTTCCAGGATTTTTTCTTTTAAATTAGAATTTTTGGTGACGCGAGACCCGCGCTCGCTCTCTCTTCCAGTGGAGATGTACGGGCAGGCGCTGCTGCTGGCCGTGCTCTGCACCGGCGTCTCCGTCTGCCTCCAGAACCTGACGGGCGTCGGGAGGCCGTGGCCGCTGCCCGCCGCCATCCGGAGGCTCGTCTCCCACCCCGGAGTGCGGCCGCTCATCGCTGGAGCCTACTCGGAAGAGGTAGGCACCCCCCCCCCCTACCTACATGGCTTCTCCCTCTCTCTCTCTCTCTCTCTCTCTCTCTCTCTCTCTCTTTCTTCTCGAACCGGACGCGCCATTGGTACGGGAAGTGTTATCGTCTGCTAGGCGGGGGGGGGGGGGGGGGGGGGAGGCTCTCTATCGCCCGGCGACTGTGCTTCGCCTTCCATCACCATGGTGGGAGTCCAAGGCATTGCCGTGCTCTCCGACGAGAGCAAACTGCATGCAGCACAGCCGAGGGGCCGTCCACAAATGATGGCATGGTTTTCCTTTGGTCTGTTCTTGACTCCTCCTCCCCCCCCCCTCCCTCTACCGTCGCGGGGCTAACCTAACCTCCCAATGTTGTTCCCACACGAGGCCGACAGCGCGGTCCGTGCCCGGCGAGTCGGCGGCGACCTGGAGGCCATCCTCCCGGGCGGCACCATGCGGCGCCTGAGCGAGGACGGCGAATCGGAGCTGGAGCACGCCAAGAACCGCCGCGACTGGTACTCCTTCATCGCCCTGTGCGAGCGCGTCTTCTGCCTCAGCTGGTTCACCGTCTACGCCTTCGTCTACATCTTCTTCGTGCTGTAAATACAGCTGCGGACGCATTATTCGCACTCGCATCTCGAGCTCGGGGCGCGCTCGACGTGTGCCCGCCGCGCGAGATCCGGGACTCATCTATGTCGTAAACGTTCTCGGCCAGTTCCTCCAGAAGATTGCACAAACGATTCGTACTTATCGGGAGGAGCTCGTCAACGCTCCCGTCCACGTCAATACTCCCTACACAGCGCGGGCCCGTGGCGCAGGGGGTATAGCCGAGTCGCCATGCGGGGGCGTGGGGTATCATTGGGAATCCCCCTCTGTGTGTATTGTGGGCCGAGTCAACATCAGCGTCCTGTGTCGAGGTCCAGGGGTACGGAAAATAAAACAACTGAGCTGGAACTAAACAAACTTTTTTCTTTAATTTGAACCTTCTGTCCCTACCAGATTTTATTTCCTTTAAACGGATAATTTAAACTATGTATTAAAGTCATTTTTTTCGGGGGAACACGTCATTTCGTAATGCAACCTCATAGGAATCAGCAAACATCAACCCAGCAACCAGGTCAGGTTCCCAGAAACGGCGTGAGAAAAACCACGCGGGTCAACGACGATTTGTAAATTGCAATTCGACAGAACACTTCGGATTTTTATTTCTTTGTAAAAAACTGAAACGAGGTCGCGAATGCGTGGCTGGGGGTACATCGTTCTTTTTGGGACATATGACCTTCGGAACTCAACTCGCATTACTTAATTGTTTACATACATTTTAAAAATTATATATATACACAATACACATGTACAATAAATCACAAATATTCAAATATATACAACACATTACAGCAAACAGTCCCGTTTTACAAAAAATAGCTGTTAATATACAGTACTATGTTTTAGCACCTGCCCGTTCTTGAGTCTACGCAAGCAACACGTAGACGAAAAGAACCAATAAGTGTCGAACGAGGAGGAATTTATTCCTGCAAGAAGTTTATCGCGAAAATAATAAAGCTTTTATAAATTACCATCTCGAGAACTGACTCGTTCACACTATCGACACAAAATAAAAAAAAAAATGAAAACAGCTCGCATACGTCCAACGGTGATGTTCAGCCTTAGAAGTTGGATCATAAAACATATGGTACAGCTACAAGGAATGTCCCAAGCGGGCACGCACTTGCCTCGACTTTGCAACTTAAGTTACTAATGGAGAAGCGCCCTGCAGAGATGCAACGACAATAACAACAGTTAATAATAAAATAAGACGTAATTTGTACCTTAGATTAGCGATTTGCTCCCCTTTCATAGCGCGCGCCCCGTCGCGGACCTCCGGCCGCCCTCCGGGCCGGAGTCCGCGCCACTCGCCTCACGTCAGCCCTCTCGCAGCCCGTCCCACACACACCACCTCCTGAAAACCGTCTAATTAATAATAATAATGATCTCACTGAGGATAATCTCTTGCTCTCCCCAGCGCGAATAACATCCCTTTTCTTTTTTTTTTCCTTCGGTAACTCTTACTTCTCTACTTACAAAGACATCGTGTTACCCAATAATAAATTTCCCCCTCCCTGCTCCCCCCCCCCCCCCTCCCGGGAGTCGCAGCGAGTGACGACGCCCTCCTTTGTTGGCGAACTGCACTATATTTACAGGCCGCCGTCTCAGCAGCTGTGTTCATTGGCGAAGAAAGGCTATTAGGAATAATTTACCGTGGCCGTTGCCTCCTCCGGCACGGTGCACAGAGTGCACACACACACACACACACACACACAGCGGCTAATTATTCGCCGACAGATTCAGATTCACGTTCGGGGCGGCGCCGTCGGGGCGAGGCCGACCGTCCGTCAGTCAGACGGGGGAGAAGAACGGTCCTGCAGTGGCGGCGCCAGTGCGAGATAGAGAGAGCCTCTGAGGCTCTCTAGTGCGAGAGAGACGGCGACGCATTTGACCGTCGTCGGCCGGGCGTCTCTATCTCTCTCGCACTGCCAAGTGCAGTGAAATGGGACGCCCGTGCCTCTCTCTCTCACACACACACACACTCCTGCCAGACCGCCGCCGCCACTGCTGGTCCTGGAAGCATTCCGTGCCGGCGTCCTGCCCGCGGGGGGGGGGGGGGGGGGGCTTGAGAGAGACTGCGCGGCACCTGGTGGCCCCCCGCCGAGTCGCCCCCCCCCCCCCCCCCCCCGCCGACAGAAGTCGTCAGCGGACATTGGAAGATGGGCCGGAAGAGGCCTACACTCAATCTCACCGCGGGACAAGACCGAAAAATAATATTTAAAAAAATGTCTCAAGTATTTGTCGGGACCGCGGCAGACACCCGGCAGACATGAGCGAGTGAGCTGAGGCTACAGGCTGCCGCTCGCGTTGTCCTTGTTGCTCTCGCAGGACACGACGGCGCGTGCCGGTGAGCGAGGGAGACGGGCGACGGGGGTGTCGCGTCCGTCCGTCTCGCTCCCTCCCGTGCGGGCGACAGAGGCAGGACGATGGCGGCGGCGGCGGTATGAGAATGTGCGCGATCGTCCCGGGTGGTCGCGGAGGGCTCCGTCGGCGTCCTCACCGCATGCCTCGCAGGGCGCCGACGGCGAGGAGCGGCAGGGCGACGCGGGCCGCGGACAGCGGGCGAGCACCGCTGCCGACGTCTGCAACACGGCCAACAGGACACGTCAGGAAGGCAGCGTCCGAACGGGGGAAAAAAATCACACAAGAAGGAAAACACGCACTAGTTTTTTCTTTTAAATGCCTCAATATACGTCTTCAGACACAGAGTTTTTGGAAAGAGTGTAATTTTTGTAGACGACCAGATTACGTTTTCGGTTTAAAATTCTACAACTGTAATGGAATAAGCGTAATTTTTTTTAGAGCGACCCCTTTTTTTACGATCCCTTTTATTATTTTCAGCATTGCAGCCGTGTGAAGAAGGTCGAGGGTACGAGGTACTGACGGCTGATGGGTATCGACTTTGAGTGTCCTTCTCTTGTGCACAATAACCTCCACAGCTCGAATCTCTCTCTCTCTCTCCTCTCCCTCTCCCGCACACACATACACACCCGCACGCACACACAACACACACACACACGCACGCGCACACACACACAGAGCAGTCCCAATTAGCAAAGCAAAGCACGTCAGATGATTGACATGTGTTCTCCCTGCTCACGCAGGTGGTGCGTGCGGACGTGTGTGGTGACATTGGCTCGGCCGCCCCGGCCAGATAGATAGATAGATGGGTGGATAGATAGATAGATAGACAGATGTATAGATAGATGGATAGGTCTGTGTCGGGGTACACCATTGGTTTCTGGTCACGACCCAAGGGACGTGCCGGCGGACGTGTGTGCACGACGGACGCGGGTAGCGGCAGCAGAGGTACACTGCGATAACGTGACAGCTTCCCCCACAAAACGAAAAACCCACTCCTGAGCCCTTAATGGCAGCCTGGAATGTAGGCAACCCACACTACTTCCCACCTATTAAGGTGGGCAAAAATCATACCTCCCCCCCCCCCCTCCACCTCCTCTCACTAAAAGCGCCTGGATCCGCCACTGGTGAATCCGATCAGGGCTGGCCGTGGCCAGCTAGGCCGGGTCTATTAAGGACTGCCGTTCTGGGTTTGCCGAGGCGGCTCCGTTTGGTTTCACCGCCGCCGCAAGCGTACGAGGTCGCGTCCTCCGCTCTCTCTGTCTCTTCTCTCTCTCTCTCCCAAGGGCCCACGCCAACGAAGCGAGAGAGAGAGAGAGAGAGAGAGAGAGAGAGAGAGAGAGAGAGAGAGAGAGAGCGCGGAACGAAGCGAGCCGCTTTCCGGAGGCGGCCGTCGCAGCATGATCGTGGTCGCCGTGGAATTTCATTACACGGGCCGAGCAGCGGCGCGTTCGAAAGCGCAGGGTCCCCGCAATTCTCCCCATCTCTCTCACTCGCGTGCCCGCAGCGGTGCGACCTGTTGGCAGTGCGAGAGAGACGGCACGACCAGCGTCCACCCGCACCGCCTCAACACTGTGACGGACGGTGCAGCGGCCGCCGACCCGGCCTGTCCGACCACCCTGTGAAAAGTGAAGTCCCCCTGACCAGTGCGAGAGAGAGAGAGAGAGAGAGAGAGAGAGAGAGAGAGAGAGAGACGGACGCTGCATTTGACTGCGGTAGTGAGGGATGCCCTGACCACCAGGGGGTGCCCCGGCCGCCGCCCTTGGCGTCTCGCTCTCTCTCTCTCTCTCTCTCTCTCTCATTGTCGCAGTCAAATGGGGCATCCCGTCTCTCTCGCACCCACTGCGGCCGTGACGTTCTAATTGATCGCCACTTCTGCCAGGTTGACCGCCCTGACTACAATGTCGGTATTAATAAAACAGGGGTTGGCGGCCCCGCCGCGGTTACGGCCGGCGCCCTTGCAAGGCGGTGGAGGAGGAGGGGCGGATTACAACGCCGTCGTCACTAAAACGGCAGGAGGTAAAGGAGGAGGCGGTGAAAAAAAAAATAGCAGAAAAAAAATTGAAGAAAAAAAAAAGATATCGGTAATAGAAAAGGTGCGCAAAAAGAGAAGCATAGGAGAGGAAAAAAAAATAACGACGTCATTAGAGCGGGATTAGTGGGGGCGAGTTATGGCAGACTTGGCCGCTATTACTGTGTACGCCTGCAGAAACTAATCTGGCGGGAAGTAGCGGGGTGTGGCGGACCCCCTGACAGGCGCGACTGATGCGCCCCGCACGGGGATCCTGCGAGCTGCGAGGAAGCGCTGCAGGCCGTATCGGCAGATAATGTTTCCGAAGGGCTTACCGCGCTCATCTCCAGGCTTTCTCTCCCTCCCTCCATTTCTCTCTCTCTCTCTCTCTCTCTCTCTCTCTCTCTCTCTCTCTCTCTCCCTCTCCCTGCCTCTTACCGGCACAGCGGTCCTAAACAGCTCCCTTTCGCCGGTCGCGCTGAGGCGGCGGTGGTGGCTGAGGGTGGCAAAATCCGGGCGGGTCCTCTTTAACGAAAAGAGCGCCAGCGAGGCTCGCGGAGAGAGACAGCGACAGGAGAGAGAGAGAGAGACAGGAGGGGGGGGGGGGGGAGATGAAAACAAAGCTAGGAGGTCGTTGGTATTTCGCATTCGCATAGAGGGGAGGAAATGTACGCTCGGATCGCGGGAAATGTTCGTTCTATATACTTTTTAAAATAAAAGAATATTAAAAAAAAGAAAACGCAGTAGTTGAGTTCAGTTGTCTGAATTCAAGTGAACATTTTTTCAAAAAAAAAAAAAAATAAAAAGGATCCTAATTGAAAAAGGTTACCTGGTCGGTTCTTGCGGCGCCGCTCCAGCTCGGTCTCGTCCGGCACGATGTAGTAGTAGCTCGTGTCGAAGGCCCTCGTCGGCTGGTTGGTCTCCATGGCGTTGGGCGGGATCACGTTGGTCTGGCGCAGCTCCACGGACCGCGTGTCCGACTTGGTGTACACGTTGTACACGGTGGATACGCAGCGGATCTGAAAATAAATGTTTCATATTTCAATCACTTTTTTTTTTCAAAACTGCCAACGTCATCATTTTTCTTTCTTAAAAAAAATCTATGAATCCATCGAACATTTTGACTCGTTTCAGGGGTATCACTTAGCGTATCTTAAACATTTTTCATGTCTGCTTTTTTTTTCTTTAATCTCACAGACGTTTTAAGGACCGTCAGCATCCTTGCCTGCCTCACTTAACAGGGCGGAAGAAAACACACACACACACAATGGCGGGGAGATCTCTGGCGGCGTTAGGAACGGAGGGGCGCGCATTGGAAATCACTTTCTCGGCAGCGTTTTCGAAAAAGTCTCTCCCCTTCCTGCCATGTCAACTGGCGCGGGGCGATTAGACCCAGGGTCCCCCTCCTTTCCCTCGTCACAGGGGGTGTAAAAATAATAACAACAGGCATTCTCTGAGAGAGAGAGAGAGAGAGAGAGAGAGAGAGAGAGAGAGACTGTGCATCTGCGTCGATGTGGATAAGGGCGAGAGAGAAGGGGGACGTCCCCACGGCACAGCCAGCCGGCACAAGGCCCTTCTTCTTCCGCCATCCAACGTCGGCAGGCATTATCAAATATTTTTTGAAGACACATCACAAGTCATTGTCGACCAATCCGAGCCGTTGCAAGGCATTTCCATTAAGACGGAAGGGAGGGGGGAAAGAGAGAGAGAGAGAGAGAGAGAGAGAGAGAGAGAGAGAGAGAAGAGGGAGGGAGGGAACAATGAGGAGGGGCGAGTGATCGAACGCCACCTCTATCAACTCAGGAGAGCCTTGTTTGACGATCCAAGGGGTTAGGCCGGTGCGAGTCAACGGTGTGTGTGTGTGTGTGTGTGTGTGTGGAGCGAGAGAGACGGGCTCACGGCGACAGACAGGGGTGCCCTGGGGAGGGACTGAGACAGGAGAGGCGGGAGGGCAAGTCAACGCAAAACAAGCGTCGAGTGAAAGTGAGAGCGGGGAGGGGGCAGGAGGGTGGCAGAGAGAGAGAGAGAGAAGGAGAGAGAGAGAGAGAGAGAGAGAGAGAGAGAGAGGGGGGGGGGGGGCTAAAAGGTTAGGTGGGGAGGGGATGTTGGGATCTGCGACATTTAAGCCCCAATGAACACGCGGCGGGACGTTGGTTTCGAGTCTCGGGTCCCGGGGCTCGCGTACTCTCAAGGCCGGCGGCAACGGCATGTCGCATGGGAGAGTGCCACGCCTCCGTTCTGTGTATGAAAGCGTGCTGCTCAGGTGAGCGGACACGGCCGACCCCCAGCCCTCCTCCGCCACGCGCACGTGCGTCTCCTCGTACACATTTCCCTGTGACAATATATGTCGTCACGTGACAATAAACAGTCACGACGAAAAAATTTACCTCACCGTTTCATCACTTTACAAAAATATTTTGAGGACGAAAATTTTCGTCACCTGGGCACAACGTGTAAAAAAAAACGCGATTCTCGATTCAGTGTGGTACAATTATTTTCATGACGATTTTTTTTTGAGTCACGCAACGTGCGATAAAAAAAAATGACTGAGGAAAATTTAGAACTGGATTTTTCGTCAAGCGACGAGGAACATATATTTTTTTTTACAGCCGAAGCGTCTCGTCCTTCCCGTACGTGGCGCGGCGCGTGCGGCGTGTCCGTCCCGGAGCGCTTTTCGAGACGATCCAGACCGCCAACCTGACAGCCACCAAAAAGGGGTGGAGCGCACCTCCGGCCCGGCCGCAGCAAGCGCAAGCAGGAGCGGCGGCAGGCGGCGCGCGTCAGCTGTTTGACACCTCGGCAGCGCGAGAGAGACAGACCGAGCCGCGTGACGGAGAGTGTGTGAGAAAGAGACGGAGAGCAAGGCCGGCTCCGGTTTCACACCGAGCCACACGGCCGCCGCGCCCTCTCTCTCTCTCTCTCTCTCTCTCTCTCTCTCTCTCTCTCTCTCCCTCTTCCTCTCAAGGCGCCCTCTGCCGAAACAACAGCGAAACAAACTGAAGCATCGGGGCGGTACTTTCCAGCCTCCGCATAATGGCGCTCTGTTACTGACACCGTTTCGCTGATGACCCTATTCTCTGTCACCGCTGTTGTCGTAGGTCAGTGCGGCGGTCTGTCCGAGTGCGAGAGAGAGGGACAGGGGAGACGTCGCGCATTTGGCTGAGAGAGTTGCGTCCCTCTCGCACTGCCACAGTCAAATGGGACCGGCCGTCTCTCTCGCACTGGCGGAAGGTCATGGACAGGGTAATACCGCCTGGGCAGAGGGAGGGGGGGGGGGGGGCTGCCGCGAGCGTGCCACACGCGCGCGCCCGCCCCGCGCGTTCCAATTCGAATTTTCCCGCGCCGCCGGCGTCGGCAGGGCCGGCAGGGCAGCCCACCGCCTCCTCGCCTTTCCCGTCACGTCCCGCCACGGTCGGGCCCCACTCCACGCCCCCCGCCGTGCCGCCCCCCCCCCTCCCCACTCCCCACCGCGAAGATTAAAATTACTGCTGAAGCATCCTCATAAAACGTCCGCCGTGGGCGGCCCTCCTCGGACGAGTCACAGGGAATCACGCCGAGCAGTCAGTTGGGTGGCCGCCATGTCAGGTGACTGAGTGCGACAAGGAAGGGCGCGCGGGCGGCGCGTCGAGCAGCGAGCGGGACAAGGACGACGCGATCCGAAGGGATATCAGGTGCGGTGCCCAGTCAAAGGGACTTCCTTGTCGTCGTTTTCGCCGAGCCGCGTCACAAACACAAAAGAAATTGACAAACGAAAAAAAAAACTGTAACTAATTAGGATAGCATCGGAAGGCGTCACGAGAGACCCTTGCTCCCCCGCCTCCGCTGCAGCCCCCTGGGCTCCGTCAGGACGTTGCCAACACGACTAACGAGCGTCGACGGCGAGTTTGCCGAGGCCCGATTTAGCCGCGGTTAAAACAATCCTCCAAACTTTTTCTCCCCCGCCCCCTCCCTCGTGCCTGTAACAGGTACGTGAAGGAAGGTGCCGCCGTCGGAGAAAGGTTGTGGCGAACCTTCGCCGGTCTACTTCCCGAGCGCACAAGGCCGCCTGGTAGTTAGGCAGGCCTTCGGCCGCGGATGCACGCGTGGTCTGCGGGCTGGCCTACCCTCCGATCCGCAGGCGCTGTCCGCCGCAGAAATGACAGTCAGTCTTCGGAGAGTCAAAAATAAAAAGTCACCAAAGGTAAAAATAAATTTTTAAAAAATTTAAAAGGATGGAGAAGCGGAAGAACCTTAAGGAAATAGTGACACAACGAAAAAGTCCTCAAAGTCCTCAGTCAAAATGTCAAAATAAAAAATGAACCGTTCCTTTTTTTGTTGTCCTGCTAGGCTGGAGCCCCCTCACCTTGAGCTTGTTGTCCTGCCCGAAGTGCTCCGGGAGCAGCTTCACCTCGATGCCGACGATCGACTTCTTTCGGCCCTGAGGGTCCACCTCCTTGGACTTGTAGTGCTTGACGTGCTCGTCCGAGATGTACTGCGACAGAAGAAACACGGCGTTCACACGACAGTTCAGAAACGCTCCTCGCGGTGACAGTGACGGAATTCGTTACCTAGAAAACGGACAGAGGGCTGCGTTTCGTTTTATTGTGGCAGATAAATCAAAACGATTAAACTAATTGCGAAAAAAAGAGTGCGAGAGGCCGCTCTCTTTTTTCTGTTGAGCTCTCCGCCTTCCTGCGCATTACACGAGATCGCGTTGTAATAAAAAAAAACAGAAAAAAACCGGAAAGATGAGAAAAGAAGCGAGAGCACAGCGGTGAAATCAACTCTTCTCTTGTTGCCAGCGCGGTCTGACTCGGCGCGCACGGCTGCCGCGGCTGCCAGCTCGGTCTGACACGCCCCTGACAAGTAGCGCGCGGGCGGAGATGCAGTCCAGACGAGCGACCGCGCGCCGCCGACTCCTCCACCCGTTTTACATTATTTTAGGGGAACAAGGCCCGCAACGCTCGCCCCGCGTTAAGGAGCAGAGACAACACAAAGAAAGGGAGCAGGAAAAATGAGCAGGAAGAGGAAGGGAAAAGAAGGAGCGAAACGTGGGCTTTAAATCTGAGGTGTGCGTAGAGGTGAAGGGAGTGGCTGAAACATTCATGCAGGGGCCCCCGCGGGCGCCACTCGCTGAGGCCCCGTTGGACCCCCCTCGGACCCAATGGGGGGGGGGGGGGAGTCCCGGGGCACGTGCCGTGCTGACGGGCGTGTTGGGCGTGGCCTCAGGCCTGCCGATGCACTCCGGAACCGGCCCGGGCAAAAGGGCGCGCTGTTTTAAAAATATTAAAAACAGTTACAAATTCAAGATTTTATCATGATCCCCCTCGCCTCAAACGCACTACTCCGGTTTCCCCCGGGGGATCGCCCGGAATGTAACGGCGGTGCAGAGTTGTTCGGGTATCGGGGGGTCCGCGGTTCTAATCCCCGCGGCCGCAAGCACAGCGCCGGCCGGGGCGGAATCGAATTGAAGTGTGCCGTCTGAGAGCTCCACGGAACTCGAAACATTGTGGTAGCAGTAATCAAGTTCTTGCTCCCGGCCCGCCTTGCTGCCGCCCCGCTCTGCCGCTCCCGCACGCCCTGGCACGGCGCCTGCAGTAGTATCTCACGGACTTCCTCCTCCCTCCCTCCCTCCCTCCCTCCGCCCCTCCCAACCCCGCGTTTGCCAAGTCGTCGAATTCTTTGCTATGCATCCGCGTTGCGGGAGGGGGTGGGGCTGGGGGAATTTGGCCCCGTCCCGCTTGTGGCCTTAAAGGGTCCCTGTATTGACGGCGCGGCCCTGTTCGGGGCGGGTGAGCCTCGCCTCGCCCCCCTCTCCCCCTCCTCCCCCCCTCCCCTCCGCGACGGGCCCTTTTCCCAAGTACGCCGCAGAGGCCAGGCACACTGTTTGGTCTTGATTTAGTGCAGGCGGGGGGATGTCGTTACCCCGGCGGGGGCCTCTGACGGCGACCCCAAGGGGTCCCCGATGACCCCCCCGGGGGAGGCCCCCGGGGCCCGGCCGGCGTGGGAAACACGGTGCCGGGCAGCGAGACGGTCCCGGCGGTGTGGCCGCGCCGGCCAAGAATTTTCAAGGGAACCCGCAAGAAGTTTGTTCCTCCTCCGGCGGCGGCGGCGGCGGCGGCGGCGGCGGCGGCGGCGGCGGCGGCGGCCTGACCAGCGCCGCCGCCGCCCGGCCTCCCCGCTCCCCGAGACCGCCGCCGGGGCGTCATCGCCTCTCTCTGTCGCACTGGGCGCGACCCGGCGGCAGCCGCGCGGACGCCGCTGGAGAGAGACAGCGACAGAACCATCCCAGTGCACCCAAGTGCGGGGACGGCGGCGGTGGTTGTTCCGCCCCGGCCTCGGCCCCGCCGGCCTCGGCCCCGCCGGCCTCGGTGACCGCCGGGAGACACTGGGGTGCCAGACAGTGTGGCCAGCCGCACCGCAAGTTGGTCGGGGAGCGGCGCTCGCGCGCGGGGAAAAAGGAGACGCGACGCGACGGCAGATAGTGTGGCCGGGGGGTCTCGAAGCAGGCGACAGCGTCGGCCGGCGAAACTGTCACCTGAGCACCTGCGGCCCGTTCATAAATTCCGCCATCACGAGGTAGACGGGGGGAGTTCGTCGTATCGTGCAAATGATACCCAATCTGACCACATTTGACCGCGAATTTCCCGTGCGCGTGCAGTTTCCTGTGGTCGTTTCAGGGCTGGCCGGGTTCGCAGAAGGCGACTCCCAGGGCGGCGCGAGCGGAGTGTTTTAGTTGGGCGTAGTTGGCGGCGCCGACCGGGCTGCGGCCAGCAGCGGCGGCCGGAAGATTCCCGCCCCAGTTTGAGTTGAGGCTTATCTGCTGGACATTAGGGCCCGGCCGGCCCGCCGCCCCGCCCGGAGCGCCTCGATGCACTGTCATTTCGCTGCCGCAGGCCACCAGCAGGGGCAGTTCAAAAACTCTCTTGCTGCGTCACCACGCCGGGTGCGCGGGCGACAGACCCGCACCAAATCGTTCAGAAACCAAACCGCAAATATTTTAATTTTAAAACATAATTCCAGCCCCTACATTCTGTACGCAAAAACTGTTTTTCAATTTCCTGAGCAGGTGGTCTGAATCTGTGTTCACATTTTTTTTGTACCGACCTTCGATTCTGTACCCCCCCCCCCCCCTGGTGTCTACGTGCGTTCATTGTTTTTGAGAGAGGCCCATATTATTATTATTATTGAGAGCGGGGGAGGTTTCTCCACACAGCAGTGTGTGTTTGGCGGTAGGCGGGGCGGAGCTCTGCGCGGCTTGCATATATTGGTTTGTTGGGTGACGTGAAAGTGCAAGTGTGGCCCTCCCCTCCCCTTCCCTCAGTCTGTGTGTGTGTGCGCGCGTGTGTGTGTGTGTGTGTGTGTGTGTGTGTGTGTTGTAGGGATCCTGGAGGGGGAGTTTGAGAGGAACCGCATCCGCAAACACGCCGATTTGCGGCCACGTCCGGGTTGCACTCCCCTCCGTCTCTCTCGCACTCCATCTACCTCCTGCCCTTCCATCTCTCCCCCCCCCCCCTCTCTCTCTCTCTCTCTCTCTCTCTCTCTCTCTCTCTCTTTCCAACGTTGTAGTGCCGAGGACTAATTGATTTCGTGGAAAGCAGTCTCGCGGAAATGCCGCACGTGTGCGCAGCCAGCCGAAATTACGTCAAAATTCGAAGCGGGAAAGCGCGCGAATGCATCAAGTAGTGTTCCGTCCCTCTTCTTTCCAAACGTTAGCTGGTCGCGGGCACGCCCCCCCCCCCCCCAAAGTGAGGAGGAAAAAACAAAAACAACAAAAAGACTAATTTTATCCTTCTCTATACAGGAAAAGCGTCGCTCCTAGTCGTGGCGGTGGAGTCTCTCTCTCTCTCTCTCTCTCTCTCTCTCCTCTCTATCTCCCTCCCCCTTCTCCCTCTCTCCCTCTCTCTCTTTCTCTCTATCTCCTCTTCTCCCTCTCTCTCTTCCCCCGCGCCGCGCGGGACCGCCGGGCGCAACGCATTTACATCCTTGTGAATTTTTAATTCGCCCGTCTTTTTTGAAAGCGCAAACAGAATTCTTTCCCGCGCTTCGTCCGCCGGGCCTCGTCCCTAATGGCTTCGGGCCGCGCCGTCCTCCTCCCTGATCGCGGAGGGGATAGTCCGACACAATACAGGATCTCCGAGCTACACCCAGAAACTACATTCCGACTGTAGTTTTTTTTTTAAATACAGAAATCTGCAGTTACACAGTAGAAAAAGTGCGAGATAATGGGCGGACGAAACGGTAGAATTCCGTGTCAACTAGTGCCCTGTTGCCACAAGACTATAGTTTATGGAACTACAGTTTGTGTAGTCTGTAGTTTCACCGCAGCGCTGGTGTCATTAGCCGCGTCCATCAGGGCCGCCCCGCCCCGCGCCGCCCCTCTTTGCATTCTTAATCTATTTTGGTGTTACTGCGTTAACGTCCACGGCGGCACACAAGGGATGGAAATACATCTCCCCCCTTTTCTTTTCATTTTTTAAAGTTTTTTTTTTTCTGAGGCTTGTCATCACAAAATAATAAAAAGATGCGGAGAGAAAGGAGAGGGGGAGAGGGGGACAGCGAGCAAAAAGAAAAATAAAGGAAATAAGGCGAAAGGGGGGGGGGTGTTTTACGAGTGTCACGCTTGCCGCCATTAATTATCAATCCCCTGCAGGGAAACCCGGAGAAACCAAGGGAAACCCGGGGAAACCAAGGGAAACCCGGGGAAACCAAGGGAAATACGGGGTAACCACGGGAAATACGGGGAAACCAAGGGAAACCAAGGGAAACCAAGGGAAAAACCAAGGGAAACCCGGGAAACCCGGGGAAACCAAGGGAAACCCGGGAAACCAAGGGAAACCCGGGGAAACCCCGCCCTCTTCAAATTGCATTGCCAAAGCGCGGAGGATGGTCGGAGGAGAGCGCGGTGCTGCTGCAGCCAAAGGGGGTGTCAGATAACAGAATTATTGTTACCATTACCATCAAATCTTGTGGAGATCAAACGAATCCGTGCTTCCTCTCTTAAGGACAATTTCCACGCAATGTCGCAAATACAATTTAATATATTTTTTTTAAATTTCTTGTTTCATGATTTATAGAAAGTACGGCCATGTTCGTGGCGACAAAAAATATAGTTGAATGTATACCAAGAAAGAATCGACTTTTACCCGCTCGTTTCGAAATATTTCTTTTATTGGTCACTGTCAACGTCACTCAGGTCCTCACAGGTACATCGGTGTGCGACAAAGCCAAACCACTCGTCGATTTAATTAGATCGTAGGCCTTCAAGGAGCGCGACTGAGGGGAAAGGAATAGGAGGAAGGGTGTGGGAGGAAGAGGGGGGGAGGTAAGGAGATCTTATCAACGTCTCAAATCAATTATTTTGTTTGTAGGTCGATTTCCCAATTAATGACGTAATTATTAATTTAGCAAATCAGGAGCGGGGCGCCCTGCATAGCGCCCGCGCCACTCCCGAGCAGCGACCAAAGTCACTTTATTTTCGCTATTCCGAAATTAAAATATTTCCGCTTCCGGTAAATTGTCTCGTAATGAACCAATGGAACGACGTTTAGAGTCTTGGTCAAGAGGGCCGACTGATTGTCCCCCGGCGGCCGCCCTCCCCTTTAGCTCCCCTCCGACCGCGCGTCCAAACGTCGTGGTTACCCATTTCGACACGATTAAACTCGGCCTGCCCCCATTACGCCCCACCACCTGCTGACCCCGCCAACACACAAAAAAAAAATAGAAGAAAATAGTTAGTGAGAAGTTGAGTTTATAACTTTTGAGCGAGAAAAAAAAAAACAACTTTTTTGTCACCACGGTTGGCAGCATTTTTCTCACCAGACCGACTCGCCCTCTCTCTCTCTCTCTCTCTCTCTCTCTCTCTCTCTCTCTCTCTCTCTCTCTCTCTCTCTCTCTCCCGCCGCCGCCGCCTCGCTGCCAGATGCTGACCCAACAGTCCCCCGAATAAGGATGCACCTGTCGCGCGGCGTGAGCTACTGCTAGGTTGGTACCGCTGCGGCGGCGGGCTCCGCCCGGCTCCGCCAGGCCTGCCACCCACGCGGGCCCCTTATCGCTGCCGTGCGCTCGGCCGCGCCCGTTCCGCCGCGCCGCCCAGCCGCCGGCGTCAGCAGCGCTGCCACCTTAACAATGCCTCATTTCCCCAAAACGATGAAAAATTGGTTTCCAGGCAACAACGGCGGCGGCCGCGAAATGCCTATGTTGTTGTTGTTGTTGTTTGACAACAACATGCGCCCTCTCAGTCAGGGTAGCAGCGCAGTCGGGACGCTATGGGGAGGAGAAAAGATTGACGCCACATCCACGGCAGAGAAAGAGAGAGAGAGAGAAGGGGGGGGGGGGGAGATTGAGAAAGAGGGAGAGGGAGAGAGCAGGAGAGTGAGAGAGAGGAGAGTGAGAGAGAGAGGGGAAGGGAGAGATTGACCTAGGAGGAATGTGGGCGCAGGCTGAAGGGGGGGGGGGGCAATTCGCAGCTAGCTCCAAGTCTAGCCAATAATATTACGCATAAAATAAAATTGGTCACAGACCATACCACCGCACCCTGCTGCTCCAAAGCGTATCAAACGTAGATACAAACTGGTAGTCGCGCCAGGGGCGTGGCCATGAATGAGAAAGGGGGGTGGGGGAGGAGACTGTCTCTCGCTCCTTAACCGGAGACCGGGTTAGGCAACGTACCAAACAAACACCTGAATGCAGGCCATATTCGCGGATCCGCCCCCCCCCCCAAAAAAAACACAAATTCTGGCTACGCCGCTGCCCCCGAACTACCGCAATTTCCTTGCCGGTATGTTGCCCCCCTCCCCCTGCCGTTGGCGCGGTAACGTATTTTTCTGCCGTCGGTTGGCAAAACTGCGGCGGCCGAGTCATGACTCTGAGGGCGCGCGCGCGTTAGGGGCGCGCGCACCCCGTATGAGGAGGGAGGGAGAGAGATAGAGAGAGAGAGAGAGCGGCGGAGGTAGTGGCTGGTGTGTTGGCGGCGGCGGAGCAACGGCCAGTTCAGCAGACTCAAGTTTTCCCGCGCGAACCGGGAGGGGGGGGGGGGGGGCTTCGGGCGTCTCTCTCGCACTTGCCGCAGTCAAATGTCCTGTCTCTCTCGCACTCCGACGGACCGGCACACTGCCGCCAACAGCGGCGACGGCAGGGGGGAAAAAGCGTGCCTCACCGTGATGGTTATCGCGTCGGCGGATGAGAATGTCGTGGGCGCGCGCTTTTTGTCTCGGTCACGGCACCGTTGGCCGGCGGAGCCGCAGCGCGCCTCCTTGCGGCCAGAGGAATTACATGAAGCGACGCGCTGTCGACGAAATGCGCGGACAATTTGAAATTAAGGAAAAAAAAAGAGAATTTTTGAAAATTGAGTCTGACGGAGAACTACTGCCATTGAACTCCACTACTTTTAAAAATAAAATCGTTGCAATAGTTGTTCAAAACGGGTGTATATATGAAGCTGTGGGAAATTGTGTTCGTCGTGCCGTTTACCTTACCCTTAGGATAGTCGGGGGTGGGGGTGGGGGAGGGGAGGGGGTGGCGGAGGAGGTGGGGGATTGAGGTAGAAAGAGAGGGTGGGAGGGTGTGTGGGAACGGGGATAGTGGTGGTGCACAAGAGACGTGGGGGAGAGACAGAGAGAAGAGAAGGGGGGCTGGATAGGCGTTGCCACTGTTTACAGGAATTAGTATCCTCCGGCCGTGTTGACAGTGGGTGAAAGGCAGGCTAATACATATACAGCGAGGCCGACTGCGTGGCGCGCCTGCCGTCCTTGTCGCGCACCGTGCGTCGCTGGGAGGGCCGGGGAGTGGGAGAGAGAGACAGAGAAAACAGTCGGCGGCGGCGCGGGGCCTTTCGGTCGCTCACCCTCCGGGAGGCGGACATGAGCCATGCGGCGGCGCGCGTCGTCGCTGTGCCGATAGAGAGGGAGAAAGTGAATGGGCGTGAGACTGGGGTGCGAGAGAGATAGAGGGAGGAGGGAGGTGAGAGGGCGAGTGGAAGGGACAGAGAGAGAGAGAGAGAGAGAGGGGGGGGGGGGGGGGAGGGGAGAGAGTGCAAGGGCTTTGGAAGGGAGATAAGCCGCCGCTGAGGCCCAGGTGTGAGGGGTGGCTGCAACGGCTCTCTCCTCGCTAACCCACCCCATCTCTCTCTCTCTCTCTCTCTCTCTCTCTCTCTCTCTCTCTCTCTCTCTCTCCAACCGAGCCAAATTAACCTAACCGTCTCGACCGTAATGTAGGTGGCTCGGCTCGTGCACGGGCCCGTTCGAAAGATGGGTGTCAAACGCCCGCGCTAACTGCGGTCATAGTACCCCCTCCCCTTCCCCCTTTCTCTCTCCCTCTCTCTCTCTCTCTCTCTCTCTCTCTCTCTCTCTATCTCTCTCTCTTCCTCTCTCTTGCTCTCGCTCCGAATAGAGAATTGGAGGATGACGGAAACAACAGAAGGAAGGATGGAACGGAGGATAAGAACTGAGGAAGAGAGAAAGAGATAGAGGGAGAGGAAGGTGACGGCCACGCCAGCGAATCGCCACATAGCAGTCTGCGAAGGAAAGAAGGGAGGGATGGGAGCGGCCTGGTATGGGATTTGAAAGGGGAGGGGGGGGGGGCAGCTCGGACTTGAACGGGCGTAGGAACACACACACACACACACACACACACACACAGGGCGGACAGCAAACGCCGCCATATGCGGTCATATAGGCCCCTTATGGGTTCATATGAGTCCATATGTGGCCATGTGCTTGCACGTTCCCTCGCCGGCGCGCTCTCCTCTCCCTCTCTCTCTCCCCCCTCTCTCTCTCTCTCTCTCTCTCCTGGACCCCTGAGCGGGGGAGAGCTCAGGCGGCATGCCGGCCGCTTGGCCTAGCATTGCGGGGGGTCCTCCCATTAGACGCACTGGGCCATGGGGGGTCTCGGTGCGCCTCCGTTCCGCAGATCGATAATAAACTGTATTTTTGTACACAATACGCGCATAACGGTACAAATATATGTCACTCATTCCGAAATTACATTCATGCATATCACAAAAATAATAATAAAAAAATTATAAAATGATTCGTTTATGGAAATAATAAAATGAACCAGGTCGAGGCCACTTCGCGAACACGCTTTTCCTTTTTTTTTTTGGTCCTTTTTGTGTCCTTACCGTTTTGTCGTCCACGTAGATGGTGACGTTGGCGGGCGGGTGCGAGGGCTCGGACGTGCAGTTGGCCCTGAGCACGTCCCCCAGCCGGTACCGGTCCTGGAGGCCGCCGATGTTCGGGCCGCGCGACGAGTCCCGGATATCTGCGGGGGACAGAAAGAGACAGAGAGTGTAGATACACACACACACACGCACAGCACACACACACACGCACAGCGACGGTCAAGCGGATGGGAAAATGTATGCTTCGCGTCCAAGAAGTAGCTAACACCGTCCATGGTTTAAGAAGAGAGCGGCCTTGGAAACCCAGCACATTTCGTCAACCGCGTTGGCGGATGCGGGCAAGATAGGGAGCAAAGAGATGAGGAGGTGGAAAAGGAAGAGAAGCAAGACGGGAGGAAGAGAGAGAGAGAGAGAGAGAGAGAGAGAGAGAGAGAGAGAGCGAAAGGGAGGAGCGAGAGAGAAAAGAAAGAAGCGTTGCTCCACTCAAATTAGGACCCGTCCCTGGGTGAGACACTTTATCCATGAGGAGACCCGAAATACCCCCCCCCCCCCCTTCCCGTCTTACCCCTGCCACTCTTGGTACTTCAAGGATAGGCCGTGCAGGAAAACTCACATGTTACCCTCAGACCACCCCCAAAAAAAAAAAAGCGACGAAAAGCGCCCAGCACCGCCTTCTGTACGTCAGCCGGCGGCGGTGTGGGCGCCTGCTGGGTAGGCAACGGCTGGCGGCGATGTGCACGGCCGAGCGGCGGGCTTGCCTACCTACCAGGCGCTCACGTGTGGAGGGGAGTACAAGAGAGAGGGAGAGAGAGAGAGGCGGAGTGGCAGAGAGGGAAGGAGAGAGGGAGGGAGAGAGAGAAACAGGAAGAGAGGGAGAGAGAGGGGGAGAGGGAGAGAGAGAGATGAGTGCAGCGGGTGCCTCAGCAGTTGGACAGAGATGGGCTATATTGTGATGGCCGATCTGCATGGCGGAATAGAATCCGATTTTAATTAACACTGTCGTGCGGCATCGTTTTGCGCGTGACTGTGTGCGTGTGTGTGTGTTGTGTGTGTGCACGGCGTTATCTACTTTATCGGATCGCAATAATTATTGTTGTTTTGGTTGAGAACGAAAGGGTGGAGAGCAAAGAAGAAGATAGGGGAGTCGTGGGGGGGGGGGGGGGAGCAAGCGAGAGAGTATATATGAGTGAGAGAGAGAGAGAGAGCGACACAGTGAGTAAGAGAGTCAGAGAGAGGGCGTAAAGAGGTAAAACTGTAAGTGCGTTAGTCGCCGCGGTCTTCCCGTAGGACCCGCCACGCAGTCCGCGGCATTCACGACCCCCCGCAGGTCTCCGCAGCTGTCCGCAGCTGTCCGCAGCTTCCCGCAGCTGCCCGCAGCTGCCCCGCGGATGTCAACTAGAACTGAAGACCGCGGCCGCAATTTTCTTCACGTGAGCAATGGTTTTGACGGCCCCATTCCGCGGTGACTGCTGCACTGCTGCACCCACACTCCCCCTACTTCCCCTTCACCGACCCTCATCCCTCCCATCCCCTTCACCACTTTTCACTCCTCTCCCTCCACTACAACGCACCACCAGCCTGTTGTCCACTCTTGATGTTCGCTGGAATATTCCGAATACTCCGATATACAACTCTCTCTCTCACACTCTCTCCCTCTCTTCTTTCTCTCTCTCTCCCCCCCCCCCCCCCTCCCACTCTCTCTCTCTCTCTCTCTCTCTCGTGCAGAGGAAAACACCGTGATTTATTTCATAACTGGAGACTCAAAAATAAATCAACGCAGAGATTCACAATCGCAACATTCATGTGTGTGCCCCGCACGCTGCGGGTCTCTCTCTCTCTCTCTCTTTCTGTCTCTCTCTGTCCCTGTCTCCGTCGCTCCCGTGTGTGCAGAAGCCCCCTTGCCAGGCCGCTCTCTCGCCCCGTCGCACGCACCGAACTTCCCAGCAAGAACTGATGGGATACTCGCTAAAAAAAATAAAAGAAATTAAACGGGAGGTCATTTACAAATTACTCTGTTTCCTCCCGGGACTAGGGGTTGTAGTACCTAAAGTAAACTCGTCACCGTTTACATGAGTAGTTTTCATCCCGTTTCATTTACACACGAATAGTAACGCACACGGCTATCACGGAATGCACTGCCCCTGTTCCCGGTGGGGGGTTTCTGGGGGGGGGGGGGGGGGGGGGGCAGGGATGCTGGATTGTCCAATCCAAAAGGTGCCGATCTCTGTCGCTCTCCCATCCGCCTCTCTCTCTCTCTCTCTCTCTCTCTCTCTCTCTCTCTCTCTCTCTCTCTCTCTCTCTCTCTCTCTTTAGAAGTTGCCAATGCCATCCTTCGCTTTGCCATGCATCATACTCGGAGGATTTGAAAAGTTGGCCCCTCCTTCCACCGATGCGGAGGGAGCGCAAACGCTCGGACATCGCCCCCCCTCTCTCTCTCTCTCTCTCTCTCTCTCTCTCTCTCTCTCTCTCTCTCTCTCTCTCTCTACCCCGCGGCGTCGGCGGGCTCCGTCGCTTGTCGCAATGGCGACAAACTGTGAAAAAAGTAGCGGGGAAGTACACGTGTTTTCAAAGGCTCAGCTTCCCAAAGCAGGGAACGTGGGCAAACTCGTCAAGTGCGTCCTTTCCCCCTCTCCCCCCCCCCCCCCACCCCAGGGCGGCCCACGCCTCCCCTCCCCCTCCCGCCAAGAATCCTTGTTCTTTTTCTCTCTCTTACCCCCAGGGGGAATGGAGGGGAGGAAAGGAGTGTGTTTCACTTTGGGCGGCAGGGCGTGTCTGGCCGTGGCTGGCCAACGTGACACGGGCCGGCCAACCCGACGGACCTCAAGGAGAGAGAGAGCCGAGGAGGGAGGACACCGGATCCCCCACAGCCCCACCACCCAACTAATATTTCCATATTTCCGCTTTTTTTTTTCTTTTCTTCTTTTTCGAAACCACGTGCACGTTTAATTTTCGAAAGCACGTGCAGGTTTAATTTTCGAAAGCACGTGCAGGTTTAATTTTCGGAACCACGTGCACGTTCAATTTTCAAAACCACGTGCACGTTTAATTTTCGAAAGAGAGACTATTTTTTTTTTTTGCAGGACAGAATGACTTGTATAAGTCGAGCAAACAGAACAAACCTGCATATGGCATCCGAAACTATAATTAAAATCGCGGAACAGAAACCATGAACCAACGCACAAACAGGGAACAAAAACAAAAACGAGAAATGAATGTGTGTTTCGTGCTCACCGAAAATACAAAAAAAAAACGAAACAAAACACACACAGAGACATGGAACAAAGAACACTCACCGACCACGACGAGGCGGTCCTCCTTCATGGAGGTGGCGAAGGAGGGCGCGTCCGCGGACACCTCGCAGGCGTACCGGCCCTCCGTGTTCATGTCCACCTTGCGCAGCCACACGGTCTGGCTGTTCGACATCTCTTTCTGCAAGCCAGACAAAACCGTCCCGCGGGTTCAAATACCAGCATCTACTACTACTCAAAATAAAAAAAAAAAATGCGTGTGGAAGAATGTTGATTCCCGCCCCCCATATTCCACATTTTTTTTTAACACAGATTGGGGAATAAGTGGATGCAGAACGGTGGTCCGCCGCACCCATACGGGCGCCGCGCGCACACACACAAACACACACACACACAAATACACACACACATATGCATACACACACATATACATACACACACATACACACACACGAGTACGGCGAACGAGGCCCAATAATCCGAGCGGTATAAACCTCTCCACTCTAAAGGGGATGGATTCCTACACCCTCCTCCCCCCCCCCCCACTTACGTCCTCTTTTCACCCCCCTAATCCCCCTTCACGCTCACCTCTCCCACATCATTCACAATCAAACCCCTCCGAGCCCCTACGGCCACCAATCACCCCAATAGCTCCCCCCCCCCACCACTTCCTCTCTCTCTCTCTCTCTCTCTCCCTCACTCTCTATTTCTGCCCCCACCCCCTCCTCCCCTCCTGGCGGCAGGGGTGGAACCCTGCCGAAGGAACTCGTCGCCAAAACTCTTCACCTGTCAACTTAGGCGTTCATCTGCTCGCTTTGTTCCCAACTTGCGCCTACGAATCCAAAAGTCTTGTCTTTCATGGCGACGTCCTCCCCACCTTCTAATGACTAGCCATGGGGTAATGAAAGTCAAAAATATAACCCCCCCCAAAAAAAAAATCATCACAAATCAGTTTTAAAAAAATGTTTCTATTCTATTATTATTATCTTTCTGATTTCGAACCATGGCAGGAGCACCCAGAAAAATGACTTCTTGATTGAAGATACGAAATCCTTGATTCAGAGAAAATTTGACTTTGAATCAGGGTTTTTGCTTTGACTCTAGTCTAATTTGACCTTGGCTGGCTTCAAGTCTATTTTAGACTTGATTCGAGGGAACGCTTTTCTCCGTGCGAAGTAAAAGTAGTCTCGAAGGAAAGTTTTTTGTCTTGAATCAAGTCTCATTTGGCCTTTATCGAAGCTAAAGTAGACTTCATCTTTTCATGACTACGTTTTTCTGGGTGAGCTAAGGCGTACCCTACCAGGCAAGGTATTAACTCACCTTGTAAGGCTTGCCTAGCCTGGTAAGGCTCACCCTTTAACGCTACCGTTACTTGTAATGCTACCGTCAGGATGACAACTCACCACGACCTGGACGCCCTTGAGGCTGAACACCTTGATGGGCTCGGGCTCGCCGGGTGTGTAGCGGAAGAACTCGTTCTGGCCCTTGTACCACTTGATCTGGTACAGCTTGTCCTCCTCCATGTTGTACAGGCACTTGAGCTCCGCGTCCCGCAGCCGCTCCACGGCGCGGGGTATCACCACCCGCACGTCCTTGAGGGGGAGCGCCACGCCTGCGGGACAAAGAGATGCACAGTTAACTCGAGTTTAGCCGGCTAGACTGCAAAAAAAAAAAATAATATTATTCGTCACTTTACGAAAAGTCTGCTCTGAAATTTTTTTCCGTCACACACTTTGAGACGGAAAAACGCCATCATCTGACATGAATGATATAAAATCACTTTTTTTTCGGGGGGGGGGGGGGGGGGGGGGGGCAGAACTGACGAAAGTTTTGTATTGTCACGTTCCGAAATATTTTTACAGTGCACTTTCCAATTGTTTTAGACTGAAAAATGATCACGTGATCCCATTTTCGGAATAACGGCGTCGAGCTTCTCACTTCCCACCTCCACCCCCATCGCCCAGAGCCGTCATTCATTGCCAAGTGCGGCCATATGTTTACGGCTGTCTCTCTCCCCCTCACTGACTCTCCGCCCCCTCACGCATCCTCGCATCTCTCTCTCTCTCTCTCTCTCTCTGCTCCCCTGTTAAGGTGTGCCGACGGCGCAGCGTGGATGAGCGCCTCATTGTTTATCGAGCTAATATCGAGGCGTCGGCCGAGCGGATACGTTTTACGCGGCCTGGCTGCCAGCCCTGCCTGCCCGCCTCCCGCCTGCCTGCCAGCCTCGCCTGGCTGCCGGCTATCACGCCGCCCTGTCGGCCTGCATTACAGTACTCGTTAACGTCTATGGTTTGCGAAAAATTTCCGCTCCTGCCTTTGCCCTCCCCCTCCACCGCTCTGTCGTGTCCACAATTTCCCCTTTCAAGCGAGGGCGGGCAGACTACAGCAGGGCCTGCTCGCACAACCGCGGCCGTTCATACCTCGACAACAGTAGTATAATGTCAGGAAACGGGTTCTGCCTCTGGAAAGTATGTAATGATACAAAGACAATAATTTGTCGCGGCATCAAGACACGATGACGATTGTGAAAATGATGATCTCACGCCGAGGCTGGCAACAACAAGTGGCCAAAATGACTGAGTCTGGCCTGGCAGTCATCAAAGGACACACAAGCGCCAAGGGCACACACACATGGAAGCGTCATCGTCAGTGGGATGTGTCGGCCGTAAGAAGAGTCCTCCTGTGTGTGTGTGTGTGTGTGACTGAGCAACACACACACACACACAGTGTGTAGTGTGTAGTGTGTGTGTGTGTGTGTGCGAGGCCACAGCGCAGCGGCGGCCAGAGGCGTTCCTCATGTGTTACGCGCTAAATTAGCGCTATATGGTTGGTAGCAGTGTGCGAGCAACATGCCTCCCCACCACACATTCTCTCTCTCTCTCTCTCTCTCTCTCTCTCTCTCTCTCTCTCTCTCTCTCTCCCTCGCTTTTTGGCTATTTAGGGTTGCGATGAAATTATTACCCCACACCACAGCAGCAGCAGAAGCTTGTGCACGGCGCACACGCGGATGTCGCGCGACACCGTTTATTCCGCTCACGCTGAGCACCGCAACGTTTACCGAAACGAGCTATAGAAAGGTAAGAAGAGGTGGGACAGAGACAGCTGGAGAGAGAGAGAGAGGGAGAGAGAGAGAGAGAGAGAGAGAGAGAGAGAGAGAGAGAGAGAGTGAGTCGTCGCGCGCCGCCACCCGGTTCGCCTCTGTAATTAGATGTTGTTGTTGGCAGAGCTCGGCTCGGCGGGTGGGCGGGCACTAAAGAGGAGTATAAACGTGAGAAACTCTTCGGGAAACGTTGCGCAAGGCCGGGGAGAACAGTCGGAGGTCGGAGGGGGGGTTATATATATATATATATATATATATATATATATATATATATATATATATATATATATATATATATATATATATATATATATATATATATATATATATATATATATATATATATATATATAATGGCAGCAGAATGCCCCCCCCCCCCTACGTTCCCTCTTGAGTGCCATCTATCACGCTTCGAAAAGCGGTCTGCGCTTTTACACACACGCCGATGCTAAAGTGTGCGACGCATTCGGCAAGGAGAGAGACAGACAGAGAGAGGTAGAGTGTGTGTGAGAGAGAGAGACTGTGGTGTGCACGCGGCCCCCGCGGCCTTCACCTTGGTCCTACCAGTCATGAGTATGAGGTGCCGTAGGTGTGCCGCCATTCCGCGGAATGGCTTTTAATTTAGAGACCCGCGTGTGAGCGGCATCTTTTTTTACACCGCCTGCCACGAATATTATTATTATTATTACAATGATTACGGTGTTATTTACAGCGGGTTTAACGCTATGGATCGGGGTTTTTACAAGCCTGCGGGACGGACGTTCATTCCTGGGACCGAGGGTGAGCGCGAAGGGGCGCCGAGGTGAAGGAGGGCGACAGAGAGGGGAGATTGCGGTGTGGGGAGAGAAAGAGAGAGAGAGAGAGAGAGAGAGAGAGAGAGAGAGAGAGAGAGAGAGAGAGAGAGACGGGAACACCGACAGCAGCGGGCCACGGTCAGGCAAGTGAATGCAACACTACGTGTCTCTAATTGGCCGGGGTGGCCTTCACAAATGCACCGTCTCCCTCCTTCCTCTTTCTCCCCCCTCCCCTCCCTCTCTCTCACTCTCTCTTTCTCGCTCACTGTCCCGGCCTGGACGTGGCTGGAGAGCGACCGAGACGGAAGAATGCAGAATGCTGAATGCAGAAAAGAAACCAGCCGTGGAGAGGATAACGGAAAGGTGCACTGCTCGGGAGGTACCTGTCTCTCTCTCTCTCTCTCTCTCTGACCCCCGCAACACGCCTGCTCTGTCTCTCTCCCTCCCCAGGGGAGAGTTGCAGCATGCACACGCCCTCGTTTTTTTTGCCTTATTTACGGCGCGCGATACGGTAACACAGGAAGCTTGAGTGGAATGAGAGAGAGAGGGACAGAGAGAGATAGAAAGAGAGAGAGAGAGAGAGTTCGCAAGTCGAGAAGTACGGGAGAGAGAGAGAGAGAGAGAGAGAGAGAGAGAGAGAGAGAGAGAGAGAGAGAGGAGTGGGTGGCAAATGATGGAGAGAGAGAGCGGAGCTGACCAGCGCTTTCTCCTCAACACGTTGAGAGACGTAAAAATTCAATCCGGGGCGTTATCGCCATACTCTTCTGAGCCGAGAATCCGCTCTTCCGACTCGCCCCTCTTCCCCTCCCCCACCCCTCCGCCGACACCGACGTGACCGAGGAGAGATACCATCACTGGCATCGCGGTGAGAAACTCAAAGAGTTGCTTCTGAGGGACGCCGCCGTCGGGACTCGAACCCGCGGACTCCCGCCTCGCGGCCCGAGACGCTGCGCGTTACGCTGCGGGGCGCCGGCCCAGGATCACGAGCTGCTCGGGGACGACATCCGCATCTCTTCTGGGATAAATGGCTTCATTACCGGCGGCGAAAACGGCGGCGGCGCACGCCAGCGGCGCCGTTCCGAAAACCGGGCCGTGTCAACTCGGACCTCTCTGTCGCTCTCTTACGCGGCGCCGCGCGGGTGCGACGGAGACGGGACTACACGGGTGTTCCAGCGGCGGCCGCGGCAGGATCGGGTGTCGGAGACCCGGTGATTTGTGGCAGTTAGTCCGCAGTCAACGAGTGCTTTGCGGGAAATAATAGAGAGAAAAAATATATTGTTATGAAAAAATATATTAAAAAAAAACACGGGAAAGAGCGAGGAGTGAGCAGAAACAGCAGTGTTGCCAGAACAGAAGGCAGAGAAGTTGGCCCTCTCCCGCCGCGGCCTTCTATACAAACTACGGACGGGCGGCCGAGGGAGGGCGGCCCGCTGCACCGGCGGCCCAGGCGGCACTGCCCACCCGCCCGGCGGCCCCCGGGACCACGACGAGGACGACGTCGGCGGCCTGCACCCGGGCGGGGGGGCCGCGGCCGGACAAGAAGAAGGCGAAGGAGGCCGTTTGTTTCCCCCGTGGGACCGAAAGACACGAGGACAGCCCGGGCCCTCCCACATCGCCGAGGGTGCCAGGTCCCCGCCGGCCCCCGGGGGGCCTCCGCCCCCCCCCCCCCCCCCCCCCCACACACACACACAGCGGCGCGCAGCAGCGGAGCCGTCGTCAGGGCTGGCCGCCGCCGCAGCCGCCCCCGTCGGTCCCGGCGGCCAAAGAAAACGTTCGAAAAAGCATCAAAAGGACGTCGGTATTTGTTCGGCTTCTCATTGGTGGGGGCCCGGAAGGCACGGCCGGCACGGGACGGGCGGCAGTGGGGCGTGGCGGGGCGTGGCGGGGCGGGGCGCCGTGGCGACGAGGCGCGCGGAGCAATCTCGGGCTTGACCAGCCAAACAAGGCCCGGGGCTGTGAACGAGGGCAGGAGACACGACGGGCACGAGAGAGGAGAGAGAGAGAGAGAGAGAGAGAGAGAGAGAGAGAGGCTGCGGGGGCGGGCGAAATCCGTCTTACCTCTCTCTGCTCATCATCCACCCGGACCTCCCTCCCTCCCTCCACCAACACCACCACCGCCTGCCGCGCGGTCCAACGCCGTGCCCAATTTCGGCCCATCGACTTGCCGAAAACGCCGCGGAATAAAACGGCGAGTGCGGGTGGGAGAGAGAGAGGGAGAGGGAAAGAGAGGGAGTAAGCGACAGAGAGGAGGGGGGGGGGAAGAGACAGTGCGGGAGAGAGGAGGGAGAAAGAGAAAGAAAGAGAGAGAGAGAGAGGGAGAGAGAGAGAGAGAGAGAGGGGGAGAGAGAGAGAGAGAGAGAGAGAGAGAGAGAGAGAGAGAGAGAGAGAGAGAGAGGACCTATGCGGCGGCACGGTCCGCGGCATTGGCCCGTGGCGGAGGCCTCGGGCGGCATTTACCTGAGATGTGTGTGTCCTTCGGACAACGTCCTGCGTCGCGTCCCGTCGCCGCCGCTGCAGCAGCGGCAGCGCTGATTCCTTTCCTAAATCACGGGCCCGTGCTGAATACAGATGACGTGTCCTGGGGCCACGGATCCGCCCGCGTGCGCATGTGTGTGTGCGTGTGTGTGGGTGTGTGGCGAGGACACAGTCCCCGCCCCTGCGCGGAGCCGGTTTAGTAGCTGTGTCTGTGCCTCTTCGCGCGTAGAAGAGTCGGGAGGCGGGCCATACACAGACCCCCCCCCCCCTCCTCTCTCTCTCTCTCTCTCTCTCTCTCTCACTCACTCTCTCCCCCGCCCAGCATTGTTCCCTTCTGCCGTCACTTTGGCAGTTGACAGTGAACATTAAACAAGTGCCACGACTTGCTCTCGGATGAGTCCTCGAGGTCTGCCCCCCCCCCCCCCCGCACCCCCTTACTCTGCTATGAGCAACAGAGTCGTCTGAAGACGTTTGCTGCTCGCGACACTTGCGACCAACTTGTTTCCGGCCTTAATCGGGGGGCGTTTGAAAACTGCAGCGTCAGCACAAGCTCTCTCTCTCTCTCTCTCTCTCTCTCTCTCTCCCACCCTCTCTCTCTCCTCTCTCCTCCCTCTCTCTCTCTCTCTCTCTCTCTCCCGCCCTCCCTCTCCCGCGCGCGACATCTCGTGCGCCGAGACTCTGTAGTGACAACCCACTGTCGCCCTCTGGCCGTGGAGGTGAGGCCCCCGGTGGGGAGCCCCCCGCGGGACCCCCTGCACTGCCAAGAGTGGAGGGGCGGGGGAGGGGTGGCACAATCAGCGCGCACCTCAACCGCCGGTCATCACTTCCGCTTCATTGAATTTCCCGCGCTTCCGCCGCTTAGACTTTCCGCTTCTCACTCCCTTGTTTACCAGCTCCTTCCACTTCCGATGCCCTTTTAATTTATCCCTCTGTTCTGCGCGAAGGGCCGCAGGGGAATGTAATTCTCAGCTCTTCGTCCAGCTCTTCATTCCCACTTCCAACTTTCACGTCCCATCTCCGCACTCTCACTTCCGCTGTCCGTGCCGTGCGGTACTATGCACCCCCTTCTCAGCCTGTGACTTGTCACCTCCGCGGACGCACGTGGATTGATTTCCTCGATTCCGTTCAGGTGTAACCTCACACGTACGCAGACACACACACACACACACACACACACACTCGTGCCTCTCTCTCACACACACATACACACTGCTCGACATTCCTTTGAGTGTCGTTGGCGCCTCGGGGCCCCCAACAAGGCTAACGGTGAGTTGACATACATGAGAAATAAATGTGTGCGCGTGTGTGAGCGTGTGTGTGTGTGCATGTGTGTGACGTATGATGTACGACAGGCTCGTCGGCACTCAAAGCAAGCGGCGGTGTGTCCGTCAAAGCCACTGAGGGAAAGAGAGTGGAGAGAAGAGTGAGGGGGGAACCGGAAATACTGAAACGTCTATTCGTCGTGAATTATCTTCAGCAGAGTCGTAAAAAAATTGGCATTGGACTCACGGAGCGTCTGCTTCCAAAGCCGTCTTTTAGAAGGTCCCTATTGACATTGAGTACACCAGTTATTTTGTCATCACTAGATTTCTGGCGGGCAAACTATGTATTTGAAAAACAATTGTCCGGAACACTAGTCTGAGACTTCGTTTGTTTTCAGTTTGCTTTTGGGAAGATCGCAAAATTTTGTTCGAAAATCCTAGAAAACTCATCGGAATATTTAACAAGAAATGCTAGAAAATTTATCAAAAAATTCTGGAAAAATTATTAAACAATTCCGGAAAATTGATCAAAAAATTCTGAAAAAGTTTACAAGAAAATTCGCTGAGCCCGTGCCTCGTACGTATCTCTAAGGGGCCGGCGCGTGAAAACATGAGGGGGCCGGCCGACGCTTCCGGCCCCCGGGCGCAACGCTTTTGGCGGCGCGCTTTGCCTCGACTAATCACGCCCCGGGATCTGTCCACCTTTACCGCGGCCAGAGCGCCGCGCCGTCGTATCGACCCTATCCCTCTCTCTCTCTCTCTCTCTCTCTCTCTCTCTCTCTCTCTCTCTCTCTCTCTCACTCTCTCACACAATCTCCCCGCCACGAGGTTCTTGCCTTCATGTTCCTTTCTCACTCACTTCTCCACATCCAAAAGGATTTTTTTGCGGAGCGTCCAAAGTTGAGATCATTTTACACATCTCGCGCCGGGGTGGGCGGAAGGTTCTGATACCATAAATATCTGCTCACCACCTGCTCCGATTCTTATCAAACTTTCTAATTATTTTCCCCCTCGCCGGGCGGGAGGACGCTTAAATATTTCAGACTGCTGCTGCGGCGGTCCCTGTGTGGTACCCGGAGGTAGCGCTCGTATACCTTTTGCACCGGCATGCTCCGCGCATAGGAAACCGCGCGGCGACTGAATATTAATAAAGTAGTTGAGGCAGAGCAGGAAGAAAAATTCGGGTTAGTGGGCGGAGAAAGAGCGAGCGAGCGAGAGAGAGAGAGAGAGAGCGCGCAACGCGAGAAAGGGGTGAGGCAGGTCAGGCATATCCTGCATAGCGGTGCTTCAATGGATACGGTACACGCCACCGGAATATTTCACGGGATTAGGGCGGGCGAGGGAGTGAGAGAGAGAAAAGAATCAAGGGGAAGGGGGGGGGGGGCGGTCTTTGATATCAGGGAAGAGAGGGGGCGGGGGGGGGGGGGGGACCTCGTGTTGGATAGGGAAACGCTATGCACCGTCCCAGCCATCTTCCGACCGGCTATTTATCTCTTTCCAACTCATCGCGGAACCAATACGCGTGACGGAGACAGCAAGAGGGAGGGAGCGAGAGTGAGAGAGAGAGAGAGCAGTTTTCCTTATACTACGCAAGTCCGGAACGGTCCGGTGAATGGACGATGGACGAGGCGGAGACGGTACCCTGGCGTTTGCTAGGGTAAGCGCAGTGTGTGTGTGTGTGTGTGTGTGTGTGTGTGTGTGTGGGGGGGGGGGGCGGTTGGGGGAGGGGGCAGATCTGGGATACGCACTAGTCCTCTCTCTCTCTCTCTCTCTCTCTCTCTCTCTCTCTCTCTCTCTCTCTCTCTCTCTCTCTCTCTATATATATATATATATATAGCGAGCGATGGTCCACCCTGATGGAGAGGGTCATGATCCTTGGAGATCCCCAGGTCGACGCGGGTAAAAAGAAAAAGAGGAAAAAAGAAATCAACAGTATTCGCGTACACCGTACACCTGGTGTATAGGTGAAGAAGAATCCGGGATTTTTACGAATCGGAAACCCTGAGGACGATGCGTCTCATCCTTTCTCTCTTTCCAACTGACTCCCCCTCCTCTCTCTCTCTCTCTCTCTCTCTCTCTCTCTCTCTCTCTCTCCCTCTCTCTCTATCTCTGTATCCGCCTCGTCGCAGCGGCGAATTGACAATGCCACAGCGAGGCCGGCAAACCAGATTTGGCGCGCAAGTTTGAAAACGCAAGAGAGCGAGCGTCGGAGGCGCGTGCGCGTCCGCAGTCCGGCCAACCACAGAAGAGAAAACAAAACAGCGTCTTAATGGATGATCCCTAAAAGGGACGGTGGGCGGGCTCGCCAAAGCTGGCCTCATCTTAATGAGATCAGCGCTGCCAACCTCCTCGGTTTAAAAAAATAAAACAAAAATATACGCGAGCGCGGTCGTTGGAGAACATAGCACAAAATGCCGCCCACGAAAAAGTTTTAGTAACAATTTAAAATTGGCGCGCGTGGATGATTTAAAAAAAATGAGATTGGTAATGTGACGCACGAAGTGTGGCCCGAACCGTTAGCCACAGCCGGTAAGGGTGCGTCGCAGTGTTGGCTCGTGAGAGTTTTGTGGCTGTTTGGTTGGCGACACCGTGTCGGTGCACTCACGCCGCCAGCCAAATGTATTAAGGAGCCGCCAGACAGGAGAGAGAGAGAGAGAGAGAGAGAGAGAGAGAGAGAGAGAGAGAGAGAGAGAGAGAGAGAGAGAGAGAGAGAGAGAGAGAGAGAGAGAGAGAGAGAGAGAGGGGCAGCCGCGGGCAGAGAACCGGGCAGAGCCAGCCAGCGGATAAATTACAAGTTATAAATCGAGAACACCCCGCGTCTAGCGGAGCGCGCGGGGCGGTGCGGAACGGCTGTACGCAAGGCTGTGACCGAGGGGAGGGGGGGGGGGGGGGGGGGGGGGGTAGCGCGGGGAAAATCGAATCGGATCCGTTGAGGGCGCCGTAAAGAACGGAACTCCGGGCACAACAATGGCAGACAGTTTTCGCGTCTGAGTACTTTTCGACGCCAAGATAACGGCCGGCGGCAGCGAGCCGGACCCTCCCTGCCGCCGCGACGGCCGCGACGGCTCTAAGAGGAACATTAAAAACAAAAAACAAAAAGAAAACGCACGCACATCTTTCAAAGTTTTATAAATGTGCGTGGTAAATTCACACTGTAGAAAAAAAATATCTCTCTATAAAAAAAACCGAAGCGCTGCTGGCGTTGCTGACTTAACGTAAGGTTTCGCCGTTTTTCAATTCGTTTTCGAGTTTCGAGCACGAAGAATTTCACAATTTTCCCCTTACGGTATGATACGATTGTTTGTTTTTGTTCCGGCGATCCCAACGTGACTGGGGGACTAAAACGAAACGTGCCGAGCCCCGCCTTCCGGCGGCGCTGCTCGCCTCGCTGTGGACCTGTTGAGTGCCGCAGGCCCGACCGCTCCGCGATGCGAAGAGAAGAACGGACGGTGAGCTATCTCCGTCTCTCTTCCTCTTGTCGCGTTAGGAGTATAGGGCGACTCACTCGCACACGTCACCCGACCCATTCCGAACGCGATTAATAACTTATTACACCGCAATGGAAATCTTCGGCGATAGGTCATACAGAGATGTGCATAAAGAGAGCCTTTCCCCCCCAAGATTTTCGATTAATTTCGATGGAAAGGCCGGTGTTTATCCTTTAGAAATGCCACCCCCTAAAAAAACAACAACAAGAGTTTTTTTATTTTATTTCTTTGCAGGTGAGGACCGCAAATGCAAGCATAACTCATACAAAGTTTACATGTCCAATGACAATTAATCAGCCCCGCTGAGATACGAGGTGTGTTTTGTAAACTACCGGACGGCATCTGGCCACAATGACCCGCTGGACTTGTGCGGTTGGCTTTGCTGCTTTGCTCGGTCACGCGGTATATCTGCCCTCGTGAGACCTATTATGTTGTATTTCTGTTGTTTCTTTCTTTTTTTTCCCTTTCCTGTCCCGTTGTGTTCTTTCTTCTTTTCATATTTTATCCCGCATGACGTCCGCCTACACGGCACTTTCTCGGGCCCCCTCACTATCGGACCGTGTAGCCACGCTTGTGAAACGCTCGGCCGCCGCTGCTGCCGCACCGCGTTGTTTGCTTTGCATACGGAGTTTGTGAGAGCTGCGGCCCGACTTTGGCACCTTCGGGGGGGCGAGAAAGGAGTTTAGGGAAGAGGTGGGGGTGGGGTGGGGGGGGGGGAGGGGGGCTACGGGGAGGGGCGCGACACGGAGGGAGGGGGGGGGGGGGCGGCAAGTGCCACGGGCAGGGCGAAAAACGTTGCCGCAGCGGGGCGGAGAGGATTACAGCATCGAGTACAGTAGTTGGGGGTCAACAAACAAGTGGCTGCCGAGTCCCCCCCCCCCGGTCCCCTCCTCTCCCTCCCCCCCCCCCCCCGTCCCCTCCTCTCCCTCTCCCTCCCCCCCTCCCCTTTTCCTTCCCCACCACCACCACCCCCTCCGCCGGGACGATGACACGAGGAGCGGCACAAAACCACAGAACGTATGAGAGTGAGAGAGAGAGAGAGAGACGGCGAGAGAGGGAAAGGGAGAGAGACAGAGACAGAGAGAGCGAGAGCATGAGTTCCGGACGCATCCCGTGTGTGTGTGTGTGTGTGTGTGTGTGTGTGTGTGTGTGTGTGTACTTGCCTCTGTGTACTATGCGGTGCCACACCCCTAGAGGAGGCGGGTGCGCGTCCGAAAATAACTTGTCGCCTCTCTCTCTCTCCCTCTCTCCTGCATCCCCCGCCCCTCCCTCCCTCTCTCTCCCTCCCTCTCTCTCTCTCTCCCTCCCTCTCCCTCTCTCTCTCTCTCTCTCTCTCTCTCTCTCTCTCCCTCTCACGATATGATGAGCCCGGCAGCCGCGCCGCCGCCTCCCCCCAGTTGTCGGCGCTCGCGGTGACGTTAGCCGGGGCCGCAAGTCGCAAACCTGGGCACGTTGCGGAGCCGCCATCACAGATCCCCCGCGGCCCGCATCACACGCGGCCAGAGGCCCGATCGTTGTCGCCGCAATGGCTTTCATTACCAGAGACCCGTCAAAGGCTCCAATAATACATAAATCATAAATCCAATCATCATTATATATTTTCAAAAAAAAAAATGGGTGAAAACTTTTGCAATGAATTTGTTAAAACTTTGCGACATTATTTTCGAAAAATTTTCCAAAAGTAAAAGCTTGACGTAATAAATTTTCCACGAAAAAAAAAGTAAACCACAATTTCCTAAACAGTTTTTTATACGCTGTACGCAATGCGATGGAAATAGTGGAGGGAACAGGATGGCCCAGGATCCTACAACTAGCGCTACCCTCGGCAAATCATCGCGTTCGTGGCGCTTCACTTTTCGGAAGGGCATCGGACTCCCTCCGGGCCGCCGCCGCCGCGCCGCCGACGCCGCACCGACCATTCTGATCGCGACACGGCATTCACTTTGGCCGCGTCGCTTCCTGACGGTGTAGTCCGGGCCGCCGCCGGGCCTCCACGCGCCGCGCCACGCCACGCCACGCCACGCCACGCCACGCCACGCCGCGCCACGCCACGCCACGCCACGCCACGCCGCGCCACGCCACGCCGCGCCACGCCGCGCTACGCCGCGCCACGCCGCGCTACGCCGCGCCGCGCCACGCGCCCCTGTGGTCCCGTGGGTAGGCAGACCCGCAAGACGGTCGCGCGCGCCGCGTTGCCTATGCGCGGCAGCGCAGGGGCGCGCCCGGCGGCACCCCAGGGGCACGGTGGGCGGAGACATCTGCGCGCCCCTCGCTCTCTCTCTCTCTCTCTCTCTCTCTCTCTCTCGCGCCCCTCTGTCTTTCGCACCCCCCCGCCCTCTGTTACTCTTTCTCTCTCTCTATACCATCCAGAGCGACACATGCGGGGAACAGAGAAGTAAAGAGAGAGAGAGAGAGAGAGAGAGAGAGAGAGAGAGAGAGAGAAAGCCATCCGCTCGAACGCAGCCGCCCCGTCCGCGTGCGAAACGCAGCAGCGTGACTCTTACGTGGTGCAGAGTGGAGGCGGCGGCAGGGCGCACATCCCCTTTGCTTGCATTCTCCGTCTGCGAGCCTTTCTTTCTCTCGCGTCGTCCTCTCCTCTGACAAGGTTCACCGCGCAGGGGCGGGACGGGGAGGGGGGGGGGGGGGGGCGGCCCCCCAGCGACCCCCCCCCCCCCCCCCCCGGGTGGTACTACCATTCCGTGCTTCGGATCGGAGAGTACAGAAAGAAAATGAAGAAAAGGCGGATGAAAACACAGGGACGTGGAAATAAACGACACGTGTATAAATGCGTGGTTCCTTCCAAAGCCTGACGCCTAACCTCCCAACGGTTTTGTTTGCAATAATATCAATAAGGCTAAAGGGCCCGGATATCCCGGCGCGCAGTGTACTGCGGGATGGAAGTTGTACACAAGTCGGCCAGCACCACGCGGCGGCAGCGGCGGCAGCGTTACTGCCAACCTCACCGCGAAGAAAGATCTTTTCTCTGCGTGTAGCAGCGCGCGACCCGGCGGCGGCGGCAGCAGCGGCGGCCCGCGGCGCCGGCCGAGAACTTGAGGCATTTCTTATTCAGGTTCGCCTCCATGCGAAAAGTGTTTTAAGGGGGGCAATTCCCAATGAAGAAGTTGGCATCGCTGTCCATGAATCATGTCAGTTGCGGCAACACGCTGGCCCCCCGCAGCCCCCCGGCAGACCCCCCGCAGACACCCCCCCCCCCCCTCTCCAGGCAACCCGAGGCCCCGCCGGTCTACGACGTTTCTCGCATCTTTATTCCCGAAAGAAATAGAAGGATCTGGGCGTGCGGGAGGGATGCGTTTGGTTACGGTCTGGTACCTGCCCCCCCCCCCCCCCCGCAGGGGCCCCGCGGGGGGTCGGGCGCCGCGGGGGGTCCGCGGGGGGTCCGCGGGGGGTCCGTAGACAGCGTGATGGAGGTGCGAACTTGAGGAACGCCCGCCCTGAGAGGTGTGCCTCCGGGGCAGCGGCGGTGGCGGCGGCGGCAGCGCGGCGCCAGCAAGGGCGGCGGGGCGAGGCGGAAGTGTGGGAACTGTCGACGCGACCCGTTTGAGCTTCCGGTTCAAAAACTAACTTTTTACGGCATGAGGGAGAGGATCTACAGAAATGGACTACGGCATGAAAGTGGGCGTTCACTGTAGTTTTTGTAACTGCAGTTCCGCTCCGGGGAAAAGTACCAGAAAATTGAGGACGCACTATAGTTTCCAGCGTCACATTTACAGTGCAACTGTGACACAACTACAGTTTTTAGAGCTGCAGTTTGAGCACTGTAGTTTAAATTACAGTTCCATCGCAGTTTCCCCTGCCCGGAGAGGAAAGGTGGGTTCAGAATTGACTATCAAAAGCGTGAATTTACATAAAAAAATATCTCGTTTTTTTTTCAATAACAAAAACAAATGACTTCTTTACCCTTTACATTTCTAGCAGTGCAACACACCGACCAGCGACGGCGCGCCATAGCCCATAACGATGGCCTTCACGGGCGTCGCGCACCCGCTCACACACATACACACACACACACACACACACACACACCCTGACCGCGTCGCTTCGCGGCGTCAAGTAGCATCGAGTGGGCCGCGTTCGCATAAGGCGGCCGCACGACACACTCTGCCTCCATCCTTGTCGCTCTTTTGCAATATCCTAAGAGGACGGGCGTGTGTGTGTGTGTGTGTGTGTGAGAGAGAGAGAGAGAGAGAGAGAGAGGTGGGCGTGAGGGAAAAAATATAACGCGGGAGTGGCCAGGGTTGTTTGCAGGGAGGCGACCCTCTGACCGGCCCGTGTGAAGAATAAGCTTCCGTCACGACACGTCCTCGAAGGAGTGGGGGGAGTGAGGGAGGGAGAGAGGGAGGAAGAGAGAGAGGGGAGGGAGTGAGGGAGAGAGGGAAAGAGAGAGGGAGGGAGAGGGCGAGGCCACGTCGACGCCGGAGCAGAGACCTCCAGTTTATCATGGTCGGTTTTGTCCCCGGCCCTCCACTTGTCGGGAAATCCAGAGGCCCCCTTCTCTCCGCCGCCGCCGCCCGGCAGCAGCCCGTCAGCCAAGCCGTCGGTGGGCTGCTCCGCACCAGTGAGGGAGAGAGAGAGAGAGAGAGAGAGAGAGAGAGAGAGAGAGAGAGAGAGAGAGAGAGAGAGAGAGAGAGAGAGAGAGAGAGGGAGAGAGAGAGAGAGCGACGTGTGAGTGAGAGTGAAGGGCTGGTAGATCAAATGTGATATCCATACGGCCTTGAAGGCGCGGTATCGCCTCTGGAAGTGAACCACTTTCGTCGCTTAGCCCCCTACCCTCTCCTCCTCCTCCCTCTCTCCCCCTCCTCCCACATCATGACGAGCAAGTCTTACTCTCATGCCCTTTCCGCCAGGTGCGCAGATAGAGGGCAAAAGATAAAGGAGAGAAAGCGGAATGGTGGCGATAGTCGTCAACAGATTCACCGCCGCCCTCCTTTTTCTTAATACTTTTTCACCGCGCGCACGCCGAGACCAGTAAAGTCGCGCAAAGCAGAAGAGCGTTCGCCGAAGTGCACCCGGGTTTGCACCGCGCCGCGGGGCGGCAGCGAGGCGCGCCACTTTATTCTACAATGACACTCTTCTCGTTCCTATCCTCATCCGACGGCAGCACGCGAAAGTCGGGTGTGTAAAAGAGAGAAACGGCGAGAAAGGCGAAGGGAGTCGTTTTCTTTTTCACACCCCTTGTGTCACGTACGAACAAGCACCTCTGCTGCTAGATCAGTTTTATGTTCGATATTTCACAAGGTAAAAATACTACATCGATGTTGAATTATTATTTTTGATCTTTTTTTTTTTTCTTTGGGGGCAGGGGTTGTCCCTTCTGCGAGGTTCTGCAGGCCAGCAAAGGGTCCTGGGGTCGGATTCAGGCGGTAGCCAGCAGGGGCTTAGACACATGAGAGAGACAGGGGCGGGCCGAGAGGGGGGGAGAGGGGGGGGGGGGAGGAAGCGGAGGGCAGATATCACAGGTTCTTTGTTCCATGCGGGCATGACCGCGTGCCGCAGCCCGTTGGATGGCCGTCCTAAAAGGCTGTGCCTCCTGGGGGAGCCCTCGGCCGGAGCCTAGGCGACCTCCCATTGGCCGCGCGCGCCGCCAATTTACGGCCGCTGATTGGTCGGCATTAGGCCGGCCTACGGGGCCTCGCAAATCGGGTACTATTCGGGGCGGACAGCCGCTGTCGTGAACTGGACGGCCCCCCTGCGGGGCTCCAGCATTAGCGGCGGCCGCGGACGAGGGGGGCGTGTCACACCGTGCCGTATATAACACGAGAACGAAACGTGTCAACACGAACATAAGTCGAAAATGCCGAACAGAACAAACACGGCGTAAACGCAGCAAAATAGAAATCATGTTTTATTTCAGAAATACATGTCGACAAAAAAAAAATTAAGTCAACTAAAAAGATGTCAACCCCAAAATGTCAAGGCAACTAAAAATATATGTAAGCCAAAAATTCCAGAATAATGAAAAAAATAAATAAATCAAGACACGAGGAAATACTGCGGCGCATCCAAAATTTCTCTCACGTTCGGCTCGCGCGACAGTATGAAAAACTTTCCGGGCGCGCACACTTCCGCGTGGGGACATAAGGACCTTGCCGCCGCCCGCTAAATGCCTCATAATTGCGTTCGGGAACTTTGTAATTTCATTCGATTTTCCGGCAAGGTGGGCGCACTCCTCATCCCATTAGTTTTCCCCCTCCGGACTCGTCTCGTCACGTCAATCCTCCGTCTCACTCGCACGCCCGCGCCCGCGCGACACGGCAGCTGCCGTCGTCTCTCTCCCACCCGCAGCGGCGGCGGCGGCCTGATGTCGAGATTACAGCGGGCAGACTGCACAATCCAATCCCATGCGGCAAGCGCGGGGCCAAAACTTTGGCGTTCTCACAATTTGTGATCCGTTAACGAAAGAGGGAGGAGGGAAAAGATTTAAAAAAATTTATTTTTATCTTTAAAAGTTATTTCTGTTCGAATTGTGTACCATCGTATATAATCTGAACAAAGTCAGGTGGTCTCGTCTCCCAGCGCACCTCCGCAGTCTAGCCGCAAAGGGAAAGAGAAATAGAGAGAGACAGAGAGAAACAGGGAGGGAGAGAGACGGAGATAGAGACAAGGGGGGGGGGGAGGGGAGGAGGTGGCGCAATTGTGGGATTGCAGCGTAGTAGACGGTAGATACGAATCAGGAGGGTCGCCTGGCCTCCGTGACGCACTTGTAGAGCTGTATCCGGGTCCTTAACCGTCAGAGTCGTCTCCTCGTCGTGGTGCCCCGGGGACCCGGATGACCCGGGGGCGCCCCGCAGGGGCCTCCGAGGAGGGACCCCGACAAGCCGCAGGCCACTTGCCACCCCAGGATGCCGAATTGCCCATCCAACCCCTTACCCCCAGGCTACCAGTCCCCTCCCAGCTCTCTCTCTCTCTCTCTCTCTCTCTCTCTCTCTCTCTCTCTCTCTAACTGTCCCTCTGTCTCACTCTTTCAAATCAGCCCCGATAAGCGAGACAGAGAGAGAGAGAGAAGGCAAATTTGTAAGTAGCGGTGAGAGCGAGCGAGCTCGTCCGGAAGAGTGAGAGAGAAAGAGGCGGTCTGCATCCCCTTTACACACCAGATAAAGCTCAAGATGCCTACCTAACCACCGTCTGGTTCCGGGTAAGGTAGGGAAAGGAAAATCAGCTCCGTGCCGCTCTCCCCTCTCGCTCTGTTTCTGTTTCGCGGAGTCTCTCTCTCTCTCAGGGACTGGGTGCGACCCGCCCCGCCTCACCCACCCACCGCCGCCTTTATTTATTACAACACCGTTTCCCATCCCCTTCCCCAACACGAGAAAGAGAAAAAGAAGGGGGCGGTGCCGCGGGGGGGGGGGGGGGGGGGGCGGAGCCGCCGCCGGCGCGCTTTTCGAATATATTTACATAGGAATGCGTAAGGTTATGTTTCAGTAGGCTTTAAATTCCCACTTATTGAAATATTGCGATGGCTCCGTGCACTCCTCTTGATGAAATATTCCCTTTTCGGCTCGCTTCCCGGTTTCGGCCCCGCCGCCCCTGCTGGGGCGCCCCTAGGCCGACACTGGTCCTGTTTGTTGGGGGCAGCAGCAGCGGGGGCTCGAACGTCCCGCCATAAGAAATCGGATTTTTATGGTTGCCAACCAGCCTCTGCACCTCACGCATGGCCAGATCCGCAAGTCCGGAAACCATATCCGGGTGCGGACCGGTTACTTGAACCCGGGTGCCTCGCTCGGGCGGAGGGATCTATAGCGAAACTACAGTTAGAACCACGGTGCACAAACTGTAGTTCCCTAAACTGTTGTTTTATTGTGGTTCGCACCGAACTATAACGCGCAACACTAACTGTTTTTCTCCTGTGGAACTACATTTTTCTGAACAAGAACTACGGTCTGGCTGTAGTTTTGGTGTAGCTCACACTACTGGAGGGCGGCTGGCTCGCTTCCTGTGTCGACAGTAAGGCGCGGCCCGATCAGGTAACGAAGGCGAGAAGTGACAAATGGGCGCGGGGCGGGGCGGGATCGGGGCCACAGCGCTGCCGTCCGGCCCGCCCGCCCACTCGTCGCGGGCGCGGGAAATACAAATCGGGCGCCGAAAGCTTTTTCTGGGTCCAAAAGGGTCCTGCAAAGGGTCCGTGGCCGTGAGGTCCTGTGGGCCCCAAGCGGGGGCCCTCGCAGGTGCTACGCCCCGTAATTGTACCAATTAGTTAAACATGTCGAGAGGGGAGGGGGAGGAGGAGATTAATGAAGCGAAACCCCTACAGGAGGAGCGAGGGGGACGGAGGGAGGGAGCGCGGGGTAAGTGGGGGGGGGGGGGGGGGCAAGTTCGACAGCGATGAAATTTCTTTCGATTCCATAGCGACGTATGCTTTTACCGGTTGGCCCCGAATACTATGGTCTCGTATAGCTAGCGAGAGAGATGGCCGAGAAGACAGTAGTGTGTTCGGAGTATAGCTCTCCGCACCTCACACCGGCGGAACCTGACCTACGCCAGAGGGCGGCGCGCAAGGGAATCATCGGGCAGAGAAGGGCCTCTTCTCTCTCTCTCTCTCTCTCTCTCTCTCTCTCTCTCTCTCTCTCTCTCTCTCTCTCTCTCTCTCTTCTCTCTCTCTCTCTCTCTCTCCAGAGGGACTCCAGGGGACTCCAGAGGGACTCCAGAGGGACTCCAGAGGGACTCCAGCGGGACTCCAGAGGGACTCCAGAGGGACTCCAGAGGGACTCCAGAGGGACTCCAGAGGGACTCCAGAGGGACTCCAGAGGGACTCCAGAGGGACTCCAGAGGGACTCCAGAGGGACTCCAGAGGGACTCCAGAGGGACTCCAGAGGGACTCCAGAGGGACTCCAGAGGGACTCCAGAGGGGAGAGGGACTCCAGAGGGACTCCAGAGGGACTCCAGAGGGACTCCAGAGGGACTCCAGAGGGACTCCAGAGGGACTCCAGAGGGACTCCAGAGGGACTCCAGAGGGACTCCAGAGGGACTCCAGAGGGACTCCAGAGGGACTCCAGAGGGACTCCAGAGGGACTCCAGAGGGACTCCAGCAGGACTGGCGGAGACGGAGCACCATCTGCAGAACCCAGAGTAATTGAAGCCCTGGAATTCGCCCATCTCACACGTGTGCAGACACACGCGCGTTCTCCTCCCGGCGTTCTTCATCCTTTCTCTCTCTCTCTCTCTCTCTCCCTCTCTCTCTCTCTCTCTCTCTCTCACACACACGTTCGCCATATATACCTTTCGCTTATTCGCCCCGTCTCGCTCCCTCTCCTTCTCGTTATTTTCATCATCTGTAACTGCTCACGCCAGATCCCTCAGACGAAATGTGCTGTAAATTAGTACAACGCGCTGGGAGAGGGGAGCAGAAAAAAAAAATTGTGCTGACACGCATCGGAAAGAAGGCATAGGAATAGAGTGAAAAGGAGTGGAGGAATAGAGAAAATGGGGAGGGAGAAGTTATCATGAAGACGAGGGCGTATTGGGGGAAACGAGGTGACATGGGGAGGGGGGGGGTGAGCCGGGAAGGGGACGGGAGCGTCTAGGAGAGGGAGAATGAGAGAGCGAGACAGAGAGAGAGAGAGAGAGAGAGAGAGAGCATGTGGTGGGGGTGAGGGACGAGGAGAAAATAAATCATTAAGTGAGTGCGTGACGCATCGCCCGCACCCCCCGTCCTCGCCGATCCCATGACCCCTTTTTATGGACTCGACGTGAGACTTTATCCCTACATATTTCTGACCTGCATTTCGCGAGGGAAAAAAAACGCCACCAGAGCGGGGTTTCAAGGGCACAAAAAAGGTACCTTACTCCGTCCACAATTATTGAAGGATATAAGAGCAATGACAAAAGAAATCTGAGGCAAGATGAATGCGATACGAGAGTGCACGACTTAAAGGAATATATATTTTAGAAGAATGGCATCTTTTAAAAAAAAAAACAAGATTTTAAAAAATTACACCGGCCCGGGCATCTCCCGGCCCCTAATTTTTGTCCCATGCTCCTCCCGGCGGACGGAACAAAATTCAAGGGTCGACTGTATTTGGATATGACACTTTTCCTTGAAATGTATTCCTTCTGAGCGATGAAGGCGAAAAAAAAAACAGGCAAATATCGTTTCAAACTTCGCATTTCCCCTCCTCACCCCCTTGGGTCGAAAAATTTTGATATGCGTATAGCGACCTACGCGGGGACCTCGTTCGTTAATTACGTAGGCGAGAAGGAGACGGCCTGTGCCGGCGGCCCTCGGCTGCCCGCTCGGGTCCGGCGGGTCCGGCCGCTCGCCACAGCCCGGCTCGGACTAGCTTGTTTTCATAAGTATCGCCTTAAAATGCTCCCTCAAGAAACTCATTATACGGGGGCGGGCCTTAATCAGGGGCAGGTGGCGATGGGGCCCCGCCGGCCCCCGCCGGCCAAGCCACTGTTCCCATCGCACGATATAGCGGTTCGGTCAGGACAGTTTCCGACAGCGGGCCCGGGCGTAAAAATACTTATGTCAAGCGATTGAAAATCTACTTTTTGTTAAAATTAAATTAGAAAACCAATACAAGAAGAATTTTTTTCTTTGTTTTTTCACTGTTCCAAATTTCATTTTATTCAATCAGCTACGAATCTCGACCGTTTGATCGATCATTGTTTCTATTAAAAAATTAATCGAGTTAACAATTTTTTCAAAAACGCAATTTAACATAATTTTGTGACCCCAGGAAACGATTTTATTTTTCTGCGTGTCTGAAAGATTAAGCAAAAAATTATAATAATCATCAAACTCTCGTCGTCATATGCTGCTTCATCACTGTTCCGGGTGATGCCTAATGCACCTGATACCGTCAAAATCTGCCGGAAAGCGGCGGCGGCGGAGCTTTTCATAAAGGGAGATGACAATCCCAGACAAGGAGGGCGCCACATTTTACGGCTTGCAATGAATTAATCTCTGCCCCCTCGCCGACGCCGCCCGCCGCCGCCGCGGGAGGGGAGGCGCGGGCAGCCTCTTCAAATCTCTGCGCAACTCCTCGAAAATGAAAAACGACGGCAGACTTAATATGGGGCCAACTGGGGACCAATCACGATCGCTCATTTCCAAACAGAATCCGTCAGATCCACGACAAGGAGGGGCGCGGAGTGCATCGGGGAGGGCGGAGCCGGCGGAGAAGAAGTAATTCCGGAGACACCGTCCGTCTCTCTTCACACACATGCAAGTCAATGCGCGTGACAGGGACGGAAGGAGGCGATGAGAAATTTAGACGCGGATTAATGGACGTCATCTAAAATCGCACAGTCAGATATCAGTGCGGGAGGGGGCGGACGGACGATTCCCGGAGCGATGGGGACAAATGGTTTTTCGTCCCTTCGGACGCCGTACCGCCCGGCCCTCGCCTCGGCCCTTGGCTCAGCCCTTGGCTCCGCCCTGCGGGCGCGGCCGCCCGGCGCATCCCTTCGCCCTCCGGCAGCCCTGCGACCCTTGCAGCTGCTGCCAACGGCTCACTGTCAGAATTAATTTCCAGCGAGTAAAGCGCTGCTGGGAGCGATACCATCCGACTGCCAAAATTGTTGTTCTCCTCCGGATCAGCAAGACGAGGCCCGGCGTCGCTGTCGGCTCACCTGGATAACACACAGAAGGAACGTAGGGTCAAATTCTATTCAAAATGTAGAAAAAATATATGTTAAGAATTTTTTTTAAAAGAAGGGTCGTAAAACCTATTGAACCACAATTTTAAAAAGTTAAACAACAAAATTGAAAAATTTCTTTAACAACCACTCTTTTAAATGTAAGATTTATTTTAAAACACTGGTGGTCTGAAAATTGACCACAAAATTGATCACAAATATATTATGTTTCCTCCAGGGAGCGCTAAGGGTTCTTTCCTCCTTTTTTTTGCATTTTATTCGGCTTCACACGCGGTGCCACGTAGCACGACTATCGCGTAGGCGGCAGGCCGCCGGGCGAGGAAAGTAAAATAAAAGGCATGCGCGAGCTGCGAGCGGCAGCGTACGTTCGCCGTCACTTTTCTTAATCCCCGCCCCCAAAAGAATCCCGCTCTTCCTCTCTGTCTTACTGCCACTCTCTTCCCGCATCCACCGCGCGCCGACTCTCTCTCTCTCTCTCTCTCTCTCTCTCTCTCTCTCTCTCTCTCTCTCTCTCTCTCTCGCAAGATTTACGCCCGGCAATACAGAAGGCCAGATCATGTATGCATGCCAGACAGAACACTCCTCTGTTATTGTGCGAGCGGGGAGGGTGGCCGAGCCCCGCAGCCAGCTACCCGGGGTGCCAAGAAAACTCGACTGTCATTGCACGGCTCACCCCCGGCGGCAGGCCGCACCTAACCTCACAGTTCCTGGCGGCATGCACAAAATTGACATTCCAGCGTGGATTTATCTTTTCTTACTTTTTTTAAATTTTTCCCAGGATATCTCTAGGCTGTCTGAATGAGCGGGGCTAGCCCAGACACCCTTTTACACACGAGACAACGAATCTCGACAGCGTTACACCGAATCACGTCTCTGATAAAGTTTTCGGAAACAAACGCGCGGCGATAGCACGTCTCGCTCTGCATCGTTTTCAGGGTCGGTTTTCAAAATTGGCGCCGACGGTAATCCGGCTAAGGGGCCTCCGAAGTGCAATTCGCAGTCGCCTATTTACAGGCGTGCAATTATGCACCCTCCCGCATCCCCATCTCCACCCCCCTCCCCTCCACTGCGCCTCCTCATCCACCCCCAGTCCTCCGGGCCTCCCTCATCAGATTCTTACGCCCCGGGGCTGCACCACTGGCAGACTCTGGGGCAGCCCGCTCCCCGGGGCAAGTACACAAAAAAAAAATTCACCGTAGTCAAAAATTTGAACCGTAAGGCTCCAATTTTTGCCGCAGCAAGTGCGCCATTATGGCACACAAGATATTTTTAAAACTATGTCTATTTTTTTTTCATGTTTCTGGCGTGTTAGGTTACCATCAGCACAGATAAAAAGTGGATATCCTCGCTAAAACGTTTGAGGCTGCACCCTCTGTAAATGTTTTGCACGGGCGAGAAAAAAATGTCAGTAAATGTTGTTACAGAAAATTTTCTTTTCAACAGACATAAATATTCTCGTCGTTGTCAAAAGACTGATCTCTGCTTTTAAAAAATTAGTCAGAAAGCAAAACAGGAAGAATGTCCTCTCCCACTTCAGCCCTCCCCCCCCCCCCTCGTTCACCGCCTCCCCTTCTCTCTCTCTCTCTCTCTCTCTCTCTCTCTCTCTCTCTCCCTCTCTCTCTCCCTCCCGCCCTCCCTCGCCCCTTCGTCGATTTCCTTCTTTACGTCTGAATGGTCCGCGGGGAGGTTAATGGAATGATAAACATTAATCTCGAACAGACAATGTGAGCACAACAACGGCGTGCCTGCACCATAATATTGCGGGGAGGGCCGCCTCGAAACCGAGTCCGCTCGTACGTGTGTGTGTGTGTGTGAGTGAGTGACTATGTGATTGAGTTTGTGTGTGTGTGTGTGTGTGTGTGTGTGTGTTACGTTTCCCGTTCCTTAGTCAAGAAATGGCTGCCAACAACCGGCTACATCACCCCGCTGCCGCAGCCTCGCCACTCTGAGTTCAAGGGCCGTGAACTAGGGTCAAAACCCAAACCAAAAAATAGAGGAGACCTGTTTCAATACAAAAACGTTTCGATCGCAAAGGCGCTATGAAAATTCATATTATTGCGATTTCCGCTCCCTTTTGACCCGTCCTCACTAATTGCGAAGGCAAGGAAGTGCAGCCGCACTCGCTGCGGGGAGACAATGTCCGTCTCTGTCGCACGCATGGCGGCTGTCGCAGCAGTGCGAGTGAGACAGAAGGCGTCTCTCTCTGTTTTTCGGAATCAGCCTTGGCTATGCTTGCTATGGCTGGACCGACCCGCGCGAGCGCTGCGGCGGCGGCGGCCAGTCTGCAAGTGAAGGCAGTGAGATAAGTCCTCCTCCCCCCCCCCCCTCCCCTCCCCCCTCCCCCTCCCCCCCCTCCTCCCCTCCCCCTCCTCCCTCCCCCCCCCCTCTCTCTCTCCTGTCTCCCTTATCACAAAAGGAGCGTCTAATCGCGAGAGGCTTGACCACAGCCGGCTCTGCCGCCGTCACACAGCCCCGCCCCCCCGCCGGGTAGCCGCCGAGGCGCCACCAACGCAGCTCACCCGGGTTCGAATACCGAGTCGCGTGGTCCTGTTTTCGCGGAGACACACATCGCGCGTCCAGCGAGCGCCATCCCTCTCGCACTCGGAAGCGACGCGGATGCGTGTACGCCTCTCTGTCCCTCCCACGCGCATACCATAGAGGGCGGGAAAATTTAAATGAATATTTAGATAGCACAGCCGGATGTGTGAGAGCGTTGGACCGAGAAGCGAGCAGCAGTGCTGTGCGACGGCCCGAATGCGTCGTGCGTGAGAGAGAGCGAGAGCGTTGCAAGAGAGAGAGAGCGAGGGAACGTGGCCGGTGCGTGAGAGAGCGCGAGCATGCCGCTGCAGATTCCACCCTGTTTTAATTCGGCTCTGCGGCTGGTGGACCTGCCTACACTAAGTGTACGCTGCTGGAACAGGAGGAGGAGACAGAGAGAGCGAGAGACAGAAAGGGAGAAAGAGACTAAAAACAAAATATAAATATATTTTCATCTTTACAATTTATATTTGTTGTTTTCCCGGGGCGGAAGGGAGGTGGCACTGTCTTGAGATGGAGACTGAGAGAGAGAGGGAGAGAGCGAGGGGGCTCGGAGTGGAGAGAGAGAGAGACAAAGAGAAGAAACGTCCGAGAGTAAAGTCAAGAATGAGACCTTATGGACTGGGGCCTCTGGGCTGTCCGGCGGGGACATGCCGGTCACGGTGTTTTGCGCTCGGTACTGCGAGAGGGGAGGGAGAGGGGGAGGCACAGCATTTCTACCCCCCGCCCCCTCCCTTCTCCTTCCGACCCCGGCCCCCTCGGCCTTACATTAGTTGGGCGGGGAAGGGCGCCTCTCTCGGTTATCAAGCACAAATGCAAGGCAGCGGGACGGGGCTAAATGCCGCCGGAAGTCCTGACTCCGTCTCTCTCGCACCCCGGCCGCGGCCCACCCCTCCGCCGCCCCCCCCCCCCCGGTGGCGGTGGGTGGGAGCGAGACAGAGCGAGACGTGCGTGTACAGTGCGGCCCGGGGCCCCTCGATATTGTCCCCGGACGTGATTAGGAAGACGCGGGTTCGAATACCCGCCGCGGCAATCGCCCGCATTTCAGCGTCCAATATCACACACAGGCCCCCATGCATTATTGAGTGCAAGTCAAAAAGGCAAGTGAAAGGTAAAAGCAGGAACGGCGACAAAAGAAACAATTCGAAGTGGAAAACTAAAACAGAATTAGTGGATAGGAAGTTGGGAAATGAAAGTATAAAAGATCCGGGCGAAACGATCTACGGCGATGCTACAGTTACTGCCTAAATTGTAGTTCCCAAAACTGTAGTTTTATTGTCTTGCACAGTTGCTAAAGTGCCGCAGGGAAACTATAGTTTCTCATCAGTGGGACTACAGAGTTTTCTGTGCAGAAACTACAGTCCGACTCTAGTTCGCTGCTGCAGTCCGCGGGGCGGGCCGCTGGGAGTTTTTCTCGGCGCGGGAATGAGAGAGGAGGAGACCCGCGCGGATTTGACTTTGGAGGAACAAGTCCCGCCGCCCGCGATGCTCGCGTGTCTGTGTCACTACTGGCTGAGGGAGGGAGAGGGGGGAGGGGAGAAAGGGATTTTCTCCCCAAAGTCTCTCGCCCGCCGGAAACAAAACAATCTTTGCCATTGCGCTCCATTTCCTAATACATATACAGAGCGGGCCTTTTGTGACGCCGTGCCGAGGAGAAGAGGAAGAAGAGGAAGAAGAAGAAGTGGAGGGCCGCGTGCTCACAGGGGGCGGGGTGACGGGGGGAGGGGAAGAGGAGGGGAAGAGGAGGGGAAGAGGAGGGGACATGTAGGGAGCATGCCGCGGACGTGACAAGCAGTACGGATGGCAGTACTTGACGGAGCTGCGAATAAATAGTAAGCGCCGCGACAAAATTGTTTTCTCCAAGTCTTTCTGTCGCAAGTGGAACCGCTGGGGAGGGGGAAAAAATATTAACATTTCGCAGCAGAACAAAATATGATGGCATTTTCGCCAGAGGAGCCTCAGCTGCTCGAAAACGGCACGGAATTCATTACGAAACCATGTCTAGGCTTTTTGGTCCAAACACAACCTAATCAAAATAACACAATTTTATTTTCGAAAAAAAAAAATCGAAGTTTGTCAAGGGTAGCGGGAGGGGCCTATGGTACTGGTCCTTCTCTCTCCCACTGACACTGCGAGGCGCACAATACTCTGGTTGTCCAGACCACAGTGCGGGTGGTAGGGTGCGCCAAAGGTGGCGTAAAAATCGGTCACGTCGTTTACGATCGCCCCCCTCGGGCGCCACGCCCTCATGGCGCCGGCCATGGGAGAGACGTCCCGGGAGCGGGGCCGCCGGCGGAGCCCCCTCAGGGCAGACAATAAAGACCGCAACGCACACTTTATTTCGGGATGAACCCTGAGGGCGGGGGGGAGAGCGTCCACACCATCCTGATGTGACTGATGTCCGTTCTCAACTGGCGCCTCGGCTGCGCTCTCTCTCTCTCTCTTTCTTTCTCTGTCTCGCTTCCTCTTTTGGCGCCACGAGTGGTCACTAACCCCTCCCCCCTCCCCTACTCTCTATGTATCTCTCTTGCTCTCTTACACACACACACACACACACACATGAAGTCTTAGCCACTTTCATGTCAGTGGTAAATAAGAGAGAAAGAGAGAGATAAGAGGGAGGGATAGAGAGTGAGAGAGAAAGAGAGAGAGAGAGAGAGAGAGAGAGAGAGAGAGAGAGAGAGAGAGAGGGAAGAGGGGGGAGAGTGGCGCGGCGTGGGCAGAAGAGAAAAAGTTGCCTAACTTGACACGGCCCGAGCGTCGAGACGCTTTTTGGTGTGACGATAATGGACGCCGCTTTTGCGATGTATTTTATTTTGAACGTTTCTTTTTTTTTTCAGACGGCGGGGGGGGGGGGGGGGGGGGGGGGGTAGTCTGCAAATCACATACGAGCCACCGCGGGGGCAGGACCAATGCGTGCGACGCGTTCATTTGCAAAACAGGGCCGTCGGAAAGGGAGGCGCGCTCAAATATTGAGCACGGCTCCTGGAGCCGCCAGCGTTCGGCATCCCAGCGGCGGCAGGAAAATGTGACGCGTGCTGCCGCCGTGGAGAGAGAGAGAGAGACCGAGAGACCGAGGGAGAGAGAAAGAGATGGACAGCGAGGTGAGAGATTCAAGGGCGTCATGCATAAGTAAGGCATGCGTCATTTTCCCCGCTCCTTCTTTCACTTTTATGGGGCTGAAACTTAAGCCTTTAAGGCGTGTGGTCCCGAACGGCAGCCGACACCCAAGCGTCCTATGTTCTCACCCTTCTCTCTTCGTCTCTCTCTCTCTCTCTCTCTCGCCCCTCTCTATTTCTCTCTCTGTCTCTCTTCATCCCCCCCCCTCTTTCCTTCTGCGTAATAACCCCTCAGAAGGGGCTGGGGGAGAAGAGAGGGAAAAGAGCGGGAGAATTTTTGAAATTTGATTTATTTGCGCGATCACTTACAGTTCCAGACCCACGCGAAGTCCCCATGGGGTGAGTAAAAGAACATACAGCCCCACCTCTCTCCCTCTCTCTCTCTCTCTCTGTCTCTCTTTCCTTCTCGCCCTTCCCCTACTACTCAATCTCCCTCCTTCTGGCTCTTTGTGAAATGGGTAGGAGCAATGATAGGGGGAGAGACAGCGAGAGAGACAGAGAGAGAGAGAGAGAGAGGGAGAGAGAGGAGGGGGGACGAAGGGAGTCTCTCAGTGTCCGAAGCACTACAGAGGAATTGTCGGGGAGCTGTCCGCGCACACGCTGACCAGTATGAAAGGAATCACTTTTCGTGTCGCACCGCTTTAGCTGGTACTCGCCGTCTCCACCCGGCAGAGCCCGCACACGCCCGCACACGCTTCGCAACGAAGTCGCCGCCCCTGCAGCAGCGGCAGCGGCGCCGTGCTTCAGAAGCGCTCTCGCAGGAGGCAGCGAGGAGAGCTTCGGCGAGAAGAATGACTTCATTACTGCTGCAGTGTCGCCGGCATGTACAACTCTTCGACTTGGCTCGTTAAGAGTTGCCGGCCCCGTCAGTGTGCAAGCGCTGCTACTTTTTCGCATTCGCTCCGCCGAAGGCCATTCCTTAAAAAACTTTTGCCGACTCGAAGAGCGCGTATACGGCAGCGATAAGGAGAGGGAGAGAGAGAGGGAGGAGGAGGGAGAGAGAGAGAGAGAGAGAGAGAGAGAGCATGGTAGGGAGGGGGTAAAAAACACGACGGCAACAGAACAAATCTATAACGATTATGGGAGAGATGACATGCCATTTTTGTGTCAAGTCGTTCAGAAGGGAAGTTCCTTTAGATAACAAGGCAGCAGCAGGGGCTGTAAACCATGTTACGCAGTAAAAAAAAAATAAAACGTATTTTTTAAATGTCTTTTCATTAATTTTTGTAGTAATTCAAGTGATTCAAAAATGGATCTAGCAGGTCTGCAGAGAAGGGGTTGCGTGGCTGTGTGAGTGTGTGTAACCGCAGGACTGCAGGGCCAATAGTACTGATGGAGCCGGCGTGGGCATTATAGGCAGGGAGGGAAGAGGGAGAGAGAGAGGGGACGCGTAAGACGGGCCCTCCAAGGCATGAGGAGCAAGCGGGACAGAGTTATTCGCTCATAAATTACGGACGCGAACCAGCGGGGAAAAATCGTGCTGAGCGTATTCCGGGCGGGCGGCGGGGGCAACCAAAGGGGACGCCTCGGACGGGTCCCGGTCGTGTTTACAAAACCACGAAAAAAAAGCACAAAAAAAACTTTCTTTGCAAAATAAGAAAAGGTTGGCGGGCACTGTGACGGACCCGACCACTAGCGGCGGCCACTTTTAAGATCCGTTTACTTGGTTACATTCGGAGACGGCTCCCTTCTTAGCGAGAGAGAGAGAGAGAGAGAGAGAGAGAAGAGAGAGAGAGAGAGAGAAAGAGATTGTCTGCGATCGTGTCGCGTGCGAGCGAGAGAGACGGCGAGGGAGAAATGGGAGGCGGCACTTACGTCCACCGCACAGCACCCCGTCCCGAGCTCATAACATTTCATTACGTGCGAGTGAGATGGGACGTGAGTGAGCAAGAGGGCGCGATACCTCCAGGGTGATGCTGTCCGGCGCCGCCACATAGGAGCTGAGGGTGCGGCCCGGGTACTCGGCCTCCCCGGGGGGGCCCCCGTCAGTTGGGGTAGTTGTGGTCCGCCCCGCGGGGGGTCGGCAGGGGCGGAACCAGCAGTGCAAGTGATTCCTACTGGGAGGCAAGCGGCGCCCTGGGAGCGGCACGCACAGAGAGGCCGGAAGGCACCGCAGGGCACCGCAGGGCACCGCAGGGCACCGCAGGGCACCGCAGGGCGGACCCCGGCCACAACGCCCGCCCCCGGGCTTGTCGGCGATTCCACTCACATCCTTGCTTCAATATGTAATGAGTGACCTGGGGCCGGGCCCTTCCGCCGCGCGGAGGCTGAACGGATCTCAAGCCAGGACCACCACACGTCGTCACCGCACCACCTCAGTGTCTCTCTCTCTCCCCCCCCCCCTTTTCCCTCTCCCTCTCATTCTCTCTGCCTGCCCTTTTCTCCCTCTCTCCCACTCCCATTCCATCTCCGTCTCATTCTTCCTCTCAATATCTCTCCCTCTTCCTCTCTCTTTCCCTCTCACTTCCTAGCCTCACAATACCCCTCCTCTATCCCTCATCCACTGCTGAAAACTAGCGGAGGGTATTGTAGAATTTATTCTATTTTTTTTTTTTTGCAGTCGCAGTTGCAGGATATGTGAAGTGCGGGACCAGATCCGGGCGACCTGTAACCCCACGCTTTTTTTTCTCTCTCTCTCTGTCCCTCAGCATCAGCCCGCGTGTCTGCATCTCTCTCTCAACTGTTGTTGCGCTGCGGTAGTGTTGGTGGACAGGTGGACGTGGCCGCCAGCTCAAAAGGCTGTTTCCGCGCGAGCGGGGCTCGGCGGGGCTCGGCAGGCACACTCGGCTCTGACAGCCATTGTTTTGAACGCGGTGCCTCTGATGCGCTCGCGCGTGTGAATGCGAGAGAAAGAGAGAGAGAGAGAGAGAGAAGGAGAGAAGGGCCCACCTCGATGATGTGGGTTCTGGATCTTCTCTGCGCACCAGCAGCCTCTGTCTGCACCCAGCCGTGTGTGGCAGAGCGAGAGAGACGGCACGGGCCGGTGTCAGAGGCTTAGTAACATGCTGGTATTCCGGAAGTACAAGAGCTGACAAAAAGACCGAGAACACCATCGACACTTCCGGCCAAGGCTTAACGGAACAGCCTATTCGATCATTGACGCCAAAAAAAAAATAGCGAAAGACGTGCGGTAAAATATCTGCAGGATCAGGACTCCGGTGGTGTACTGTTGTTGTTGTGTCTCTCTGCCTCTCCAGTGGTGGACTGCGTGCGAGTGCGAGAGGGACGGGACTCCCCGTTTGGCAACGGCAGTGCGAGAGAGACGCCCTGCTGGTGGCCAGTCGTCACAAGGAGCTAATGCAGATGAATGTGCGGAGCGGCGAGCGGCGCCACTGCCAACGGACAAGGTACAAGAGCAGCAGCAGCAGCAGCGCAGCCAGCTCTGTCCACTGCAAAACAGTTTTTGCGGTACTTGACAAAAAAAATAACACCAATAAAATTAGATTCGACAAATTTTCGTCACATGTTTAGTGGTCATAAAAACATAATTTATAGCACTCCAGGTTGAGCGTTCTGCCCCAGCCAAATTTCGTCACAAAAATACATCTTCAAAGTGATGAGACATTTCAGTATACATTGACCGTCACAATTTTGTGACCATATGACAAAATATTTTTACGGTACATAAAAAAATAACCAGTAATTGCATGACCCATCGAAAAATCTCTTCGGTGTTTTGAAGTGTTTGTTTTTGTTTGTCGGTTTTGAGACGGTTCCAGCTGTGTACATGATTTCCCCAATCGCCCAACAAAAAGGCGCCTAGGTAGCGGCTGGCGGCCAGCTCCCCAAACAACACTCGTGTTTTCATCTAATTGCTCCTTGTCTGGCATCAAACTTCGAAAAAAAAAACGGAAAGAAAGTGAAAGCGCAGGAAAACAGGACAATCGAGTGGGGAGGAAAAAAAAACATGGAAGAAAAGTGAGGTGCGAAGTGAAGTGGGCGGGAGGGAGTCTGCACAATCGAAAGCAACTGGAGAATGCTTAGCTGCACAGAGAAAGAGAAAGAGAGAGAGAGAGAGAGAGAGAGAGAGAGAGAGAGAGAGAGAGAGAGCCGGGGGACGCTGCAGATGCAGACTACCTCGGCACTGAACGACTGCATGTTGTTGCTGCTTGTGTCCCCTCCCTCCCCCGTCCGAACCCGAGATCAGCGCATGCGGCGAACAACAACAAACGAAAATATTAAGTGGGGGAAAAAACGGCATCCGTCGAATAAAAGTAATAATAGAGTGCCTTTAATTTTTTTTTCCATTTCGGCCCAACATCTACAGGCTGTCCTCCGGTTTTTAAAGTACCTCTTCCTCTCTACCGGATTCTAAAATGTAAATGCACCGAATAATTCCGGATACAGTGCGTGTTCCACATACGCGGGCGGACACACAGCTTACCCCCACTCCCTTTCTGTGGACGCTGAACCAAAGCTCTCATAAACACGCACACACACACACACACACACACACACACACACCGACAGAGGGCCACGCAGTGAAAATCTTATTCTTCCTTCCTCTTTTTTTCATCATTTTGAAGGGACGGTTTTGTCCTACAGGCCACCCGCAGATAAGCTTCCGCCCCCTGCTGTCCCTTTGTGCGGTCCTCGCAGTGAAAAGGGTCGGAAACGGTGCGGCAGGTAGGTTAGGGTCAGGGTAGGTTAGGACGGGGTTAGGTTAGGTTCGGTTAGAGAGGTCGGCACCCCCTCCGCCTCTCAAACGCTGCCGGCGCGGCCTGACGCGCGGCGGAAACCGCGGCGAGGCAAGCGCGCTGCCCACCGCGGGTAGAGAGACGAAAAAAAAAGCGACAGCAAATAAAAAGAAGAAAGGGGAGAGGAAAAAAGGATGCAAACACGTCCGGGGCGCTCTGTAAACCACACACACAGTGATGAGACGCTGTCTCTCTCATGCGAGATGGGACCCTGTATCTTGATGACCGACTTGCCCGCGTGACTCGACAAACACACACACACACACACACACACACACACACACACATTCTCTATCTCACTCTTTTCAGTATGCTCCGCGGCCACACTAACAGAATCAACAAAAAAAAAACATTTCAAAAAAATGGCAGTAACACAGCATTCTTCTCCTTCCTGGCCATATCTTTGAAGCACGAGTGTGGGCCTCTCGGACACAAAACAATCTCGCATTCTCGCCCGCCGACGGTCACGCACTGTGCGACCGGAAGCGACCGCGTAGGACCGCACTCGTCCCCGCCCAGTGTATCGGCGGCGACCGCAGACGCGTTCCCGAACGGATCTCCGCTGCCCGCCGCCGTGATACAGTAGACATTACTTCCGAATCGCTTGTGCTCGCGAAAAGAGGCGAGCGGCGGGAGACGCGGCGAGCGAGACGATAATATGAGGGGGGGGGGTCGTCATTTGCGAGTAGGAATCGAGAAGGGTTCGCAAGAGGCAGTCAGACAGCGCGCGAGGGGAGATTAGATGAGGTTATGTGAGGTTATGTGAGGTTAGGTTACGGTTACGCGAGGTTATGTGAGGTTATGGCATCCGCTCAGGCCGCAGGGTGCGGCCGCGGCCCACCGGGCCTCTCCGCTCTCAGGTTATCCCACCGTCGTCACACACACAGGCGTACCGACCCCTTTTCCCCGTCTCTCTCTCTGTCTCGCACGCTGATCCGGTACGCTGATTTTTCGCAGGATTCCCCCACCGCCACCGCCGCCGCTGCTCAGCTCTGGCTGTTCTGCGAACGCCTCGTCCGAGTCCAGGCAGCAGCGGCAGCAGCGTCGCCAGACATAATCCTAGCGACTTAGCGCGTCCCCTGCGGGGCCTGCGGGGCCTGCGGGGCCTGCGGTGGGGCAGCAGACGTGTCCCGCGCCCCTCACGTGGAGCAGACGACGTCGCGGCTCGCTTTCGGATTAAAAGTTCGCCTCGCTCGCCGTCGTCCTCTCTGAGGTCTAAATGCTCAATTTTAATTCCGGTGCGGGTCGGGTGGGCCTCGCCGCATAGCCGACCATTCCCCCCCCCCCCCTCCTCCACATCTCCTCTCCGGACTGCCCCAAACAAAAGGCAAATGGCGCACGATGACAAGAAATGTTACTTCCGACGGGGTAAATAGTATTTGCACGACGTGACAACCAATAAGTTCGATGGTTTCGCTCACATCACCAAAATTTAATTGTGAGAACTGATATTTAGTTCGAGTCAACAAAAAAGTAAGTTGCATAAAAAAAACACTTTTATTGAAACCAGCGATACAACGTTAATTTTTCAACATTTCACTGGTTGAACCGATATTTACCTTGTCCCAGCCAAGTTTCAGTTCTCAAAACAAAACTTCGTGCTGGGCGTATACCTGACGACCAATCATTTTTTTTCTTCACGTGCTGCGCCGCCGCGCCGCTCCGCGACGGACGCGCTAACCTAACCTGCCGTGTGTCCGCCGCGGGTTCAACTCCCCGCCCCCTAATTTTCCCGCGCGTTGCGCTTTCCCGTCGGCCCCGTCTTCCTGCCTCCCCACCTCCCCGCCCGCCATTGTTACTTCAATTTACAAAAGCTGTTCGCAAAGATAGCGCGATATCAGCGGCCGTTGTCTTTCGGAACACAAGGCAGAGGAACAAAGAGCGAAAGAGAGAGAGAGAGAGAGAGAGAGAGATGGGTGAGAGAAAGAGAGGGAAATAATGGTGGCGTACTGTTTATGGCAGGCGAGGAGTACTTTGGGGGTGTACAAAGGGACACACCTTGCAGATGAACGCGGTTTTCTCGTGTTCTCTTTTTTTATTCCTCGCCTGGCCAGGCCGTCCGCTGCTTGCACGCGGGCAGCAGCCACGGCCTCCACGAGCCCCAAATTACTGACGGCGCCAGGTGAGCGTCGAGGAGGCCGTGAGCAACAGTTTCGGAGCCGGCCGCGGTACCGGCGAGAAGGCAGTGAGTTCGCCTCGGACGCAGCCCGGCGGGATCAGCCCGCCTGCAGCCGCCGCTGCTGTTTAAAGGAAAGCACGCCGGGTTATTAATGATGGAAGCCTTCATTCGTAAAGAGACTTGAGGCGAAGGCAGGAGCGAGTTACACTGAACAGGAGTATTCGCGAGCTGGAATTATTTTGCCTTCTGCTGCAGGAGATATTTTTGCGATACATTTCTGCACATTTTCTGGTCAGATTTAATGGACGTTCTACAGTGTTTCTCGTCATGTTTCACTTACAGTGTGTGTGTGTGTGTGTGTGAGTGTGGTATGGACGATCCAGTTCCTACTGCGACGAATACGCATCCGGCGTCTAAGTCAAAGATCAACCAGCTCACGTCCCGATCACCGCAGGCTGCGGGGGGTCCCAAAGGGTAATGAGCAAACCGTATTGGAATTACTGTCAAACGGCAATCAGTTATGTGTGTGTGTGTGTGTGTGTGTGCCCGTGTGCGTGGCAGTCGGGGCTGAGACGGTTGGTGATCCTCATGACTACACTCTATCAGAAATGATGCGTGGAACCTTCCTCTCCGGACGCACCTCCCCTCGGTGATTGCAGTGTACGAGTGAAAGAGGCGGAACGTTACAAGAATGTGTAGTCAGAGTGGTTCCTGGAGAGGCTAGTAGAGTGTCCTTGCGGGTGCAGCTCCCCACAGAGCTCCATGAGGACTTTACATATTCATAACTCAGAACGCAACTAGCTCCCACGCACTTTTTCTCCTCCTTTCCGTTAACATACTTTCGTTTTTTGCTATAACGTGCCAGAAAAAGGGAAGGAGTTAGGCGGGGTGGAGTAAAAAAACACAACACACTTTTCGCGCTCTTTTCTCGCTCTGAGCCCCCCTTGCCTAGCAACATGGAAGCAGGCCGGCCAAAACATCTTTAAAAAAATATGATGAGCCAATCAGCGCGGCAAAGTTGGCAATGCCGGGCCGAATATCACATTGCGGGCGCACCGAAAGAGAAACGGCGGGCCGAAACTTCCTGATTGATTTACTTGAGACTGGACCCAGTCGAATCGAGTTGCCAAGTGGACGGACTGCACGCGTCCGCCCCAGAGGGGTTGAGTGAGAGAGAACGAGATAGAGACAGAGAGAGAGAGAGAGAGCGGAAAGCGGGGGGAGGCGGGGTGCGGTAAAATTCCCTCATAACTTTTGTATCAATTATTTCAAGTCTCTCCTTGGTGTGGTGTTGGATTTACCCTGCGATGTGATATTCAAAGAGTCTTGTGCCCAACAGAAACTTTTCGGTCGACGCTGTAAAATAATTTGCGCGAGAGCAGCGGCAGCAGAGCTGGCAGCCCCTCGGTCTGCGAATACGACGACTGACTTCTGTTGGCAGAGCGGGAGGAGAGGGGGGAGGGGGCGGAGGTCAATGTAATTAATGCGATTGCCTGACCGCTGTTATGTAAAGCATGGTCATGCCCGATACCCCCACCGCCGACACTGCCGCCACTGCCGCCACTGCCACCACCACCGCAACGCCAAACTCCACTTTCCTGGCCGGACGGCGTCTCCGTGCCCCCTCAATGCGACGGGCGGCCGTAACAGGTGAGGGGTCCCAGCTGGTCCCGCAGGGGTACCAACCAGCCGACCGACCGAGCGACCGACCGGCCCAGGCTAGCCAACCCCCCCATTCGGGATACGTGACGTTTGGCCTGCTACCTCAAATGCCAGCGGCGGCGGCGCCGGGTCGGGTCTGGACCACCGTGACCGCGGCGGACATTCCCTGCGAGTCCCGCAACAGCAGCGGCAGCGGTGGGTAGGGAGATCCGGTGACGTCGTACACCGCCTGGAAACCGACCGGCACCCGACCAACAGCAGGAGAAGAAAAAGGGGGACGAAGAGAGCAGGCGGTACCCGCACAACAAGGTCGTCAACGCTGGAGTGCGAATAAGGTAAACCAAATCAAGTCACCCGCGACATTGCGCCTGGGAATAATTCCAAGCAGCAACGGCGGCGCGCGGTGCGGAGCTAAAATATATAAAAAAAGAATCCTCGCAATTAAAGTGAAGCAAGCGCCGCCGCGCCGCGTCAAGACTGGGAACAGGCGAAAGACAGAAGGGGGAAATAAAACACACAAAAAAAAAATACGACGGGGCAAACGTAGTGAGAAGAATAAGTAACCGTAACAAAGTCCTCGCGCCGCCTTGAATCATTTATTTACGGTCCCCGAGCTCCCAGTCCTCCCGCCGTCCCCAGGTGAGACCTTCGCAAAGGTCAGGGCCGCCTTCCGCTTAGCTGGAGGCGGTAATTGTAACAGGCGCCATCCATCTTCATCGTTTCATCGGCCCCTTGCACCGCGGATTTTGTTTTCCCGCCACTTTTTGAAACGGTTCGGCTGATTTAAACGGAGCTCCGCCTTGCGAATGGAAACGGGCGCATGCGCACCGTGCGCTGCAGCTTCGGGAAGGCGCTGTCTAGAGAGCTAACAGAGGCTCTTTAGACCCTCTAGTGTTGTCCCGCCCAAGGAGCGTCTCAAGCCTCAGGTTAACTGTACAAATTGCCCTGCAACTCTTTGCGATATCCTCGTGTGGTGATTGAAATTGCGACACCATGGACCTAAAACACCCAAAAGTGACAAAATGCAAGGAAACATTTGTTTTGGTGGCTACTACGTGGCTCTGGTAGATGCTTGTGGCAATCCCCTCCTTGATAGTTCCCCACAACACTAACCCGTGCCGCCGCGAGCACCCCTCATCCTTGTGTTTCCGACCGTTCTCTTCTTCTATCCACCTCATTCATGAATGGCATAGTACCAAAAAAAGAGAGGGAAACAAACTTGGCCAATAACGGTGAATGTGGAGCAGAGAGAGAGAGAAAGAGAGAGAAAGAGAGAGCCAATGAGCCGGCTGAGGTACACACAGGTCGCGATCCGCTTCCAGCCCGGGAGACGTCGAGGAGTGCTTATTCTGAGAAGCGCGGGAGGTAAATCTCTCGCGCGCCGTGAAAAGGCGAACGCGCGCCGAGCACAATATTGTGTCCATGCAAAAGCTCGCCCGCCGGGGCCCCGCACGCCCCCGCAGCCCCCGCAGCAGCGAGTCTTTGTTTGCTTCCCCCTGAAAATCCGGGAAAGATAACACGGCCTTGTGCTTGCTGCTACGCGTCCTTGAAAACGACATAATTGATATTTTTTTTGTGTAATTCCCCCTATTTTTGTTGTTGGTGTTGTTGATCGCTCTTCCCCGTCCGTCCGCCCGCGCGAGCATCGCGTGGTATAAAGCTTCGTGTTCTGGTAGTCTGTCCCAGAAGGCGGAGGAGCTGGTGGGATGGTGAACTGGAGAAGACTGAAGAGAAGTCACGATCATCGACCAGTTCCCGAATCTAGTCCCGTCTTAGAAGTCACTCATTAACTGACCGATGGTCACGGATGCGAACCCTTCTCAACGTCTACATAACAACACGTTGCCCGCCCCCCCGTCTCTCGCTCTCTCTCTCTCTCTTGCTCTCACGGCGTTGAAGCCCCCTGAATAGGCTCCTCGCTGCATAAGGCCCGCCACAACAGCGCGGCCACCCGCGCTATATGACATAGCCCACAAACAATTGCGCTGGCGTGGTAATGTTTGTGTTTCGGGACTCTGCGGCCGGAGTTGATTCTGCAGACAGCAGTAAACAGCTAACAGCGCGGGCAATAAGAACTGCAAACATCTCACTAATCCCCGGGTCCAGTCATACCCCCTCAGCACTCCTTAAACTTTAGCCCCCCCCCCCCCATCTACCCCCCGCATCTCTTGTTTTCCATTCTGAGTTTCTGAAATTGAGAAGCTCCTCTCGTCTTTTCTCTCTCCCCCCCTTTTTTCCCTCTTTTCCCTCATCGTCCCTCTCACTCACCCCCTCTCTCCCTCTCTCTCCCCATCATTACCAGGGGCGGCTGCGAGACGACTGACCTCAGGCCGCGAGGCCTTGGCTCGGGCCCCGTCGGCCGGCCCCGTCCTCTCTCTCCAGAGTCACTTGAATCGCAACAGCTTATTAAGCCGAAATGCAAACAAGGGGAAATAAAATTGGCGGGGCGCGGGGCATGTCAGCTCAAACAGCGCTGCCCTCGTGTTCGGAGAGGCCACTGTTGACGGACCCCCGCAGCCGCGGCCGTGTCGCCTCCCGCTGCCGTCCCACTCGACCCTTTTTGTTTTCATTCCTTCCATTGCTTTTTTTTTGGTCGCTATTTTTGTTTTCCTCAAATCCCTTTCTTGGCGCGCGCTCCCGCGTGGCGGGAAGCGACGAAGAAATCAATTTCCCACCGTTAAGCTTGCACTCGTGCCCGCCATTAGAACGCTTTCGATGAATGCGTCGTTGGGTCTCTCTGTCTCTCCACCCCCCTCCCCCCCTCTCTCTCTCTCTCCCAACCCCTGTGAGCAGCTCACCAGCAGCGGGCGCCGGCAGAGCGCTGGGTAGGCAGTCCCGCTGCACACACGTACCGTGGTGCCGCGAGACCTGCACGGCGCGTTGGGCCACCTCCGGAGCGCATCTCTAGAGAGTCCACACACACACACACACACACACACACACACACTCGTGTAGTTTCCGCAGCGAGTTCTTGACAGAAACGCACGCGAGACGCGCGCGCGCGCACACACACACATACATACACACAGCCATGCGCTTAAAGTCGACACCCAAGAGCTTACATAACTTCTCGCGACACGACGCCTCCACACCCGCTGCAGGTGACATACCCGGGCGCCAAATGAGAAAAAACTGTCCGCTTCCTCCCTGCAGGATTTATATTTCTTCCTTCCGGGATGCGCGGCCGGTTTGGCAATGCACATGTACACCCTATTTTATTCAGCTGCAAAGTAGAATACGAAGGGCCGGGAGGGAATGAGAGGGAGAGAGAGAGAGCACTCATGGGTCAGAGAGAGGAAGAGAAATCGTGGCACACGAGAGACACAGCAGCGAAGCAGAACCATCATGGAAATGCAGGCGGAAATCTGGTGAAGCGGCCGACGTTTTATCCTGTCACTTTCCACCTTCCCTTGCGTTCTCTCTCTCTCTCTGTCCCTTTCTCTCAGTTTCACCCTCCCTCTCTCTCCCTCTTCTACATTGCCAGGGCACTTGGCATCCCGAACAGGTTCCACGACGGCCGACGGGCCGCCCACAAAAGTGAAAACACACGCTTCGTCTCTGTCTCTCTTGACCCGACAGGACGACGGCGAGAGAGAGAGAGGGAAGGGCAGCGAGGGGGGCGGTGCGTGAGGAGCGGTGTTTCGGAGGCGGCCACCACAGCTCTGCCGGCCTGCAGTCACGTCAGGAACAAAAGACTTACGGTGGTTGGGACTGAATTCCCTGTATGAAGATTTTGCTCTTCTTTCCTCCCTGCTTTCCGGGCCGTACCTGGCCCAGTTACCAGCCGCGTGCGCCCGAAATGTAGATGTGTCTTCTTATAGAGAACGAAAAGCAACAGCCTGAAGCTGCATCCCTCTGCTAAAATAAACTTCTACTATATGAACGGAAGAAGCGAGACAGGACTGAAATAACCACGGACACCGTGGTGATTTTAGCGTACCATGGCGTCGATTTACCTTCGTCGCACCAATCAGTATCTCGAAAAAAATAGGAAAAAAATTTCTAGTGTTCTAGTGCTCTCGCGTACATAGAGGTTATGGCAGATATTTCATACATATAAAACGCGTGGAGCACAAATAAAGATACATTAAACAAAAAATCGCTATGCGTGTCCACAATATTTATTCGCTTTCACACTCCGGGTGACAGGCTTCAACGGCCATGCTGCGCCCGGAGGACGCATCCAGTAGAGATCCCCATGTATGTATGTGTGTGTGTGTGTGTGTGTGCGTAGAGTGGAAGGGGAGGATGGTAGGGGTCGATGTCACAGGAGTGACCTCCCGTGCTACTCTGCAGCAGTGCTGCCACCATACCGGCGTGACCACACCCCTCCCCCCCCCCCCCTCTCTGTCGTCACTAACCCCCCCAAAAGGCTCATAGGCAGAGCATCAAGTCCACTCGTGGGGCAATTATTTATACATGAAACCGTGCAGAGCGCGCTTTCTCTGGGCAAGCCGCACCGTGCGGGGTCCCGGGGCCCTCCGCTATGCAACTCCACGCACACACACGCACACACACACGACGGCTACTGTCTACTGGAGCAGTGTGTGTGTGCGTGTGTGTGTGTGTGTGTGTGTGTGTGTGTGTGTGTGCAGGTCGGCTTTAGCGAGCGCTCTCTCGAGAACGAGCTGAATGTTATAGAAGCGCGACAGACAGCGGTAGGCGGACCACGCGCCACACGCGGCGTCAGATGCGGCGCAAAAGCGGGCAGAAGTATAGGCAGCGCGGGGCCTCCACCACCTCCACCACCACCACCAACAACAACAACAGCAGCAACATCGCGGCAATACCAACAACAACAAAACCAGCTGCTGGCCGCTGCTGCCGCTCCGTGCGGTGCGATGCATGTATATTTGAAGCTGCCGCCCCGCACATAGTTCGGGGCATAATACTTGTTTAATTGCGTGCGGTTTCCGGTCATAATGTGGGTAGGGATCCGGCAGGGGAGAGAGAGAGAGAGAGAGAGAGAGGAGAGGGAGAGAGAGGGAGAGGGAGAGGGAGAGAGAGAGGAGAGAGAGAGAGGGGAGACACTGCACGGCCGGCATCGAATTCATTCCGGAACCGCACAACGCGAAATATCGGCGACGCAGCGGTATCGCGCTTTGAGTCACCGAGCCCAGAGCTCACCACCGAAACCGAAAGCGTACAAAACAGGTTTTTTTCGTAGTGTTTTTTTGGTCACTGCTTTCACTTCGGGCCTACGGCGGGTACCCTAGCGAGGTACCCTAGTGAGGTACCCTCAGAGATCCTCGCATTCACCCTCCACTCCCCTTTCAAACACTTTCTTTATCTCTCTCTCTCTCTCTCTCTCTCTCTCTGTATTTCTAGAGGTACAGAGAGTGGGTCTCTAGAGGAAGAGGCAGTGCCTCTAGAGGAAGTGAGAGAGTACGAGAGAGAAAAAATAGAGAGAGACAGGGGGTCTCTCCCTGCCCTGACGAGTTGTCCACGGGGCGGGGCCGATGAGGCGAGACGGTGGGCGCCCGGCAGGTCGGCCGACACACCAACAACAGCCGCACGGCCGCCGGGCCACCGGACGCTCAAAAAAATGTTTTATGTCATTCTTTTTCCTCTTCTGCCTGTCCGCGAGGCCGCGCAGCGACAAGAGAGAGAGAGAGAGAGAGAGAGAGAGAGCGAGAGAGAGAGAGAGAGAGAGAGAGAGAGAGAGAGAGAGAGAGAGAGAGAGAGAGAGAGAGACATATAGTAGTGTGGGGGAGTAAGGCCGAGAAGGAGAGAGAGAGAGAGAGAGAGAGAGAGAGAGAGAGGGAGAGAGACGGGCAGAGAGAAAGCGCGGAAGGAGAGTAAGCGACTCAAACAAGTGATAAATCTGGGATGTCAACAGATCAGCAGATAAAGCAGGCCAATGGGACCAATTTCCATTCCCATTCGGGTCGGCTGGTGTCCGTGCGCCGGGCGCCGTGCCGCGGGTACAGCCCGCCCAGCGAGCGTCTACACACACACACACACACACACACACACACACACACACACACACACACACACACACACGCACACACACACACACACACACACACACACACATGTACACACACACGCACGCGGCCCCGAGCGGATACAAGGACTGCTACTTGTTGTGCCCCCGCGCCGGGCGCCATTGCGCTAGGCGGGCAAGGCAAAACAACCGCTTCGCGATTGCAAAACCCTTTGAATACGTTTGTGGAGATTTGGCGCAACGCGCTGATGGGATCTATGCGCGTCCAAATGGAAGCACCACTTTGGGGAGCCAGAGTTACGTATACACTTTTTTTGACAACGCGGTGGATTTCGTGCATTTAATCTGCAAAACGGAAGAAGGCTGCCGTTCTCTCAAGTCTTTGGGTCGGGCGGCAAACGTAGGGCATAGGAGAGACACTGCATAGCCAATCGCGGGCGTACGTGTGCCGGAGCGCCCCCCGGACCAGGAGCGGCAGCGCGGCCGGCGCTGGTAGTTGAACCCGCGCGCGCCCCGCCACCAGAGTTCCCTGTAAGCGCGCCTGGCAGATCGCCCGCAGCCTTTTGCGGTTGACAAATAAATCTTGATTCCGTTAAATATTCACACAACTTAGCGCATGGGGGGAGCAGGGGTACGCGGCGGCGCGCCTCGCCACCAGAGAATTTAGCGGTGTTTAAATTGTTTGGGAGTAACGGCGGTGGTCGGGGAGGAGGAGGCGGAGAGGGGGGGGGGCGGCGGAAGGTCCCTGGAGAAGGGGAAAGGGGGGGGGGGGGCTCGCATGCCCACTGCACATTGTGACGTTCGCCCTGCCGACCGCACAAACAATGTGAAGGAAACAAATGAGCGTCGGAGAGCGAGAGAGACGGCGGGCATAGTGCGGCCAGTAAGAGGTTCAAAAGTAGAGCGAGAGAGAGAGGGATGAATTGAGAGGAGGAGGTCGTGGCTGAGGGGGGAGTGGTGTGAAAATCAAGTCGGCTGCCGCACGGGGTGTGAAGGGTTAAGCACGGCAGCTTAACGCCTCCAGGCACTCCCAGGCGCCGGCCAATCGATGGGGTCGGCCCGACGACGGGGCGAGCAGGAAAACGCGCCAAAAAACCGCGAAATTTAAAAAGAAAAACCAGCTCCAACACCGTGTTCGTTTTTCGTCTATACAAATGAGGTAGGACGGCTTTTGAAACAGTAGGGTTCATAAGATCGAGTCGTTTTGGTGTCTCGTACGGTGCGGGTGCGAGAGAGACAGAGCAGGTGCGAGGGGTGAAATGTACACGGCGGGACCGCTCCACTCGCCTTAAGGCGATGAGGGCGTGTTCGTTGCGGCCACGGAGGAAGAGGAGAGAGAGAGAGAGAGAGAGAGAGAGAGAGAGAGAGAGAGAGAGAGAGAGAGAGGAGAGAGAGGGAGGGAGAGAGAGGGAGGGGGAGAGAGAGGGATAGAGAGGGATAGAGAGAGGGAGAAGGAGGAGGAGGGAGTATGACGAAGAAGAATTAAGGTCAAGGCGAGGATGGAGAAGATGCAAAGGGAAAGGAAGAGGGAGGCAAGGAAGTAGGCTATAGGTGGTAAACAGGATATACAAACGGAGATGAGGGGATCGGCTGAGAGTGAGAGAAAGAAGGAGAGAGCGAGAGAGAGCGGTGAAAGGTCTGGTGAGGCAGGGGGGAGAAGGGCCCCCTACACGGTCCGACACGCAACAACCCCCCGCGCCTTGCGATCAAGCGGCAAGCGAGGCGTTACAGTCTGCTGTCGGTACTGTGTGTGCGAGAGAGAGAGAGAGAGAGAGAGAGAGAGAGAGAGGGGGGGGGGGGGGGAGAAAAGAAAAATGAAGGGAATAAAGGAGGCACAAAGACGGGGTGACGTACGTGCGTGTGAGCGGGCACGAAGACGGCAAGTCCCACTGCAGCGCTGCCGGTGCTGCTTACCTAGAAACAGAGAGAAAGGAAAAATGTTAGAAACGACGAATAAGAGGCCCGGCGGGCATCTCTCCTTGACCCGTCTCTCTCACCAAGTATTTTTTCCTCGCTACGTAAAAAGTACGCCTAAATTTTGTTAAAAGATGTTTTCGTCACACGGCCGCTTGACCGAGAGTGTAACTCGCGCGGCGCCCCGTTCATATTCGGGTTCCGCCCGCGCAGGAGGCTTCGGATTCGGATTCGGTCGCCGGGGACGCTCCCACGCTCCGCCAGTGGGGTCCGTCCGTCCGAGAGAGAACAGACGATTAGCAAGACGATCCGGCAAAATTGGACCCGCCGCCGGCCCCCAGGGCGAGAGAGAGAGAGAGAGAGAGAGGAGAGAGAGAGAGAGAGGGAGAGAGAGAGAGAGAGGGAAGACAATTGTCTGACAAACTCCTGTCAAATTACTGCCATTCCGGGGAGCAACATTGGACAGGGTGTCTGCGTGGGTTGAGAACCGGGCGGTGCTGACGCGGGGTCAGGGCATCTTGATTTTTACCGCGCAGGATGATGCATCAGAAACGAGAGAGAGAGAGAGAGAGAGAGTGAGAGAGAGAGAGAGAGAGAGAGAGAGAGAGAGAGAGAGAGAGAGAGAGAGAGAGAGAGAGAGAGAGAGAGAGAGAGAGAGAGAGAGAGAGAGAGAGAGAGAGAGAGAGAGATTGGGGAGAGGGTTACAGCAGGGAAAAGAGGGGGAAATGCAGAAACCGGAGAGATTCGGACGCGGGGGGTCCGCGTGGCGGGCCATGCATTCCATTTATCATCAGCAACGCCATCAAAGCGACCTGCCCGCCTGCCGGCCGACCTGCTGCTGGGAGAGCGAGGAAGACAGAGAGGGGCGGGGCAGGGAGAGTGAGAGAGAGAGGGGGGAGTACGCATAAATATCGCTCACTGCGAAACATTCATGGCAACACACTCAGCGTAAGGGTCGCAGCACAACAAGAGAGGATGGGGCGGGGGGGGGGGGGGGGGGAGGAGGAGGGGGAAAAATCTTCAGCGAGTATCTTAATGTGACCGTAATGTCCCAAATTTTCATTTTCTCGGTAATTTCGGCGCCCCACTCCCGCCGGGGGGGCGCCGACTTGCGCATCTAATGGTCCATCTTTAAGGTCTTCTAATTTGCAGATGATGACCGCTAATGAATAATTCCACCTTGCATTTATATTCAAATCGAGAATCACACTGGGCGGGCCGGCGCCGGCTGCGGGGTGGGAAACAAAAGACGGCTATCCCATTTTATTCCAACTACCGGACTTTCTTTGCCTTTCCTGCGAACGAGTTCCACTACGAGGCACCCGCGGCCGCCAGAACCGAAACGAACCCCTCTCCGATTCAAACTACTCTAAAACATCTAAAATTTTCATCCGGGAATTTAAGAGGCTTGATAAAATTTAATGAGGTGACAAGTTTCGTTTTTTTTGCAACAGCGGCAGCTCACACAAAAACAAAAATATTTTATTTTCGGCGGTGGCGTCGTCATAAAAATACCCACATCATCCTTCTGAAAAGGAATAAGTCTTTTGCCGGGTGGGGATCACAGTTGCTGCACAGCGGCCGTGGATCCCATTTCAGTGCAGTCTCTCGACAGAAGCGGGGTATTTACCGGAAAAGCTAAGAAACGGCCTTATACAGCACATCATAAGGTCGCACCGATGCGCCCGCCAGCGCGATTTCTCATAATAAATTTCCAGCGGCGCCTTTTTCTTCTTCTTTGCCACCGCCTTGTAAGGAATTCGTGGCCCGCCCCTCGCCCTCACCCTCCCAGTCAGCGGCGGAAGCCGCACCTTCGACAGGGCGGTGCGCGGCGCGGTGGATTCGAGAGAATTCATCCATAACAAAGCTTGCCAGCACCACGACGCCTCCGCGCTTTTCGCAAATTCCTTTTTTTCCCCTCTCCTTTTCTTCTTCTTCTTCTTCTTCTTCTTCTTCTTCTTCTTCTTCTTCTTCTTCTTCTTCTTCTTCTTCTTCTACGGTTTTATTCTTCTCCCCGATCGTGTCGCGGAGTGAGGGCGACCGACTCGGTGACAGACACGCGTAGAAGAGGCGCAGTCTCTTGGCGCGTCGCCGCGCCGTCGCCTTTCCGGAGTTTGCCGCCCCCCCCCCCCCCCTCCAACTCCTCTTCGCTTCTCATTTCTCCAGTCTCATTGTCCGGAACATCAGCTCGGATTGATGGTGGCGGTGCCGGGCCGTCCGCCACAGAGCACCACCATAGCCAGCACCAGCCAGCCGCCGCCGCCACCGCCGCCGCCACCGCCGCAGCGCTGTCAAAACTGATCGGCTGCAATTTTCAGAAACCGTAACAATTCGCCGCGGGCCGTACCGCAGTGCGCTTGTGCTGGCTGTGCGGTTCAGAGAGCAAATGTCCCAGAGAGAGAGAGAGAGAGAGAGAGAGAGAGAGAGAGAGAGAGAGAGAGCGATGCTTAAGAGCCAGGGTAGAGATAGCGAAAGCATCTGACGGCAGTTCTGCTACTGAAATCACGTTCGCACCGGGTTCGGACCGGCAAAGATTTGAACCCGTAACCAGCAGTTCGCGGTCCGGACTCGCCAACCACGCAGCCACCAGGCCACATTGCCAGCGCCCAAGCGATTTCTATATTTCGCGTATCGAGCACAACTCAAAGTAATATTCCGAAGTAATTCCGCGGGGTCGGGGCAGCGTCAGCGAAGCACGAGCGGCAAAACTGGCGGCGCGGCGGCCGGGTGCTGCCGGAGCAGCTGACAGCGTCCGGAAGCCAGTGGTGCTGTGCGACAAGGCGCACCATGAAGCCCCCCGCAGCCGGCGCATCTGTTGACGCCTGCAGGCGGGGCTGCATGCGACAGGCGGGTCGCAGGCTGGTCGCAGGCTGGTCGCAGGCTGGTCGCAGGCTGGTCGCAGGCTGGTCGCAGGCTGGTCGCAGGCCGGTCGCGGGGGCCGTCGCGCCCAGCGCCGCCCACGCCACCAGCGTCTCACCCCACCCCGAAAGAATAATCATAACCCACCACACAGCAATGATCAAAAAAAAAACATTCTGAATGGTTTCAGCAGAAAAATCGAAATGAAAATCGTTTTGCAAAACCATTTGTACATGCATTGTTCGCGAACCCGCAGCACACAGGGGGCTGATATCGCGAGGGGCGGAGACCTCCCTCCCCTTCCTCTCCCCTTCCCCTCCCCTCCCTCTCCTCCTCCCCTCTCCCACAGCCGACATCGCAAGGCGCTTCAGACACTGCGTCGTCTGCATTATCTATCGACAAGGCACGAGGCAGGTGGTGTTGTGGCGGGTCATGGGTAGGTGATGAGGTGATGTATGCTGCACGGCGGGTGAGAGAGAGAGGGAGAGAGGGAGAGGGAGGGAGAGAGAGAGAGAGGGAGAGAGGGAGAGAGAGAGAGAGAACAGGACTGCTGGCTCATTGACACCGAGTACGTGGCGATCCAGCAGGAGTGCGACAGAGACGTTTCACAGCCCCCAGACAGAGGCGGCCGGCCCCCCTCCGGGGTAGGTCTCAGCCCAGACCAACTGACCATCGCGGGCTTCGCCCCCCCCCCCCCCCCACTCCCCTCCCCAACCCTGCGCCCTTCTTCTGTTCTCCGTGCGAGTCTTAATTTAATCAAGTGCGAGGCCCACACACGCACACACAAACACACACGCGTGCAGCCCCCCCCCCCTCCCGTCTCCCCTGAGGCGTACAAAGCTACTGCTGCCGGAGGAACTTGAAGGAGACGAGAGAAAGAAAAGGAGGAGAGGCGGGGCGGTCTCGGGCCTCGGCCCCCGCCGCTGCCGCAGCCGCTGCAAGCGGCCAGGGTTCGCTGACAATCGGACAGAGGGCTAAGCTGAAGCGGAGCTGAGGCCGGGCGGAGCGGGGCACGGCGCCTGCCGGCCTGGCTCAGCACGGGCCGTGCTGTGGCGGCGGTGGTGGTGGCGGCGGCAGCGGCAGCGGGGCAGTGGCGGCGGCGGCGGCGGTGGCGGCGGCGGCGGTGGCGGCGGCGGCGGTGGCGGCGGCGGCGGCGGCGGCGGCTTCGCGGGAGCCGGCAATGTTAAGCCCGCACCCCGAAAAGGCTTAACACGACACGCATCGAGGCGGGACCCGAGGGAGGAGGGGGATGAGGGGGGAGGGGGGGGGGGGGGGTAGAGGTCCACGACAAGGAAGAACGTATGTGTGCCTACATATGAAAATAGCAAAAGACCCCCCCCCCCTCTCCTTCTCGGTACGTTGTGTTGTTTCCTGTGTTGTAGTGATTTCGCAAGGATAACTCTTTTTTTTTGGGGGGGGGGGGGAGGGGAGCGTGGTGGAAGTGTACCTCTGGCCTCCCGAGTAAGTGGGGAGGCAAGCTCGCCGGCTGAAAGGGGTGCTCTGTACAGAGTGTGATGGTCTTGGGGGGGGGGAGGGCACGGGAGGTGGTGGAGGGGTAGACAGGGAGGGAGGGAGGGAGGGAGGGAGGGAGGGAGGGAGGGAGGGAGGGAGGGGTAGGAAGGCGGAGATCGGCGCCGCGGTGAGAGCTATACGCTTAGCCCGAAACGCGCCCGAGCGGCGCACATCCGTGTGTATGTGTGGGTGCGACAGAGACAGCCGTAGGAGGGAGGGAGGGAGAGAAGGCAAGAGGAAGAGATAGATAGAGAGAGAGAATGTATGGATCTGGCGGGCTGAGCAAGCGAGATAGAGAGAGAGAGAGAGAGAGAGAGAGAGAGAGAGAGAGAGAGCGAGAGGGAACGTATTTACTCTGTGTCGCTTTTGCTAACACCTGTATCAGGTCAGGGCGAGGAAGGGCGTAAGGGAGGGCGAGGGGGCTGCCGCTTGCGACGCGGCGCCGGTTCACGCCACCCCCTCCCCGCTCACACGTACACACACACACACACACACACACACACACACAATCCGAGGAGCCGGGCCACAACAAGCCACGTAACACACCTGCCAATTCCACACTGCTACGTCGCAAAAGAGCTCCGCGCCGTTTTTGTTTCTCTCTCTCTCTCTCTCTCTCTCACACACACACACACACACATATGGCAGCAGGCCGACGACGCGACGCGCATTTGGGGCCGAATGCCGCCGCAGAGAGAGAGACGACAGAGAGGGAGAGAGAGAGAGAACACAGCCGTGTTGGGCTGACGTTGCGTATATCATTGCGTCGCGAGCCTTCCCCTCTTTTTCTACCCGCGCGGCATAGTTACACAGAGAGATGTGTGTGAGGTGAGGAGGGGGGGGGGGATGTGTCGTATTGTAGCATTAGTGGCCCACATATTCCTGCCAGGCACTGCCTATACCGCTGCTACTGTTCGCCCCAGATTTCGCCCCGCAGCGCCGCCCCGACGCCGCCCTGCCGCCGAATTCCTTCTTGTTCGCGGTATCGCCGACAGAGGGGGCTGGTGGGCGAGAGGAGAGCCGGCGAATAACCTTGCGAATAACTTTCTGGACCGGTGCGGGCAGTGGTAGTGCGGTGCACTGCGCCCGGGACTGTGCACGGGTTAGAGGGGAGGGAGAGGGAGGGAGAGGACGAGAGGGGAGGGAGGAGAGGGAGGGGAGGGAGGGGAGGGAGGGAGGGGAGGGAGGGAGGGAGGGAGGGGAGGGAGGGGGGGGAGGGGAGGGAGGGGGCGCAGATTTCCGTCATGAAACTGAAATTGAGGCGCGCACAGCTGACCCACCGCCGCGGCCACAAGCTCCGATTCCGCCAGCTGCCTCTTCCTGATGCGGCGCGTAAACTTGGACGCTCCAAAAGAAGGCATTCGAGAGTCGGAACCGGAAGTCAGAGAAGAGAACGGAAGTCAGAGAACCGGAAGTACAGTTGCAACCGTGTCCGCGTGTAGGACAGACTTCACGGATAGAGTGAGAGAGTGCTTCAGAAAGCTGGAAGTGAGGGTTTGGCGTATGAACAAAGGTTAGGTTAGGTTAAGATCTGGTGGCGCCTCTCTTCCGGACCGGTTTCCGGTTCGGAAGCTTTCGGCCTCGCCGCTCCGACACACATGACCGAATTTCATCGCAGTGCAATGTGGCGCCCATGCAGTGTGCATGCATACCCAATACCCAGCCACCAACACGAGTGGCACTCGATGACAAATGGCTAACTGAACACACTGAGAGCGATAGAGAGAGAGAGAGAGAGAGAGAGAGAGAGAGAGAGAGAGAGAGATGGAGAGAGAGAGACTAGTATTTCGTTGAGGGGGGAGGGGGCAGCAGTGCATCTGCGGGTGGCGTATGCAAAACAGAAACTCATCCGCTGATGCCGTGTCCCGAGCGCATCCCGTTACACGGCAGTGTTTGATAACGCGGCGGTACACAGGGAACAGTGCGGCGGACATCCTTCCATCACAGATCGGTGACGCCTTGGTGTAACGGATGGCGCGCGAGCGCGGGGACCGAAGAAGCCCGGGTTCGATTCCGGACTCTTTCTTTGTCCGGAAACCTTTTTTGTGCTTTTTATTTTATGACAGAAAATAAAATGACGGTGTAACGGTCGCTGCGGAGTGGGGATTTGAGCCCAGGGCTGTCTAGGGCTGTCTAGGGCTGCGTAGGGCCGCTCAGTGCGTCTCTACCCTGGCATGCTCCTTCTGTTTACTCTGAACGTATTGTTGGCGGGGCTCGAGTGGGGATGGGCAGCCGGCCACGGGAGGGGGCCCCGGTTTGTTCTCGAGTCCACGCGAACTCAGCGGCTCTGGCCACCGCTGCAACCGCTGCCACTGCAACTGCTGCTACCGCCAACAGCTGGCAAGAGAGAGAGAGAGAGAGAGAGAGAGAGAGAGAGAGAGAGTGCCTCGTCCCACCGGCGGCCTAACCAGATGCTTACAGTGCAACCATAACAGGTAGAGCGAGGGAGAGAGACAAAGAGCGGACGGGAGAGAGAGAGAGAGAGAGAGAGAGAGAGAGGAGAGAAAGAAAGGGTCAGGTCGGCAAACGTCTGGGCGCAAAGTGGCGTTTCACAGGTCCACTCGAGGGCCATTTCCCGGCGCAGCGGTCCCGGGTTCGAATACCCACGTAAGTGAGGCGCCGCCCGCGCGCTTCCGCGCACTGCGAGCCGCCGCCGCTGCTGTTGCTGGAGCTGGAGCCGCTGGAGCCGCTGGAGCGCTAGAGCGCCGGCGTAAACGGCAACGTTAGCGAGGGAACAAGTGTTTGCGAAAGGTGCGGCGGCACTTTTGGAACGGTCGGCCGTTGTTTTGACACGGCGGTGATGGACATCTGGGGCCTATATACTGCCGCGAGAGAGAGAGAGAGAGAGAGGAAAAGAGATATAGGGGAGTGAGAGTGAGGGAGAAGGACAGAGGAGGGGGGGGGGGGGAGAAAGACAGATGGGAGAGAGCAAAAGAGAGAGAGAAAGAGAGAGACAGAGCAAGAGAGACCGAGTAGGAGAGAGAAACGGAGAAGGCGGTGAGAGACACAGAGAGGCAGAGCGAGAGGGACACGGATAGGTGCAGCGAGGTACAGAGAGATACAGGGAGAGAAGAGAGAGAGAGAAAGACAGAGCCACAGAGAGAGGGGGAGAGAGAGAGAGAGAGAGAGAGAGAGAGAGAGAGAGAGAGAGAGAGAGAGAGTAGGCCGGCGGTGGTGCCGCAGTGGTGCCAACCCCACGATGGACAGCCGCGGCACAGCGGGCGGGGACCATCACGGCCGTCAGGCAGGCAGACAGGCAGGCAGCGAGCTGTCCGCACTTAACGGCGTGCGACATGAACGCCACTGCTGCCAATATACAGCCGCCCGCGCCCGGCCGTGTTTAAGAGAGGGGGCCTCCCAAGTTTATGTTGGTGGGGCTGCGGGGGCGCCCATTTCCGTTCGCAGCGGCTTAACGCCCGCGTGGCCCTGCCTGTCCCTCCCGGACACGGCCCCGCCACGCCCCGCCACGCCACGCCACGCCACGCCAGATACTGGGCTATATAGAGGACTAATCTGATGGCCTGGGCTGGACGCGGCCGGGGATCGGGCCCGCAGACGCCGCGAGCCACTGCCTGTCTTCGTCGCACGCGGCTGCGGCCCCGCGAGAGAGAGAGAGAGAGAGAGAGAGAGAGAGAGAGAGAGAGAGAGAGAGAGAGAGCGGGATGGCTAGCTGGGCCGGGCCTTGACCATGATGTGATTTCGGCTGTTTTCTTAGCGCTAAACTCCCCGGCAACGGCCGTCCCGCCGCCGTCCAAGCGGCCCCGCCCCGGTCATTCCGGCGTGAGGGACAGAGAGCGAGAGAGAGAGAGAGAGAGAGAGAGAGGAGAGAGAGGGGCGGCCCAGCGCCGCGCGGGAGCGAGGGAGAAGGCACTAGGCTGCAAGTGCCGCGCTCTGTAATTGAAATGTATCAGTAAAAGTAGTGCAGCGGGGAGGGGATCAGGGAAGTAAAAGTGAAACCGAGCCCGAGCCCAGTGTGTGTGTGAGAGAGAGAGAGAGAGAGAGAGAGAGAGAGAGCGAGGGAGAGAGAGAGAGAAGCACGCCGCTCGAAATGGATTGCTTTCCCCCACACGCACTGCCCAGTGCGCGTTGATCGTGAACCCCTAAATAAAGAAAAAAAAAGAATTAAGTAACTGACCATGCGTGGAGTGAGAGAGAGAAAGAGAGAGAGAGAAAGAGAGAGAGAGAGAGAGAGAGAGAGAGAGAGAGAGAGAGAAGAGAGAGAGAAAGAGAGAGTGCGAGAGCAGGCTCTCAATGTCGTGACTCAGCAGCCTTCGCGGAGTGTTGTCTCGTGACAAGTTCTTCCGCGCCTCTCTCTCTCTCTCTCTCGTCTCTTTCCACCTTCACCCTCCCATCACCCGTGCTTCTCTCTCTCTCTCTCTCTCTCTCTCTCTCTCTCTCCCTATCTCTCTCTTTCTCACGCGCATCCTCCTCGTCCTCCTCCACCGTGTGCCCTCCCCTGTCCTGTCACACATTGCAACATGATTAGCAGGCTGGGGCGCCCTCCTCACACACACACATGCAGACACGCACACACACACGCACACACACACGCACACACACGCAGTCGTGTGGCGGTACGCATTCGCACGTAGGTCGCGGGGCCGACTGGCTGGGGCGGGGCCGCGCCGGGCTGCCGGGGTGGTGACATTTTGCCAAGAGAGGGCAACGGACTGAATGTCACCGGTCCCTCGTCGTCGGGCCGCCCGTCTGCCTGCCCGTCTGCCTATCTGTCCGTCTGTCCGTCTGTCTATCTGTCTGTCTATCCGTCTGTCTATCTGTCTGCCTATCCGTCTGACTATCTGTCCGTCCGTCTGTCTGTCTGTCCGTCTACCTATCTGTCTCATTCCATACCGCACCCTCACCCCCCCCCCGTGTCTGCGGCAAGGCCCGCCAACCTGCTGCGCTGCGTGCGTGTGTGTGTGCGTGTGTGCGTGTGTGTGTGCGTGTGTGTGTGTGTGCGTCTCCCCCCCCCCCCCCCCGTGGGTGCAGTGCAGGGGGAGGGGGCGATCGCATAGGGGTACGTCTAGCGATTACACTGAACACCACTGCGTGTGTGTGTGTGTGTGTGTGTGAAGGAGAGCAAGGGACAGGGACAGGGAGAGAGCGAGAGAGAGAGACGGAGAGAGAGGGAGAGAGCGTGTGTGGTGGTGGAAGGGGGGGGGGGAGGGAGGGGGTGAGCTGCGGCTGGCAAGTTACGTCGCTCCTGGCTGGAAGGGGGCCTGACGGCGAACTTACTTGAGCCCGCGGAATCTATTGCCCACTCCCCCCCCCTCCCCTCACCCTTCCCGCTCTGGAGGACCGGCGGGCCAAATCTGTGCCGGCGCGGCGCAGAGCGGCCGGCCCTGCTCGCAGTCACCGTGGCTGTGGATCCGCGCTGCCGGCTGATGCCGAACACTCACGTCTCTGTCTCCCTCGCACTCGTTCGGTGCTCCGTACGAGCGAGAGAGAGAGAGAGGCGACGGTGTTCGGAAACCGCTCTGGCTGGCAGGACACGGTCGGCGCTGTGGACCCCCCCCCCCCCCCCCCCCCAGGCTACAACCCCCGCTTGCTGCCTGCCTTTACGTAACTTGTTGACCCCTCCACGGCATCGCAGGCGGCGGCCTGCACAGGGAGGTTCCACTTACGTCTCTCTCTCTCTCTCTCTCTCTCTCTCTCTCTCTCTCTCTCTCTCTCTCTCTCTCTCTCTCTCTCTCTGCCTCCTCACCACGTTGGGTTCAGATGCGCATGACACCACCACACGTCCAACGACAATTGCCAGAGCCTTCAAGACATTTGAAACACTTCTTAATTATTACTTAACTTAAGCGGAACACGGCATTCAAGTACCCGCTATTGAGAGAGAGAGAGCGAGAGAGAGATAGAGAGATAGATAGAGAGAGACTCCCGCTAGAGGCCGGCAGAGTGGCCACCCTGACGGTGCCGGTCGGCGGCCGGGGTCCCCGCTTGTTTTCCGGTAGCGCCGCGGTCGCCGCAGCGGTTTCAACTCTGTGTGGTCGCATTAGTTCCTGCGCTGAGGTTGGCAGCGCCGGCCGCCGCCGCGAACCGCACGCCGCAGGTTGGCGGGACTGCCGGGGGTATTAATCCACGCGTCCGTATACAAACGGGGAAACCGCGCCACGGAAGCTATTCTTATTTTCTCTCCGACTGAATAATAATAAAAATTATTTTAACGTTTTTCAACAAACGAGAACGTGAAATAAGGGAGGTGGTCAGCGGTGGAATTATTTTTAATAACATCGCAGCAGCATTGAATCATAATAATTCTCTTCCTATAAAGTTCTCTATTTTTCTCGATGTTTTTTCAAGTGCCTCATTGACGAGGTATACTTTTGCTTCGCGGTCTCAGTGTGCCGTCCTGAGCCTCCGATTCACTTTCTCCTCGTTTTTCCTCTCTCTCCCTCTCCCTCACTCTCTCGGTCTCTCTCTCTCTCTCTCTCTCTCTCTCTCTCTCTCTCTCTCCTCTCTCTCTCTTCCGCACCCCTGACTGATCTAACGATGAGACGGCCGCACCCTAATACCTCTGATTGGGATCTGGGTCCACGGCCAATCAGTCAACCTCCTCCGATTCGCAAGCGCACGAACACACACACACACACACACACACACACACACACAAGTGCGCACAGACAGAGAAAGAAAACGAGAGAAGTTTCTGTAAACGTTCCCGCTTACAGCCGCTTACCGATCCGCAGAAGGTAGTAATCATACACGCACAAAAATTTCATATTTCCGGAAACATCGAATTTGTCCTTCGTTTTCTTTGCAAGCTGTATTTCCCACAGTGGTTTACCCTTACTCTTAGAGTAATTTTTTTTGTACTTTCTCCCTGCCAAAAACGCCAAAGCCCTTTCGATCTCAGATCTGAGACTACATATATTAACTGCCAGTGGCCACTGTATGAATGTCACGAGAAACAAATATGTACAAACGCAAAAAAAAAGGAGACAAATATACGAACACATCGCCGGCGTGCACTCTGTGAGTGTACACGGCCGTGTGTAGCAGCCGGGCGGCGTTCGGGTGTCTTGCGCACGCTGCAGGCAGGCGGGGGCGGTGCAGTTGAATGCGGCGATCTCTTGGGCACGGCCCTCGGACACCACGGCCGGACGGCCCGTTCCGGGCGCCACGACCGGGTCTATTTTCGAGGGGAAACGGCTCGGAAAATACCACTTTTTCCCCTCGTATTCGCCCTTCTCCTCCACCTCCCCCTCTGCCCCTCTCGCTTTCGCGTTCGTTATATGGCTGTTTTTTTTCCTCTCTCCCTTCTGTTTGCTTCGTTCTGTCGTGTCGCGCCGCGCGCGAACATTCCGCCGACCAGTGTTATACTACCAATGCGACGTCCCGCTTGCGGCGAGGTGCGACGCGACGGAGACAGCTGAAGAACGCCGTCGGAAAACGCGGGAACGAGGCCGGTATTTGAATCCGCGGCCGCGTGCCTGGCGGCCTCAATAAGCGGTGTGTGCCGCTGTTCCGCCTCCGCCCCCACCGACTGTATCAAACCAGCCCCGAAATCCCCCCTGTCTCTCTCCGACGCCCGAGCCGGCCTCGGCATTTGCATACATTTCGAGCGTGCCTGCGTGTGTGTGAGAGAGAGACAGAGAGAGAGAGAGAGAGAGAGTACCATCCTATGCATCCGTGCGAGTCCGTCTCCGCTAGGTTAGGATACTCCGCCCAGATCATAAATCTCTGGTGAGCGTCGGGAAATTACAGGGAAGCCTCCTCACTCATCGCCCTGTCTCACTCCGTCTCCTGTGTGTGCGCATGTACGCGCATGTCTCTCTCACACGCAGAGTGGGACGACCGCGCGCGTCGCGTTTCAATTTGTATTTCGCGCCGACAGCGTCCGCCACGCGCGCGCGCGCGCGGCGTGCGGCAGGCGGCGTGCGAATAAAGCGTCGGTCCGAGTGTGGTGCGGGGCTGCCTGCGAATAGGCAGCCGCACGTGCTCCCGGCGGCCGTCAGCGACAAACAGCGCCGGCTGATGGTCCGCCCTCACCGCCCGCCGTAAGTCATCACTTAAAAGGGGGGACGTCCCCGGCGACGACTTTCCCCGGGGACGATATTGTTATTCATATTCACATACCACGAGGTTCAGATTCAGATCCAAACTCATTATTTATCTTAAACAATTTTGTATTTTTTCAGTACGTAAAAATGAAAGTGTTGGGTTACAACATGCTTTTTTTCTAAATTATCATTACTGCTGGATTCTTTTTCATGGAAGGCTAGAAATTTCCAAAGAGCCAGTGACACAGATTCCCCTCAGAAATTCTCTTTTATTCCTTATAGTTATTTAAATTATTAATTATTATTTTTTCATAACCCGGTTGACACGGCTTCATCCGTCCCCCCCGTTTCGCGGAACAGATATTCGCAGCGTAGCGGGCGACGAAACGCTGCTGCTGGTTGTTGTTTGTGGACCGCGGTCGGTCGGTGGCCGTGTGGACGGCAGCCACGATCAAAATAATGAAATATCCAGGCGCGGCCGGCGGCGGGGGGACGGCCACGGCAGCCGGGGGCGGCCGGGGGGCGGCCGCTCGTCTGATGGTACCCCTGCTGCCTCCACACCGACCGCACCGGTGCAGGGACTCCACTGGCGCGGCGCGCAGCTAGCTGTGTGTGTGTGTGTGTGTGTGTGTGTG
>CM049607.1:2094638-2102138 GCA_026979955.1 Megalurothrips usitatus
GCCGTTCAGCCGCGCGAAGGGTCCCTGTCCTTCCTGGAGGCGGCGGCGGCGGACGGCAGAGCGTCGTCTGCTGGAGCTAAACGAGTACGCCGTAAAGCAGCGGGTGCCCGCGGCGGCGTGGCATGGCGCGGCGTGGCGTGGCGCGGCGTGGCGTGGCGAGGCGGCCAATTTCTGGAGGCGACCGCGTCAGCAGCGCGGGATTTCTGGAGGCCGCTCCCGGAAGCAGGTGGAGGCAGCGGCAGTAGCAGCAATATTCGAAAGATTTTTCGAGACTTGAAGCCGCGGAAGCGATTCCACAAACAACGCGTGCGGCCGCCCTGCCGCGGGTCGTTGGACTCGTAACTTACATTTCACGCTCTACTTTATCTACGTAATTTTTTTTCCCTCCCTGCCCAGCCGCCGCGCCGCTCCGTTGGCGTGTGTTTGCGTGTATCTCTTCCATTTTTTTTGTTCGCCTGTGAAGAAAGGGCGGGAAATTGGGGAAGATAAAAACAGCACGGAGGGGCTTGCGCGGCTGTGTGCATGTGTGAGCGCGCGCGTGTGTGTGTGTGTGTGTGTTTGTCCGGAGTCATTGTCCAGCAGTGGTCACCAGAGTGCGCGCGCGAGTGGTCGTGCCGCCATTGCCCCCCCCCCCCTCCAGGATCCGCCCCTCCCCCCCCCCCCTCCAGCCAGCCGGGGTGCAGCTCAATTTGGACCACAATCTGATTTTGTTTTCAGCGAATACGCCCCACTCTCTCTCTCTCTGTCTCTCCCTTCCACACGGTTTTTCCATGTTTATCTCTCTGTCCCGCTCGGGTACCCGGCGCGCACGACCTGTCCTTCCTTGTCGCACTCACGCCCCGCCCCGGGCCGCGTTTGCATCCTGCCGCTCCTCGAGACTCGCCCTCCTTCATTTGCCCCCTCCTGCCCGCCCGCTTCACTCCTCACCTCCGCGTGCCCTCTCCCATCTCTCTCTTTCACCCTGCCCCCTCTACTCTTCTCTTCCTCCTCTTCTTCTTCTTCTTATTCTTCTTCTCCTTCTCCTTCCGTTGTTATTCGCCCTTCACTTTGCTCCCCGCCGCGACGGATGCCACCACAAAGAGGAGAGGCGAAGAGGGGAGCGGCGTCGGCGGGGCGGAATATAAGGAAACAAAAACGGATCGCTTGTTTGGATTTTTGGCGGGGACGCGGCATCAGCCGGGACAAACTCTGTTGATGGGGACATTCGCATGCATGGGGGAGGGAGCGTAACTACACTGGGCATCGGGGAGGGAGAGGGAGAGAGAGAGAGGGGGTGGGAGAGAGACACAGAGAGGCAGGGGGCAAAAGGGGGAAGAGCGTAGGAGACACACAGCGGTAGAAAGAGAGGGAGAGGAAGGGCAAGGAGAGCGGAAGGGGGGAGGGAGTGGGAATCAAACGACTGGAGTCCCGCAATCGTCGCGGAAGGAAAACAAGTTATCCGGCAACAGCGGTCATTCTTGGTCTGTGTGCGCACACACACACCCGCGCTCTCTCCCTCACACGCGCGCACACACACGCGCGCTCTCTCCCTCACACACGCACACAAACACAGCAAGGATCAGAGGACAATATCAACGGGTGCATTTTACCGACTGCATTTTCGAGAGACTTTATACCGGGGCGTCGTGCCGTTATGTAAACTGCACTCGAGGCTCGCTGCCGCTGGTACTCGAACCCGGGTGCGTGCAAACAGCGCAGGCAGGCAGCCAGCCAGCCGAGCAGGCAGCCGGGTAGGCAGCCGGGCAGGCAGGCGGGCCGTCGCAGGCAAGGCCGCCCCGACACTTCTTGCTGACCGGGAAAGTAAAGTACAGAATTGCAAACTAGCTATGTAAAACGGCAAGACAAACATGTAAACCCCGGGGGCTCGGTGCACACCTAGGCCCCCTCCCCTCCGTCTCTCTCTCTCTCTCTCTCTCTCCTCTCTCCGTCTCTCTCTCTCTCTCTCTCTCTCTCTCTCTCTCTCTTTGGCGGCCCCTCTCCCTCTCTCTCTCAAGTCTTTCCCTTGGCCCCTATTGCCTTTCACCGTAAAACGCTATATATACACGCCGGTGTGGGGCGTCGGGCCGGACAGCCGCAGCCGGATACCTTGGCGGAGAATAGAACCGCACAGGCCCACGACACGAGAGAGAGAGAGAGAGAGAGAGAGAGAGAGAGAGAAGAAAGAAGGAGATAAAAAAATGTAGGCTAAGGTGGAATCACCCGTGTCGCCGACACCGGGCGTGACCACGGGTGATTCACACGCGGGTTCAAATACCGCACGCCGCGCAGCGGCGGAAAAAAAAAATGTGGTCGGAGCGGCCGCAGCGACGCGGGTCCGATTCCCACCGCCGTGGCCCTGCCGCCGCGCGGGTAGTCGGTGGTTCGCGTGCGGCCGGCCGGCCGGCAGGCAATTTCGGAGGAAGAAAAGAATTACTTTTGGCAGCGGGCAGTCGTCGGTCGGGGGCCGGCGATTGAATAAAGGGAGAGAGACAGAGAGGGGGGGGGGGCGTGGGGCGAGAGGGACAGAGAGAGACAGTGTGGAAAAAATGGGAAATAAATAGACGGGCGGCGCGTGGAGAACGGCGAGGAGTACACGACAATTATTGTGTGTAGAGGAAATGTGCGGCGGCTGTGCGCGACGCGGCGGCGCTCGCGAATCAGGAGGATTTAATTGGCGAAAGATGGCAATTATTTGATTTGCTGATTGGCGCGCGGTCCCTCCAAACAAAAGCCGCGAGAGCCCCGGTCGCCACACGAGGACGCCGACGAGGGGGTGTGTCCGCGTGGGTGTGCGAGAGAGAGGGCCGCGGTGTGTGCGAGAGAGAGAACAGCGGCGTGCGCGTGTGAGAGACGAGGCGCGACGTTACAGAGTCCGGAGGGCAACGCAGATCCTTGGGGATCTCTCAGATATGGTTCAAGAGAAAAATAATCGCCAAGCGAATTTATTTTGGAAACTTCAAAAAAAATGAGACTAGAAGTATTACAATTAATTTTTCATTTTATTCAAAATTTATTTTAGAAAGTTATCTGTTATTCAATAAATTTTCGAAGCAGATGTATCGAAAGAGAGTCAAATTCGAAAATAATTAAGGTAGAAATTTTATAACGGGGAATCCCGAAATTTCCAAATGTATTGCTTACTGAGCCGCTCTCAGCGCAGAGGCTTTCGGCGCTCGCAATGGTATGACTAATAGACACACGCGTGCGTTCTTTTACTCGTGGCACATTGAAATCAGAAAACATTGCATTCAAGCGGTGCGGAAAAAGAGCCACTCGGGTTTTTGTCGGTGATTCAGAATGAATCGGAGCACCACTTTAGCCCCCCCCCCCCTTACCATTACCACCATCTATCTCTCTCCCCCCGACCCGTCCAAGTGGAGTCGCTAGCGATGCCCTGCCGGTGCATCGGCCACTTCGACGGGTATGCATCCCCCTCTCTCTATCTCTTTCTCGCTCTCCCTCTCTCGCTCTCTCTCTCTCTCTCTCGCACTCTCTCTCTCTCTCTCTCTCCAGCCCGCAATCGAAGTCCGTTCAGCGAGAGGGACGGCGGCACCCATTATTCCCTTGAGCCGCACTTGCGAATCAATCGCCGGGGTACACGTTCGAGCGCCCGTCTTCTCTCTCTCTCACTCTCTCTCTCTCTCTCTCTCTCTCTCGCTCTCTCGGGCTGCAGGAGGTCCGAGCGTCAGGGATGAAGGCTCTGGCGCGGCGGGGCGCCTCGAACGCGTTTCGGACGTGTTGCATGAACAGCGGGGCGCGCACCCTTCATTCACCTGCGGACAGCCTTTCTCATCACTTGTGAAGGGGGAGAGAGTGAGATAAAGAGAGAGGGGGGAGGAGAAAGCGCGCGCGCGAGAGAGAGAGAGAGAGAGAGAGATAGCGACGGGGGGAGAGAGAGGGAGTGAGTGGTGCGTGCTGCGCCGGCAGCTAGCGCGCCGTGGAGGTAGGCAAGCGCAGCCCCGCTCCACACACCGGTGCCCGGCGGGCCTGCCTACACGACAGGCGCCCCGCTCCGGCCAGGCACAGCAGGCACAGCAGGCGGAGGGCTATGGCCGGCTACTGCACTGCTCCCAGCAGTTGGCGTGCTGCGTGGAGAAGCGGGAGAGGGAGAGAGGGGGAGAGGGGCGGGGGAGAGCGGGAGAGGGAGAGAGAGAGAGGGAGGAGAGGGAGAGGGGGAGAGGCTGGGAGGGGGCGTGGATCGTGTTTGAGCAGCGATTCGTACCGGTGGTCGCGAAGTACAAGACGGGTGTCGTTGTGCGCTCTCTTGGGATTGAACGGCCGGCAATTCATCGGCCAGGATTGGTGGAGGTAAGAGAAGAGGGGGGAGAGAGAGGGAGAGAGTGAAAGAGAGAGAGAGTGCGAGAGAGGGCAAGGGAGAGCGAGAGCGATAGAAAGAGAGAGAGGGAGAGGGAGAGAAAGCTCGCCGATTGAATAAACGTAGGCGGTGAGCCCCCTCCCCCCTCCCCACGAAACCTCTTGGACCCAAACAGCCTTTGGATCAGAGAGAGAGAGAGAGAGAGAGAGAGAGAGAGAGAGATGCGGAGAGATGGAGAGGGAGTCAGACGGGACGGACGGGTTAAGAGGGAGGCGGGTAGGAGAGGAGTGGGCAGCTCCGGCTCGCCCGTATCTCGAGCGAACTAGAAAATTCGAAAGTTAATGTGGATAGGAGCACCGGATAGTATTATTATGTAGTTTCACACCTCTCCTCCTCGGCCGTATGCTGTCGCCTTCGTGTCGGCTGAGTGGCCGTCCTCATGCGGTGCGGCGTGTGGCAATCCTGATTGAAGAGAGCACCCCTACCCCTCTAACCCTATCCCTCGCTCTCAGCTCCACATCTGGTTATGGAATTAAAGCGAGGCCTTAGGCTCACCCTCTCAAGATCCCCGCCCCTCTCCCTCTCTCTCTCTCTCTCTCTCTCTTCCTCTCTCTCTCTCTCTCTCTCTCTCTCTCTCTCTCTCTCTCTCTCTCTCTCTCTCTCTCTCTCTCTCTCCTCACACACAACTGTGTCCTCGAGCGAGATTCGACGGGGCGGGGCCGCTGAAATCGAGTTTACTGGAGAAGCGGCCGCCACGACCCGATCACTGAACCCCGTTTCTCCACGACGGGAGGTCCGGACCCGCCAGCATGACAGTTGCCCTCTATTACATTCCGACAATTATTTGCAGGTCATAGAATTTCATCGTCGGAGTATATCGAAAGTAAATATACGCGACTCTGTGTTCTGCGCGCTTCGGAAGTGATTCGCCAGGAACTGCTTTGGACGTGTGGACGTCGACGGAGATTCCAGCGTCCACTCTTTTTGGTGTCGGGCAATCATGAAGGGGGACAAGGGCCGCCGTTCCCGCTGTCCATCCACCGCCGCCGCCAGCAACTGCTGCAGTCTCCGCACCGTCTCCCGGGCGAGACAGAGAAAGAAAAGGAGAGAGAGAGAGAGAGAGAGGAGCGAACACCCCCACCCTCATGTGGTCAGTGGTCAGCGCCGCACCGCTTGGCCGTGGATGAAGCAACTTTGGCCGTCGCTGTCCGAGTCCGCCGCCGGTCACCGCAGACCGCCGCCGCTGCCGCCGCCGCCGCCGCCGCCGCCGCCGCCGCCGCCGCCGCCGCCGCCGCCGCCGCCGCCGCCGCCGCCGCCGCCGCCGCTGCCCACAGGGTCACCCCGGCCTCGCCCTCCCCTAATGCAGCGCTGCACTCGGCAGAATGACACAGCCGTGAAAGGCTTTCAAAGCTGCAAGAGGCGCAGCGCCGACAACGAGCGAAAAATATACCTCTTTTTTTTTGGCGTGTACAGTATATGAGCCCGCGCGGCTCTACAAAGAAATAAAAAAAAAATAGGCCGGGGCGTTATTTGAAGGTCATGTCAAGGTCAAGTCGAGGCGCAGTCTTAACTAGACGCTGGGGTGAGTCGGTGCGACGGTGCTGCCGTGGCGGGTGGTCAAAGCGTGGGGCGGCCCTGCGCCGGTAGTGGACCCGGCATCTGATCCCGGTTACAACAACGCGACGAGCGAGAGAAAGAGAGAGAGAGAGAGAGAGAGAGAGAGAGAGAGAGAGAGAGAGAGAGAGAGAGAGAGAGGGGGAGAGAAAGAATATTGATGGCCGTAATGGCAAACAGAACGCCCCTCTCTTCCTACCCAACTGAACGACCCCCTCGACCCTGCCCCCCTCCTCTCCCCCTAAATTATCTCTTTCTCTCTCAAAACCTCTCGCCGTCTCACTCCAGTCCTCGCACCTCCCATCTTCCGTCTCTGCCCCTCTCATGTGGTTGTCTCGGTCGCAAATAAAGCGCGATGGTCCAATTGGAGATGGGAGAAAGATGGAGTGGGGGGTTCAAAGATTATGTGAACAGCGTTCTATCTCTCACACTTGTATCTTCGGTCGGTGCGGTGTGGAGGTAGGAGAGAGTCAGATAGAGAGGAGGGAGGGGGAGGGAAGGGAGAGCGGCGAAGGGAGGGAGGGAGAGAGAGAGAAGAGGGAGAGAGAAATCCATATTCAGACGTGGCTGCTGCCGGCCTGACGAAGCGTGTACAGCACGAGGTAGTAAATAAAGGCAAACGGAGCACGAATATTGAGCATATTGGGGGCAGGACGAATGACCCAGCGCCGCCAGTAAAACAGGCGAGGTGGAAAGCAGTAGCCATGAGATGGTGGGGGGAGGGCCGCAGGGCCGCTCATCTAGGGGAGCGAGCCCACACTCTACCCATTCCCTTTTTTTTTCGCTGAGCGAAGAATTGGGAAAGCAAACGTTTCCCATAGAATGTTTTTTTTTTCACTTTCAGATTTTCCAAACAACAAACAGTAATGGAATTTTACAAAGATACTTGATTGTTCTCCACGTCTAGTGTGATACGATGAACTGATGAACTACTTCTAGAGTAAACAAATTTAAAAGCAGTTCGGCATATGACAACACCCTGGATTGAAATATCTGAGTCAGCCAGTGAGTACGTAATACTGGTTGAGCAAGGCGTTCGCTTCAGGTAACCTTCGCCGGCAGGACCGTCGTTGGTTGCGAATGTCTCCGCAGCCGATCATTACAGTTGTAGCTCTCGCCGCGGTCTTAGTTGTGCTCCGCTCCTATTTTTGCACACAAGCCGCGCCGCGCACGCTCGCTGCCAAAAGTCGTTCTCAAGGTGAAGCCGGCGCGTGCGCGAGCCGCGAGCCGCGCCGAGAACCTGATATCTTATTTTCTTGTCCCGCCGCTGATTTTATTACCCGGCCCCCTTTATCTCCCCGCGACCTCAGCAGATGTACTCTGTGTGCCCGACTTGTGTCGCTGCTGCCATTTTTCCCATTTTCCTCGGGGAAGGAAACTCATATCGCCGTAACTGCGTTGGGCTGAGTTGCCATCCGGCCGTTCCGAGGCGGCCGCCTCTCCTGCTCCAGCGCCGCCACCCGCCCACCGGCCGACTCGTGCAGCCATGCGCCGCGGGAATAAAACACGGCCGCATCGCCCGACGCGGTGGCGGGTCAAGGACGTGTCGCCGATAGAAACGATGACGAGAAAATTCGTCACCTAGAAGCCAC
>CM049607.1:2107138-2309638 GCA_026979955.1 Megalurothrips usitatus
GAGAGAGAGAGAGAAGAAGGAGGAGGTGGGGTGGGAAAGTCGGTCACAGTCGGCTACCGGCTGGCTGCAGCCGGAAAGGTTTACGGAGAGCTAAGTGGCATTACGGGTGCGGTGTTGGCCCGGTCTCTCACTCCACTCCACAGGGTGGGGGCGGAGTGGCGCTGCCACGCGCCGCCACACGCCGAGGTCCGCGTCCACTCTCTGCATCCACTCCGCAGGAGCCGCCGCCGGCGGCAGCCACTCCCGGGAGAGAGAGAGAGAGAGAGAGAGAGAGAGAGAGAGAGAGAGAGAGAGAGAGAGAGAGAGAGAGAGAGAGAGAGAGAGAGAGGGTCCAAACACACGAAGGAGAGGGGGGGGCTGTATTGGCGCACCTCTGTCGAGGGCGACGGGTGGAGGACCGTCGGGCCGGCCTGCCACGCCACGGTGTGGGGGGGGGGGGGGCGGATGGGGGAGGGGGAGGGAGGGAGGGTTAGGGGGGAGGGGAGGGGGAGGAAGGGAGGGGGGTAAGGGGTACGCGGCGACAGGGATACGGCCCCGCTGTCTTTGTGAGGACGCCTTGCTTTGTCGCAGTGCCTCGATTACCGGTGGCCGCCGCCGGGGAGGGTAGAGGAGGCAGCGGCCGTCCCCACGGCCTCGGGGCACAAGGACGCGGCCTCCACGGCCTGGACGGTGTCCGCGGCGGCAGCGGCGTCGCTGTGAACACCGTCCACGCATTTGCCGACACATTTCTTTTTCATGGCGGCACAAGCACAGGCGCCGCCCGCGCCGCCGGATAACCCGTTTTTGTGTCCGAGGAGAGCGACAAGCGACAGGATCGGAGGGCAGTGTGTGTGTGTGTGTGTGTGTGTGTGTGTGTGTGTGTGTGCGTGTGTGTGTGTGTGTGCGTGTGTGTGCGGACACACTGCAGAGGCCCCGCCGCGGACGCCGGGACACCACACGGCGCGTGGACATGTTTTTCGGGGCACTATTTACTTAATTATTATTTATTTTTAAATAAAATAGCGACGCCGAAAGGAAAGCAAAGAGTCACTGGACACGGTGAGCACGGATCCAGCTGGGCGCCAGCATTTCGAAAATAGGGTTCAATGACCCTATGTCGTCGTATCGACCTCTTGCGATCATATATATTAGTGGAAGAAAAAGGGAGCGAGGGCGAGAGAGAGAGAGAGAGAGAGAGAGAGAGAGAGAGAGAGAGAGAGAGAGAGAGAGACTTATGATGGTTGTGTATTAAAAGCCTTCCCAAGAAGGGACAGACACAGCCGCACCCTCATTGGATGTCTCTAAACAAACGCAGGACCCACAGTGTCCGTGAGACGACTCCGCACGCGGCCACTCCTGGCGTGGCCAGCCTGGTGTGAGAGGGACGGGAATACGGGGAGACGAGGACGGACGTATACGCGGGGGCGGAGGCATCCGCTGGTATTAAAAGGGTGCGGCGACGCCTCGGGCTAGGCTAGTGTGCGAGAGAGACGCGACGGGGTATGTGCGAGAGAGATAGAGAGAGAGGGATGAGAGAGGGAGAGATGCGTGTGAAGGGCCACGCAGTGTATGAAGTGGACACGGGGAAGAGGGGGGATCGTTAGAGGAGGAGATGGCCAGTGAGGCACCCCCAGCAGAGCAAGCAAAAGAATCGAGCGCATGGGGGGTGGGAGGAAGCGATGGCAAAGAATGGGGAAAGAGAGGCATAGATAGTGAGAGGAAGAGAGAGAGACAGAGAGAGAGAGAGAGAGAGAGAGACGGGAGAGGGAAGGGGGCAGCGTCCTAGAAGCGGAAGGGGAGGCCTGCGCTCTTTTGTTGTGGCTGAAATTATGGTTTTGGTTTGCGGAGAGGAAAGTCAAATGTGTTTGGGGCGGCAGGCAGGCAGGCAGGCGGGGCTACGGTCTGCCGGTGGCTGCCGGACGGGACGGTTGGCTGCCCTGCCGCTGGCCGCCGCTGGCCGCCGCTGCGGCCGCCGCACTCTTGCCAACGCACAAATACTTTTCTCATAAATGCTGGCCGCGGATAAGGCTGGCCAACACCACGGCAAAAGAGCGGCGGCGGCACGCGCCCCCAACAACGTTCGCGGCGCAGCAGAGATATGATTAAATTCACGCGGGCGATGCCGCCGCGCTGCTTTTTTTTTTTTTTTTTTTTTTTTTGTTGCGTTGCCGCCCTTGCTGCCGCAGGCTCTGAAGGTGGATTTAGTTTCGTGAGTGGTGCGTGAGAGCCAGCCTCGCAAAGGGCTTGATCGTCATTTGTTCTCCCATGAGGTTTCATCGAAAAACAAATGACGATCGGGCAATTTGCGAGGCTTCCCAGCACTCACGAAACTAAATCCACCTTGGCGCGTTCCGCGCGGCCCGCCCGTGTTCCCCCCCCCCCCCCCCCCCCCCCCGAGCTCCGCCCGCACACTTTGTCCCCGAGGAAGAACCGAAACGGATGCGTGAAACGTGGCCGGTGCCCACCTCGAGTCACAAAATTATGATGATTCAGGAAGGACAAAGAGGGAAACGAAACCAATAAAATGCCTTCATTATGTCTCGTAGAGAAGTCTGAAGCAGTGACGCGCAGGGTACCCGCGACCAACTCCGGCGTCTCGTTGAAATTTGAGTCCTTTGCTCCTTTACGTAATTCCACCGCAAACACTCCCTCACTCATGCACACACACACACACACACGACGTAACTTCGCTAAAGGCCACGGTGCTTCGCTATTCCATCGCAAGAGAGAGAGAGAGAGAGAGAGAGAGAGAGAGACTACGACGGTGCCACAAAGCGATGCAGCAAACAGGGCGGAAGCAGAGGTAGCAGCAAACACTTCCTCACTGTCAGAGCACAGGCATGGCGTGGGTCCGCAGCACGGCTGCCGCCGCTGCTGCCGCCGCTGCCTGCCCGCCTACGCCTCTATCCACACGCGTGGCACAACATAATCGCATGAGAGCAAGAAAACAGTTCGTCTAAGTCCCCCCGAGGCGGAGGCGGCGGCGGCAGCAGCGGCAGCAGCGGCACACCACACCGTCAATGAGAGCTAATCTTTTGAATAATTAGTCATGTGGGCACACAAGTTGCAGGGGGCCGTACTTAAGCGGATGAGTGCCACCAAGCCCCGCCTCCCACACCCACTCTCCCTCTGCTTCACACACACACACACAAACACGTTTAAATCTTGTACAGTTTCTCACGTTGTGGACTACATTTTTACAAGGCGGTGGCACGGGGCGACGCTGCCTCGGCTCCGTTCCCACAAAGTCACCTCGTAATACTTTTGGTGATCCCCGAGTACTTCACTAACAAGCAAACTGGAACATACAAGGCGGTGACTTCCAGATCAGCATCCGATATGAAAGAGAATTCGATAGGTTAACGTGCGTCGTATTTGATTCCCATGTGATAACCGTGCTGGAAACAGCGCCCGTCTGTGACAGTGGTGTTGCTGCGGCGGAGCGTGCAAGTTTTTCATCCCACCGCCCTCTCGAAACTTCTCCCCGCCGCCGCCGCGCGCGTCCAACGCAGCGCAACGCACATTCCGGCCGCCTGACGCGCGCGCGCGCCCGCACACACACACACATAAATACTTTTATATCGAACCGTAAAAGAGTGAAGGAGAAGAAAAAGAAGAAAAGGAAAATAGGCCGGACATGGGGTCCGGCCTCGGCCAAGGCCTCACCCGGGGCGGACGATCCCTCTAAGTACATTTGAGACGGAACCAATTTCGCAGACCTCGGCGCTTTTTTTTACGACTTCCTCCTCGCGTGTTATCGGTATTGTGTTGGTACACCCCCGTGGCGGCTGGAGGGGCGGGAACCGCATGGATTCCATTAAATTTCAGAACAAAAATAATAACTCGAAACTGTATAAGGATATATTCGGTCAATTTTTGGACATCAATTAAAACATCGTACTGTGCTTTCATTTATTTTTCGGCAGTCTTGTCCCCCTCTCTCTCTCTCTCTCTCTCTCTCTCTCTCTCTCTCTCTCTCTCTCTCTCTCTCCCTCCTCTGCTTATACCACACTAGTGGTGCACTCGTTACATTTCCCTAAGTGGATACCTTATTCCGCGTCTCTCTCTCTCTCTCTCTCTCTCTTCGCCCTCTCTCACTCTTTCTCTCCTAGTATTGCACCCCAATGCACCTTCAGCTGCATGGCTCGCCCCGAACAGGGAGTGCGAGAGAGAGAGAGAGAGAGAGAGGGGGGGGGGGGGGGAGGAGGCGCGTCCGAATAGTGGATGAGCCCTGGGTGCACGTTTGCTCCGCGGAGTGCCGTCCCCCGGACGCAGCCCTGCGGCCCACGGCCCACGGCCCACAGGGGCGCACACGCCGGCCGGTGCGTGCCGCTGGCTCCGTTGTCGGCGTCTGCGCATGCGCGAACACAGAGCGGTGCAGAGCCGTGCAGGGCTCGGGAAGCTGGGGTTAGGCCGAAGCAACAAAATGACAACCGGGAATATGAGAGAGGCGTATCGGTCCCGCCCCACGCAGCTAGACGACGGTGCCAATCTGAAAATAAGCTGTTCCAACGCGATGAGAGTGTCTCTTTTCTTTCTGCGATCTGGACGCGTATGTGACTACTTAAAGGTATTTTTTCCTGCCCATAAGCTGTGCGTAGGTTTAAGGTTTGCGGGGGGGGGGGCGACAACGAATGCAGAGGGCTCTGCCAATAAGTAAATGAGCAACACTTTGCAGTGTCCGCCCTTTGAGTTGTCCAGTGTCGGCGCGCCGCGCCTCCCACCGCTCCACCAGCGTGGCGAGCGAAGGGGGGCTGGAGAAAGAAGGATGATGCCGTAGCCTTCCCTGTTATGCAACGGACGGGGAAGAAAGGGTGGGATGGACAATGTGCGCGGAGGGAGAGAGAGAGAGAAAGAGAGAGGAGGGAGAGAGAAGGGGTAAGGGTGGCTCGGTGCGGTCCAGACGGCCAATGATGAGCATACTCTCATGTGGCAGCGCCAGTGTGGCAAACCCTCTTTTGCATGCATTCTTTTCCGGGTCTTCTTTTTCATGTTGGTTCCGCGTCTCTCTCTCTCTCTCTCTCTCTCTCTCTCTCTCTCTCTCTCTCCCTCCTCGTGCTGCCACTTTTGCTCCGCCGCTTCCCGCTCCCAATGAGCAGGTCGATGCGTGCATTTCCCCGACGCTCTGCATATTACCACAGTCTGGGACGCGCACGGGTTTTTCCGGTCAAACGATTGCGTCCCGCGAGAGCAGCAATCGCGACTGTTTTCATTGACAATAACGTCAGAAAGAGGACGGAAAATTTAGAAGAAAAAAAATCCCCGTGCCGAAATTAATATCGTACGTTTTTTAGATTTTTTTTTCTCGGGGCGGGTTGGAGGTTGTACATACGGCGGCCTACTACATGGCCGGCCGTGGCCGACCAGGGCTGGGCCACAAGGAAGGGCTCATTATAACCAGGCTCCTCTTCCACCCCCCTCTTGTTCCGCCCCTGCCGCCGGCCCCGCCCCTGCCGCCAACCCCTCGGCAACACGGCTTGTAATGCTGCACGCCGTGTGAGTGGCCGCCTGCCCCGAGCTGCCGACGCCACCCCCGTGTTAACACGCCGCCGGTGCCGAGGCGTTCACCAAACACGTAACGCGACGTGCCCACACATTCATGACGCGCCCACACTAAATAGCACGCCGCTAATACATAATTATGTACAATTCTGTGCATAATCACGTACGGCGTGCGCCGCGCGGCTCAAAATCGGCCGGCTTACTTGTCACGACTCGGCCGGGATGGGGGCTCGCTCTCGCGCGGCGGACTCGAAAGTTTGAGCGGTGACGTCACCGGCGTCCGTAATGCATGAGGGCAGCGCGGCCGCGACCCGATAGCCATCGACCAGCCGGCCGTGCAGTCGGCGCGACTCAGACTGAGCCTCGGCAGCCGACTGTCGACCAGCCTGGGGCCGGCCGCCCACCAGCCGCCTCCAGCGGCGCCGCACGTACTCCCGCCGCCGTCACGTGCCCCGCTTCCCTCGCAACGTGTCCTGCGCACGTCAGGGCCGCCGGCCAAGGGCGCAAGTGAAAAAAAAAAACATTTAAAAAATCATTTTTAGGCACGAAGTGAAACGGAGTTGCCTTATCGTCTGACCAGATTGGACTTTTTTTTTCTTTTAAGCATTGCCCTTATGGCCCTCTATAAGAATTTTTTAAATTGCCCTTTTGTCAAAGCCAACAGAATTATTATTACATAAATCACTTGATCTGCACAAAAAAAATATACATCCGCGATTCTCTATACGATACTACAACAACACACACAGTCCTCGGAAATATAACAATTTTTTTTTCTGCGGAAGGAAAAAAAAACGGGGTAAACCGGGCGCGGTGTCCACCCAGGTAATCACGGTAAGTCCTTTTATCCTCCCCCCACCCCAACTACCCCTCTCACTCCAGCCCGAGGGAGGCAATGCATGGAAGTCATGTTTATTACTCATCGGGCTGGCCTCGAAGGAGGGAGCACACCAGCCCCTCCCCTCGCCCCCTCTCTCTCTCCCCCTCCCTCTCTCACTCACACACCTTGTGTCTCTCGGCCTCCCTTGCGTATCACGACATATCTGTTCCGTTTTTACGGTGGCTGGGCGCGATATCTCGCAGCGATCTGTTTCCGTCCGCACGTAACAAACATGTAGCGCACCACGCCCCGAAAACCTGCGTGCGTCTATGTGTGTGTGTGTGCGTGTGTGTGCGTGTGTGTGCGTGCGTGTGTGTGCGTGTGTGGGTGTGTCGCGTGGACACAAAGATACTCGAGCAACAGCTGCGAGAACACCATGACGGTTACGTTGTTCTTGGAGAGAAGCCCCCGTGTGGGGAGACGACACCTGCGCGCGCGCGCGCACGTGCGTGTGAGAGAGACAAACACACAAAGAGAGAGACAGACAGAGAGAGATAGAGAGAGGGAAACAGTGGGAAGGCCGAACAAAAGGGCGGGAGTTGCCCAAACGAATGAAGACTCCATAGTTCCAGCATGCCAAAGCGAAAAGGCAGAGAGTGGGTGGCGCGAAGTGTTTAGCGGGGGAGCGATATTCCGGTGAAGCCAGAGGAACAATGTTTCAGAACGGTTAGGGCACCAGGAACAGGCGTGGCGTGTAGGACCGAGGCCCCCCGCGTCTCCCCCCCCCCCCCCCTTCCCTTTTTAAAATCACTTTCTTGCTGCGCCACTGAACGCACCCTTCTAATCTGAGCCGCTGCCTAGGACGCTCCCGCATGTCTGCCCTGGGCCTCTCTCCCCTCCTCTCTCTCTCTCTCTCTCTCTCTCTCTCTCTCTCTCTCTCTCTCTCTCTCTCTCCCTCTCTCTCTCTCTCTCTCTCTCTCTCCCTCTCTCTCTCTCTCTCTCTCTCTCTCTCTCGGCCCTGCAGCGCGGGGATGCTAAGTAGCCGTAAGCGTACGAATGACGCATCAGCAATGACACCGCTGCCGGCGCTCTTTTGCCAAAAACCAGGGATCAGAGAGGGAGGGATGCGGAGCCGGGGCTGCCGGGGGCTGCCGGGGGCTGCCCGCGGTGCTGTCGTGCCATGAGAGCAGGGCGCGCGGCCCGGGAGTGGCGCCTGTGAATGGCCCTGCGAGGGAAGGAAATGGAGAGGAAGGGACTCCCGGCGTAGTAGGCGCACAGTGCAGGGGGGGGGGGGGAGAAAGACAGAGAGAGAAGGGGGGGTTGTCTTGTCATGAAGAAGGGAAACAAACGGCCAATGAAATTCATATGAAAGACGGGGGGGACGCAATGGGGCGCGGCGGCGCTGGCCCTTCTCCCACAGCAGCGTCTTTACTCCACACTTTCTTCCACATCTTCTTCTTCTTCCCTGCGTGTCTCCATCTCCCGGCGGGGGAGTCTTGTAATCCTCTTCACCCTACTTAGAAGCCCGCGACACCAGCACACACACACACGTACAAACACACACACGCACACACGCGCGCGCACACAACCCTTTGCCATTATGTAGCACAACACCCGGCCCAAATCTTGGCTCAATTTGTGCATCAAAAAGTTTGTGACTTTTGTTTGTTTTGTTTCTGGACGAGAGTGTTCCTCCTCTGCGCGCGTGTGTGTGTGTATGAGAGAGAGATAGAGAGAGAGAGAGAGAGAGAGAGAGAGAGATCCTGCTCGTCTGGAGGGCCGTGGACTCCGGTCTGCATATACACAACAAAACCGCGTTTGACCGACGACGGCGGCGGCGACGGCAGTAAAATGTGGTCCGTCTGCCCGCGCAGTCTTGGCACGCCCGTCTTTTTAGGGCACGCCAGCTGGCCGCCCACCCCTCCGTCAGCGCCGGCCGAGCACACCGCACGTGTGTTTATTTTATTTGCTTTTCCACCCTGTCTCTATATATATATATATATATATATATATATATATATATATATAGAGAGATAGAGAGAGGAAATTCAAACTGCATACAAAACGAACTGCATACCCATATATAAACTCCCTATAAACTCCCTGCAAACTCCCTACCCCCTTGCTTAAAAAACAAAAACGAAATTCATTTGCAATACGAAGATGCACTGCATCCCACGGTGCGCATCCACAAGGGGAAATAAGGGAGTACAGTAGAGAGAAAAAGACAAACAACAACAGCAAAAATCTGGGTTCCCTGCTGGGGCTTCGGTGCCGCACTGTTGGCTGCGGAGGGCATCCTGGCAAAACATCAACAACAACAGTGAAACCCCAGGCGCGCGGGCCAACGGGAACACAGGCAGAAGTAAGGCAGCCACTGCCGCCGCCACTACCTGAGACAAACTGCAAATGCAGCTGCTGCAGCTGCCGCAGCTGCTGCAGCTGCAGTGGCTCTGATGATGCGGCATTCGTATTCTTTGCCCGACTCGTGTCTCCAAGAAGGGACGCGGAAAAGCGCCCTGGTTGGCAACAACAACAACAACAACAACCGGCGGGACCTCCTGTTTCTGCGCATCCACCGCGTCCGCAGCAGCCACGGGCCGACTCAGCCAGTCTCCGCCGGGTTTTGGCTCCATTTAGCTCCTGTTTTCCCCCGGCCGAAACGTGAAAAGAGCGCGAGGGAAAGAAAATGACACCGCGCCCGAAGAAAAGGTGAAGCTGGCATCCCTAATTGAGGCAAGAAGCTCCCTCGGCCGCGGTTTTTGCCGCGGGAACGGGCCGCGCTGTTTTTATTTCGCCCCACTTAAAGTGAACGCTTTGACTCGGGCAGAAGGACCTGCGATGAAACCACAGTTCAAACCACGGTGCCCAAACTGCAGTTCCTCCAGTTTTTTTTTTTCAGTTGCACTGCAGTTGACGCGAAAAACTAGCTCAACGAATCAATTATCTAGAACCTCATCTTTGAGTGGGACAGTTTTTTGCACAAAAACGATCCACTAGTTTCACGGTGTAGTTTCAAGGCGAAAAGAAGGACCACCACCAACTTTAGCGAGGCGTCCTGTAGAGACGACACAATTCATAAAACTAGATTGCTCCGCCAAATCAGCCGGATGCTACAAAGACCACTCCACGCATGTCACTCATGCCCCCCTCTCCCCCACTCATGCCACACACTGGCGCGCTCCGTCGCCGCCTTTGTGGACCGAGGAATTTTTCATGAGACACCAGAACCGAGTCCCTACGAGAGAGAGAGAGAGAACCAACCTGACCATAAAAGTGGCATGAAGCGACTTCACCCGCGTGTCCCCCGATCCCCCCTACTCTTTCTCTCTTTCTCGCCTTCTATCTTCCCTGAACCTCTCTCTCTCTCTCTCTCTCTCTCTCTCTCTCTCTCTCTCTCTCTCTCTCTCTCTCTCTCTCTCTTGGTCTCCGCATCGGACGAGCTTCCCCACCACAACGCCGCGGCGGCGGCTCCCAGGCGGACGGCCGCAAATTTACAGCTCAATTTACAACGCAGAAATCATGGCAATAACAATTGCACAGGCACAGCGGCGGCGGCGGCAGCGCACAGCGGCCCGAAACTGCAACCGTGAAAAGCAAGGCGTGCGGGGACCAGTCGGGGACCCTAACCGCATAAACAAGGCGGCGGTGCTCAAAAACGGGCGATTCGCGACGCCACATTGTTTTATACCGCGCTGTGTGCTTCGTCGTCGGGGCCGTTGTTCCAGCGCCACAGGAGGGGCAGCAGCCGTGGCGCGGTGGTTCGCGCCTCACTTGCTGCGGCGCGGCGGGGGAGGGGAAAAAAAAGGAACAAACAATCATGATATACCGAATCTCTTGTCGCGACGCGCGCCAAACTTTGTCCATCGTGCGGCGGCGTGCGCTCGCCGCGAGGACGTCTGCACTTTCTGCGTCACTTTTTTTTTCTTGTTCGTCTTCTCTCTCTCCCCCCCCCCCCCCCCCCTCCCGTCGTTTTCTCGTCGCATTGCATTCAATCGTGAGGAAGCACACGCGACGCGCGCCGCGGAGGCGGGAGGGAGGGAGGGGAGGGGAGGAGGGAGGGGAGGAGGGAGAGGAGGAGGGGGGAGGGAGGGAGGGGAGGAGGGACCCCGCGGAGACCGCTGCAGTTCACCCCGCTGTAACGTCCCGAGCGGCGCCTTCCGTCGACGCTGCTTGCCCCCCCCCCCCCCCCCCCCGCCGGTATTCGAACCCGCGGCGCACGCGCGTGGCCATCGCCATCCCTCACGGGCTGATATGGCCAAAGTTTGTGCCGCGCGACTCGCATGACGCCCCGGACAAGCGGTTTTTCAGGTCAGGTATGAGATGCGGCATGGCGGCCACGGGCGGAGGCGCCGCCGCCGGGCGGAAACGGCTGCTGCCTCGCAAACAAGACCCTTCGAAAAATAGTTTTCCAAAGTGAATAACAACGGGCTCACAAATAAATAAATATCTTGGATCTTACAAAGAAAGGTTTTTGGAAAATAAATATTAATAAGCTCACAGGAAAACGCTTTCCGGGGTTCCTTTAAACGACAAAAAAAGGTGAAATCATCCTGATGACTGTCTCCCCAACTACAGTCTGTGAAGAGATGTCTTGTTCGGATCGTGAAATTCTGAATGTCCTCCACCCCGGCTAAGCCAAGCCCCCTCCTATCTCTCTCTCTCTCTCTCTCTCTCTCTCTCTCTCTCTCTCTATCTCTCTCTCTCTCTCTCTCTCTCTCCCCCTCTGTCTAATGGACTTGCCCCAACAAACAAATGACAACTGGCCTCCTCTTGTAAACCGGAGGTAAGTTAATGCAAAGTCGGATATAACTCGATTATTATCATCATTATCAGGATTATCACTTGTTTCTTGTCCGACCCAGTTCCGTGAAGGAGAGAGAAAGAGAGAGAGAAGAAGAAGGTTAACGTGGCGGCAAGAGGCGCAGTGCGTACGAGCGAGAAAGAAAATGAAACGGTGGGAATGTCACGACCAAGACAATGAGGAACAGAGGAACAATTTTAACTTTTCCCCCGCTGTGCGTGAGTATGCGGCGTGTTTAATAAAAAAATTTCGATATGAGCGCGTGCCAGGTAGAATACGTGAGAAGATGAAAGAGGAGGGGGAACAAAACACGAGAAAAGAGAGAGAGAGAGAGAGAGAGAGAGAGAGAGAGAGAGAGAGACGGAGCAAACGGGAGGAGGAGGGAACAGAGTGGGGAGAAGGATTAGTGCCCCACCCTGTTGCTCGCTACACGTGATGGGGCCCCCTCGCTGGGTGTCTCGGCCGGGTCAGGGGAGGGCCGCCTCTATCCGCCCGTGGTCACAGGGGACAGCTGACGAGAGGCTGAAGCAGCGCCGACCTCAGGTCCTTGCTGAGGACACGCGGCGCGGCCGAGGTCCTGCCTGGTCCGGCCGCGGGGCCGAAGCTGAGCACCCCCACCCCCCGCACGGGCTGCCCCCGAAGAGCCGCTTCCATCTCTCTCACTCCCAGGGGGGGAGGGGGGCGTCTCGTGCGTGCGACAGGGACAGAGCGACGAATGAGCGCACAAGGGCACCTAGCGCACAACGCAGAATGCCGGCGTTGTCGCCCAGATACGGCGGTCGCGGTCACATCGGAGACACCACTGTCGCAACAGGTAGTCCCTTTCTCTCTCTCTCTCTCTCTCTCTCTCTCTCTCTCTCTCTCTCTCTCTCTCTCTCTCTCACTCTCTCGCTCTCACTCGCCCGTGGTCCGCCGGAGCCGGAAGTTCCAGGAAATAAGGGTTCCGCCGGGCGCGCGGACGCGCGGGAAATTCAATTTGCGTGACCTGCGAGACCGCCGCGCGCGCCCTCTGGGCGGAGCGACTCGGGACTAGTCGCGGGAGCCGGCGCTCGACACCTTGTACGTGGCATAACGGGAGGGCGGAGGCGAAACCGAGAACCATCTTCTCCATCTCTCTCTCTCTCGCTCCCTCTGCCGCTCTTCCCCTCCTCCCTTCGTTCCCATCCTCTCTCTCGCTCTCTCTCTCTCTCTCTCTCTCTCTCTCTCTCTCTCTCTCTCTCTCGCTCTCTCTTGCTGCGCAGCGCGGGCGAGGAAATATGAATCGTCGAACTCGAAGAATAGAGGTCGGGTCAGCGTCCCTCCCTGCGACTGCACTCCCCCCCCCTTCCCCCCTCCCCCCCCCCTCCTCCCCCCCTCCCCCCACCCACCCCTTTCTTACCCCGCGCCGCCCTCGTTCCGTCACTTTACCGCCGGGGTGGGGGGGGGGGGCATATGGATGACGGGGGAGACAGGAGGGGGGGGGGGGCGTGGAGGCAGCAGGGGTGGCACCAGTCCAACCACCGCCGCGCCGCCCGCCACGTCTCTATACGTTCTGGGGAAGCATTCTCCGAACGCCTCCATTAGGGTCCGTGCGTGCGCGTGCGTGCGCGTGCGTGCGTGTGGCCGGCGTGTGCCTTTTGGTCCCGGGGAGAACGTGGGTCGGGGGGAGGCTGGGCGTGTGGAGATCGGACCGACAGTCGGACCGACACACACACACACACACACACGCAGACGGGCAGACAAACAGACAGACTGACCGATAGACGGACCGCCACACTGACAGACAGACACGCCGATAGACACAGACCGCCACACTTTGCGGATAACGCTAAAATACTCACGTTATTTTAGGCCGCCCCCCCCCCCCCCCAAAAAAAAAAAATGACGACAGTGGTACTCGTGGACGTGGGATCCGCGTACCTGCAACAGACGGAGAACAAGGAAGGCATTAACGCTCGGATCAGATACGCGCGTCCTGCCGCCCTTATCGTGGTTGGCTGACTGCTGTGGACCGTCTGGCTGACAGAAGCGTTTCCCCGCGGCCCGCCTCCCGCCGGGGGGAGAAGCAGGGGCCGCGAGGCAGAGCACGAAATCGTTCTGCGCCCAAGCCAAATTCTATCTTTTTTTTTCTGGGCTACATAAAGCACACAAAAAGGAGGAGAGAGAGAGAGAGACTTCGCTGCACTGAATAACACTGTCTTCCTAGCTGTCTCGCCCTCCCTCTCTCCACTCCCTATATCTCTCACTACGAATCCCCTCTCCCCCCCCCCCTCTCTCTCTCTCTCTCTCTCTCTCTCTCTCTCTCTCTCCTCCCCACTGTCGGCGTCGAGATGGCGCGCCACAACGACATTTAGCAGAGACATATCAAACAATAAAAGCAGCAGCGGCAGCTTGGGGAGGGATCCGGGTGGCAGAAGTCGCCGCGCACATCAAGGAACACAGCATCCACCCCGGAAATACCTGGTCGCGACTTGGTGTCCCCCCCCCCATGTCTCCCGCGACTCCTTCCATATTCCATCGTGCGTTAATTTCCTCCCGATCGAAATCGCGATTCAATCGGATTAATTTATTTTCGTGTGGGTGGGAGGGCCTCTCCGAGGCCGCCCCACCCCGGCGGCACTCCTTACGGCCACCTCCAAAGTCCTTTGTATTTCCATAAAGTAATTTTTATGGTGATGCAGCGACGCAAAAGTTGGGTATGAAAGTCCATTTGGTTGGAAAAGGGGTTGGAAAACGCGGTAATGGGGGTGCGAACACACTAAGTGCAGTGATTCATGACAGTTTGTTATAGTGCGCCCTCCCTCTCTCTCTCTTTGTCTCTCTCTCCCTCTTCAGCGCAGTCTCTCTCGCGTGCGCGGGGCGGCTTCGCACCAGGGGTTCGTGACAGTTTGTTTGCCGTCTCTCTCGCACAGCGGGGCAAGACTGCCAAGGTTACGGGGGCGTGAGAGTGAGAGAGCGAGAGAGAGAGAGAGAGAGAGAGAGAGAGAGAGAGAGAGAGAGAGAGAGAGAGAGAGAGAGAGGAAGACCCGGTGAGAAATATCCGCTGTGGCCGCCACCCGTCGCCTTCGAACGACATTCAAGATAAAAGCCGGAGGGAAATGAGCTCGGAAAGAGCGCGGAAAAGAAAGAAAAAGAGAGATAGAACAGTGAATAGCGGACGGCGTCTGCTCGATACAGCTCTGCCCGCTGCACCAGCCATCGCCTGCTCCCCTCAGCGGGGGTATTCACTGATCGTTGAACGGAGAAGTACAAGGGGTACCGGGGTTGATTTTTGTTACATTTTTTTAAATTAAATTTTAAAATTAAATTTTTTAAATTAACGTGATGCACCATCCTCCTTGTCACCCGCCTCCACCCCCCCCCCCCCCCCCCCACTCCTAGCTCGAGCGCAGTGCATATGTGTGCATGAGAGGAGAGAGAGAGAGAGAGAGAGAGAGAGAGAGAGAGAGAGAGAGAGAGAGAGAGAGATAGCTAGAGTACGTGCCGAACGCCGCGAACGGTTGTTCCACTAGAAAGGGACTCGATAGGGACACCCGGGCCGAGGTCCCAGGAGCCCCCCCCCCCCCCCCACGCGCCCGCCACTCGCCCGCCACGCGCCCGCCGCGACATGATATTTGCATATTATGGCCGATAGGTGTAGCTTGCCCAGAATTGAGTTGCCTCTGGTATGGTGGTATGCTCCCCGGCGTTGCCTGGGTGGGACCGCTAGAGGGTCCACACACACACACACACACACACACACACACACACACACACACACACACACACACACACACACATGCACTCGTTCGACGTTGCCGTCCCCGTCCCTGACCACCACAGAGTGGACCACAGGTCGGTTCCGGCCGATATGCGTGGAATTGAGTGCACACGGACGGCACGGCGGTGGTGGGGGAGAGGAGAGGAGGAGAGGGAGAAGGAGAGGAGGGGAGGGGGGGGGGGGGGGAGAGGGGGAGGAGGAGAGGGAGGAGGGGAGAGGAGGGGGAGTGACGTTCGGACCTTCGGCGGTGGGCTGCAAGTGCACTGGTCCATGGCAGGGGCCCGCGCCGCAGACCATTGTTCCTTCAGGGCCGGTGGCTTCAATACTCTTGCTGGTGGCTCGATGTACTCTTTCCTCCCGGTGCGGCCGACGCGAAACAACCAGATAGACACGGACAGCCAGCAGCGGCACAGGAAGGCACAGGCGGGCGCCCTCAAGGCCGTCGCAGAAATAATTACACGAAGACGCTCGGGTAACTGCACTCCATAAAACCATCAGGGACGCGAGCCGCCCCTTCTGCCTGCTCCTGGCTGATAAATGACACGCAATGGCTCCGCCGATACAAACAGCGACGACAACAAAAACAACAAACAACAACAGCATTCCGCGGGGCCAATTTGTTCTCTGCGGGGCGGAGGCGGACAAGCCGAGAGAGAGGGGGCCGCGCCTCAATCGGGCACCCATTATTACACGGGCCCTCTCCCACTGCAGCGGCAGCAACAACAAACAACAACAGCAGCAAACAACAACAGCAACAAACGACAACAAAGCGGGACGTCGCCGCCGCCGCGTGGCTTAAGCCTTTATGTACCGGGGGAGAACGATGCGATCCGGGGCTCGGTTGTCGTCGTTCCGGTACACCGGTACGCCATCGTGGACGACCCACCGGAGCCAGTTCTCTAGTCGGTCCAACAAACAAATAAATAACCGCTTTTCTGCTGTTTTCTTAAAAAGTCGATGCTCTTTTGGGAATCAGTGCATTTCAATAAACGCGCGCCCAATTCGTCTCATTCGGAAACGATAACTATTTCTGCACCTCTGTTGAAAGCAAAAACTTCCTGGCATCGTTCACTTTATTCTTTATTTTTTTAAAAATGGACTTTGACATTTTACTGTCGTCTCTCAGACGCAATGTCTTAAGTCATTCTACGGCACTAAATTCAATGCTGCCATTGCAGCTCCTTCAAACACTGGGAGTTCGCCGGGGTATCGGAGGAAATCGGAAAAACCGGAGAATTTTACACAGTGGCGGTGGCGGCGGCGTTGTTGGCGGAATTTGACCGGCACCGCAGCAGCAGCAGCAGCAGCAGCAGGCAAAACGCCCATTGCCTAACGACGGGGAAGAGCTGCGAGCTGCGTGGGTCTCCGAGAGGACAATGCATCGCCAAACAAAAGCCACCCCCGTCTGAGTAGACGACCAGAGGATAGCCGGGGCCGAACTCGGGCACGCCGCCGGCTCGCCGCCGCCGCCCACCCCTTAATTGGGGGAGAGGTCCCGCGGATGGATGGGCAGCGATTTATCTTTTTATTTGTCCCATCAGGCAAAGCGTGGCTACGCGAGAGATCCGCCCACTTACCCCTCCCCCTCCCCCCCCCTCTCTCTCTCTCTCTCTCTCTCCTTCCTCCCCGACATTATCCCCCCCCCCCATCCCTTTTGTCCCATTCATAGCGTCAGTGGTGCCACTTACTGCGGCGGGTACGTTTAATGACCGTTCTACTCACATACGTGCTCGACGGATTCATCCAAGAGAATAATTCCCGCGCCTACAGCACTGAGTCGCCCTCGTTAACCGAAAAAAGCCAGTTTTCAATTTCTCTATAAACATAAAAACACTCGGTATCCGAACCAGGAACTCGCGGCGCGCCGACACGGCATCTCAGACCGCGCGGCTACACCGACGTGTTTCGAGCGTGCGTCGCGCAGATGACTTTTGGAGACCAAGTAGGTTATTCGCAGAGCCGTGGCCGATTTTCTTCCCGTTTTGGCGAGCGGACACCACTAGAAGTACGGCTGCAAGGCTGTTGTCCGGGGAGGCTGGCCGGGAGATCCATGCGGGTGTGCGATAGGCCTCGGCCTTTGTCGGCCAGCCATGATCCGGCACCCGTATGGCTGCGAGAGAGGGGTCAAAGGGGGAGGAGGGAGGGAGGAGAGCGAGCAAGGAGGGGTAGGGATGGAGGCTCGCATTTGTCAGTGAGAATTAAGGCGAGGCGCCGGCAAAGGATACGCGGACGCAGGAAGGCAGCAGAAAGAACTGCGTCGCGGGACACACTATTTCTGAAAAGGCCTTATATGTCTTATCTACGTGTTTCTCTCCGCTGATCCTCAAGCGCTGTGCGGGGCTTTACAAAAAAAAATAATAAAACCGAGCTCCGGCGTCGTTGTAGGAAAAACACTTTTACTGTCGATTCAACCAAAAATCAAATGGGGGTTTAAACATAAATCAGTTTTAAAAGAGGATTTTTTAAAAAAAATTTCTTTAGTCGTTTTGACGTTTTTACTCCTGACGGTTCATTTTTTTTCTTAACAGCGAGAGGTGTGTTCGCTGCTGGGGCTGCCACCAGGCTCCGGGCTTTCTCTCGTTGTTACCTGTCGCGCGCTTTACGACTCCCAGTGAAGGAGAAAAAAGGAGGAAGCATTCCCGACGGACTTGTTCCTCTTCTAAGGAGATGACGAGCGGGGTTTTATGCGCTTACGCTGCGACACGGACTTTAGGCTGAAAACGTTTACTTCTTCTTTTTTTTCGCGGACCCATTGCAAACATTTTCAAGATAATGTTTTTTCTCGATTTTTTTTCCGAGCTTAATCTACATCCACGCAGAAAAATTTGTTCTTCATTCCGGTTTGCATTGCTACCGGTCAAAATTTGCTTTGCGTTTCGATCTCACCTGGTATACGGGTCTTACCGGCATCGTTCGCTGAGGTTAGAAACATGGTCTTGCAATTTATAAAAAAAAAAGAATTTTAACGCCGACAGTTTAGGTCGAGGCGTGCTGTGCGGGGGGCAGAGGGAGGGACATGAAGAATGCAAGAACCGCGGCGAGCTCGGGCGCCACGCAAGGTCCCCCCCTCCCCTCCCCCCCCCCCCCCTCCTCCCGCCCCCTCCGCCTCCCGCCGCCACCTGTTGCCAGCAGACGATGTCGACCGATGCCTTTCCCTTCACAAAAGGACCAGCGGGACGCCCGGCCCCTCTCAGCCCACACGGCCCCGGCCCCGGCCACACCGGCGGTCTGTCTGAGAGAGACAGAGGAGTGCGCCGCGATTGACTGCGGTGGTAGTGCAAGAGAGACACCCAACCGCGGACGCCTCGTCTCTCTCTCTCCCCCTCTCTCTCTCTCTCTCTCGCACTCAGATAGACCGTCACTGCACGCACGCCCCTGGGTACGACTAGAGACAGAGGTTCGAGGGTTCGAATACCAGAATCCGATGTGCGCCTAAATTTTTATTTTCCTCTCCGACATGAGAATACGGTAGGGCAATCACATTTCCTCAAAAACATTCCGAGTTTTTTTTCCCCCACGGTCCCTCCGCCGCGTATGCATTATGTCACCGGGGATTTACACCGCTGAAGACATTTACAAGATACCGCACCCGGCGGATTCCCTGCACATTCCCGGCACATTCGCGTCGTCCCCGTAATAACAGCGGCCAGACTAATGCACCTCAATCCTTACCCTTCCAGAGTCATCAAATAACTGGGCCGGGTGACGCCGCCGCCGCCGCCGCCGCCGCGGGGGGGCGCCAATTCAATTCCAGGCGCCACCCCGCGCCGCGCCCTCTGGAAATGAAACGCGGTGGCCGTTGTCTCGGCGTTGGCGCGGGAAAAGGGATTCGTGTTTGAAAAATTGCACCGCGCGCCGCGACGCCGCGGCGAGGGGGGAGAAGGGTGACCTCGCATGGCGCCCCCCGACCACCATTAACAAGGGCCTTTCTGTGTCGTGATTAAACGGGAAATGTTGGTTGTGGGTTACCGGGTCCCCCCCCCCCCCCTTACAGCCCGTGTAGAGGAGGGGGGGGGGGCGAGGTGAATTTCCGGCCTAACCCTGTTGGAGTTGTGAATGGCAATGGTGGCTTCTGCGGTGACCGCGTCGGGTGGCAGTGGGAGACCGGGGGGGGGGGGGGGGGGACCCCCGTCCTGCCCTCAGTGACAAAGTGAGCAGGTCTGCCCCCCCCCCTACCCTCCCCCGCAGGGGCGGAACACGTCATGTGATGGGGGAGGGGGGGCGGAACTCTTGCGCGTGTTATTTAATCGCTTTTATGTTCGGCCTACATACTCCCGCACAGGCCACACCGACCGCGCCGCGAGTGCGAGAGAGAACGCAATGGCGCCTCGCCCCGTGCGATAGAGAGACGATCGGGCACCTCTCTCACACCGCCGCGTATTTCAGGGGCGGGGCGCGCCATCCCACTCGCACTCACGCAGGCTCTCGCAGATACCGGACCACTCCCCACAGCCGAGTGCAGATGGATGTAAGGCAGGGACAACGAACTCAGGAGCGTCCCCATCTCGTAATGCAAAGTCAACTGATGCCAATTTATATTTCCCGCCCTTTTTCTCGCAGTCACTTATTTTTTCGCCCCGCCCTCCTTGCCGTAGCGCAGTCTTATGTCCACCATTACCCAGCATCAAGTAGGACTGCTTCTGCGGGTATCCCCCTTCTTTACTCCCCAATCTCTCTCTCTCTCTCTATCACTCTCCCTCTCTCTCTCTCTCTCTCTCTCTCTCTCTCTCTCTCTCTCTCTCTCTCTCTCTCTCTCTCTCTCTCTCTCATTCTCTCTCTCTCATTCTCTCTCTCTCTCTTCCCTGGAGACAAACACTGTTACATTGAGGCAAAACCGCACAGCGCCAAGAGGACTCGACAGTGCAAACAGCGGTCTGGAAGGTGCCGGAGTCGCCCCCCCCCCCTCCCCCCCCCCCCCCCCCTCCTGTGCGGCTGCCACTGTGATTGTGCAGACCGCGACTCCACGACGGGGACTCCGCGGGGTGGGGCTCTCCACGCGGCAAAAACCATCCACCAACACCACAAACCAACACACACACACAGGGAAGAAAAAAAGCCTCCCCCCCCCCCCCCCTCCAGGTCCCGCCTCCCGCCCCAGGCGCGCCGCTGCTGACTTCCACCCCTCTCAACAAAGCAGCCGCCCCGCACTCTTTCACAATTATCATTTCGCGTTGCGCTCCACGAACCAATATTTGTAAACGCTTTTCAGATTGTGATCCATCCCGCCGCGGCCGGAAGACGGCGAACGAATGCCGCGCGCCGGTTCAGTGACGACGGCTCTCTCTCTCTCTCTCTCTCTCTCTCTCTCTCTCTCTCTCTCTCTCTCTCTCTCTCTCTCTTTCTCTCTTTCTGTTCTCTCGCGGTCCGTGCGGACGTAAAAAGGCTCAACTCGAGAACCTTTCGCGTTATTTTTATTTGTTTTCTTCCCTTCACCCATACTCTGTGTGTGTGTGAGACAGAGCAAGAAAGAATGAGAGAGAGAGAGAGAGAGAGAGAGAGGGGGAGGGGGGAGAGGAGGGCGGACTTACTTTAGCATTGAGTCGAGTCGGCGCGCAGGGAAGTGGTGGCGGCAAGTAGTAGAAGTAGTAGTGACAACGACAGAGAGAGAGAGAGAGAGAGAGAGAGAGAGATAGTTAGAGAGAGAGAGGGGGAGGAAGGGAGACGGAGACAGAAGGAGCGTGCGACACTTAGTGTGACCGAGACAGAGCAAACGGAGCAGGCCGGTGGCCGACCCTCGGTGCCCGGACGGTCGCTGCAGTTGCAGTTGTTGCTGCAGTTGCTGCTGCAGTTGCTGCTGCAGTTGCTGCTGCAGTCGCGGGGGGTCGTCATGGCGTGCCGTAAAACGACGCGCCGCGCCTCGGCCCTCTCCTCCTCCTCCTCCTCCTCCTCCTCCTCCTCCTCCTCCTCCCACCTATTGTGTACTGGGAAGCGTTTGTTGTTGGTGAAACGGTTGGCGTGCCGGCGTGCATACGGAGCGAGAGAGAGAGAGAGGGGGGGGGGGGGAGGACATAGTGTGTGAGAGAGAGACTGCTGGTCGCGCCGCGGTTCGATCCGTTTGCATTTTTGTCCTCCTCGTGCGCCTATCTCGACCTTCCCATCTCCGCGGCGTCGGCCGCGCGTTGGCAGCGCTCACACCCCCCGCCCGCCGCCCGCCGCCGCCGCCGCCCGACCCCCGTAGTGTAGCGGGTAGCGTGCGGGCGCCCCGTCCGTAGAGCGCCCGGTTCGATCCCGCGTGCGCGGCTTTCGGTTACGTCCCTCCAGAAAACGTATCCCACTTGGCCGTCGGACTCCGTGTGGGAGCGGGCGGCCGTGAGCGCCGTGCGGGGTGGGCCGGCCCGCCGCGCGCTGCTGCCCGCCGGGCTGGCCTACCCCGCCGTCCACAGGCGCCCGCCGCCCGGCCCGCTCCCCGCGAACCCACTCCGCGGCGGACGCAAGGCAGGGGGAAATAGGTGTGAATTTCGGTACAGGATTTTTTTATGGGGGGGGGGGAGTAAATTTTGGTTGAAGTTTAGAAATTTTTGTGGCGTTTTAATTCAGTTTAGGAAATCGAAATAAAACGGAGGGTCTGGCCAAATTACCATGGCTTTTTTTAACGACCTTCTTCGAACTTCTGGCTTTACACGTTTTAAAAATTCAAGGTAGATACGGAATATACAGGGGAACATCAGCCAAACTTCCCCAATTTTTCCGATCGACAGCTCCTCCGAAAAAATTTGGTGTCGGTATTTTTGGAAGCTACTTGACGGGAAACGCCGAGTGCCTTCGTTCTCGGATTCGGGCCCCGCGGACTCGGCGGGGTGGGGGGGGGGGGGGGGGTGCTGCTGCTGCTGCTGCTGTGGCAGCGGCGTTGGCGCGATAGTGCCGGTCCGCCGCCCGCAGCCAGAGCCCGCCGCCACCACGCCGAGCGCCGCCGCACCCGGCCCTCGGATCGGAAGCGGCGATCATGATGTAGGGTAGCTGGCTGGCTGGCTGACTGACTGGTCGTCCGGCTGGCTGGCTGACTGACCGGCTGGCTGGCTGGCTGACTGGCCGGCTGGCTGGCTGGCTGACTGACCGGCTGGCTGGCTGACTGACCGGCTGGCTGGCTGACTGGCCGGCTGGCTGGCTGGCTGACTGACCGGCTGGCTGACTGACTGACCGGCTGGCTGACTGACCGGCTGGCTGGCTGACTGACCGGCTGGCTGGCTGGCTGACTGACCGGCTGGCTGACTGACCGGCCGGCTGGCGGCCTGGTCCAGTCTCGTCATGCACGAGCCATCTCGCTCTATCAGTTCGGCGTGGCGTGGGCGTGGCGTGGGCGTGGCGGTGGCCATAGAGACGGGCCCACGCACCACGGCCTGCTCGGCCCGTCACTCAACGCCTGCGCGCTGCTTCGCCACGGCCGCTACGATACGTGGCTGCCGCCTCTGGTCACCGCAGCGAGTTCCAGGAACCGTCGGGACAGGGCTTCCAGCCCTCTCGGCCGCTTACGGAACAGGCGCGGATCCAGAGGGGGGGGGGGGGGCAATAGCGTATTCTGCTGAAACTCAGACCGGATATCAAGAAGGGTCGGGTCAGCTTTCCCCGCGCGGCCATCGGAGACACCTCTTCAGGTCGCGCGCGCTGACCCAACCAAACGGTCGTGACACATCGTCAGCGAGAGCTAAGGACTCGCTAACTTTTCAGTCGCACGGCGCCCGCTGCCGCTACCCTATCTGCCGCGGGGTCCCCCACCAAACTGGATCCGCTTTCGTGATTCTTGTCCCGACGTCCGGTTTGAGTTTGGGCGGCATACCCCTACTGCACGCCCTCAGCTGCTTAATGGGGCTCGGCTAGCCAGGTCGCACAACGCCGCCACGCGTGGGGCAGCCGCCGTATGCAGCCGCTGCACGCACCACGCATGGCCGACCGCTTTAGCCTCAGCGTGGTCCACGGGCCGGAACACAGTCCGTGCGCCCGACACAATCCCGACGCAGTTTGCACGAATTTCGGATCTTCATCTGAAAAAAAATCCGAAAACGCGCACGGACGTAATTTTTTCAAATCATATTTTTCTGCACGAAGAAAACGTCAGCCAGAGAGATATGATGGCCAAGATTACAAACAAAATCCCCCCCATCCCCCTTTGCCCCCTTTTTTTTTGCAGTGGGTGCGTTGGCAACGTCGACCTCAAGTGGCCCCCCGCAGCGAGAGGCTGGCACCCGTCCAGTGGCGTAGCGATGCAGTCCGCAGCGCTCGCTGCAGCGGTTGCGGTGGCGGTCGGAGGTGGGTGTGCGGGGAAGGCGGAGGGGGTAGCGACGCAGGCGGGCTAGCGGGGGAGGGGTATTGGCGGGGGGGTTGGCGGGGAGTTTGCAAAGGGGCTGGCGGGGGTTGGCAAGGGGTTGGCGGGGGCGGCGTTTGTTTTCATTTCCGAACCTAGTATTATTATTGCAAGGATCAGCGGATGCGCACAATGGCCGTGCACCCGTTTCATTTCGCCGCGTCTTATTCTACGTTCTCTTTCCCCCCCCCCCTACCTCTCTCTCTCTCTCTCTCTCTCTCTCTCGTTTGCTACTTACGGACCACCCGAGAGGGAGGAGAACGAAAGACAGAGAGAGAGAGAGAGTAGGAAAGAGAGAAACACCACACGAGAACTGGAGCGTCACTAAAAAAGGAAAATACCCCCCCCCCCCCCCCTCGCTCGCCGCCGCGACCGCCTCTGCTCGGGATATTATTTATTTCCGATTCGTCTATGCCAAATTAACGACGTATTCCGTCCGCAAACTGACCATCATTCCCCGCGGCACCATTCCATTTTTTTTTTATTTAAAAAAAAATTAAAAGAGGAAGGAGAAAAAGATTGCATTCTTCGGTCGGATGAGCACGTCATTGTCCAGGCGTCACCCCATTCTACTGTCCACCATATTGAAAAGCACACCAACGCCACGCAAACAAACAACTGAACTGACTCCAGCCTAGTTTTATTTCATTTCTCTTTTTTTTGGGTTCTATGTGTACTTTTTTGTCTTCTTATTTTTTTTACCCCATGCACTGCGCGGACGTATCAAATTCAGATCCCCCATCCCCCTCCCCTCTCTCCCCAGTCTTCCTTCCTTTCCTTTCTCTTTTTCTTCTTCTTCTCCGCATGTGTCCGTCACTGTTCCGCCCCCTGTTACTCCTGGTTTGGTTACTGCACACCGCGTTAGGGCGAAACACATATTCGCTGTCTCTATCTATCTCTGTTTCTCTCTCTCTCCCTTTTTCCTTTACCATTGTCCCCCGTCGACACGCTCCGGGCTCGCCGGTCTGTCCACAGTTGCGGAAAACTGTAACCAAACCCCCGCGCCGCGGCGCCGCGGCGGCCAGCCAGCGAGGGGTCTACAACACCTCCCACAAGTGTAGACTGATTGTGTCGACTGCGGCTACCAATGAGTTGGAAAAAAAATTTAAAAATGTCGGGCGAAAGAGCTCAAAAGCGCCTGTTTTACAGCGGTTTGAGGGATTTTCAAACCCATGACTGTGTATGACTGTCTCGGACAGTGTTCACTGATTGTGAGAGGGTCCCCTCACGACCGGAGGGTCAGAGGTCAGACCAGAATGCTTGAGGACCGGCCGCCTGATTCCCCATACACGACACGGCTAAAGCCGGTATGCCACTAGTGCGGCCGTCTGGCCGTGAGTGCGAGAGAGAAAGAGAGACGGGACGCCGGCAGAGCGAGAGCGAACGCGCCGCATCTCTGTTGCACTACCGCGCAGCACGGACAAACGGAGCCTGCCAACGTCTCTGTCGCACTCAGCCACGCCGCCGCCGCTGGCAGGGGGCACTGCTGGGAGCGCATGAGGGGCCGAGGCGCCGCTCACACGGACACTATTATTTTTAAATATTATTTCTAAAAAAAATATTTGTAAATAATTTGAGATTGCAGTCATTCGGCTAGAAGGTGCCCTCGCAAGGCTGCACAACATGACTGCACAGGGCGGCGAGAGCGACGCGAGGTTCGAGCAAGGAGGGCGACGTGGCAGCCGCGACACCCGAAGCCGTTCCCCGGAATAATGAACGACGCTTTGACTCGTGAGGGCAAAAGTTGCTTCGGAAGACACACCTCCTTCGCCACGCCGCCGCCGCGACCGGACGGCCGGCACCTCCAACACCGTCGTAAGTGGAGGCTCTCTTACGAGCAGATGCGCGGCGGAGATCTCCGGGGAAGGGGAGGAGAGGGGGAGGGGCAGAGAGAGCGAGAGAGAGAGAGAGAGAGAGAGAGAGAGAGAGAGAGAGAGAGAGAGAGAGAGGGAGCCGTCACGACACGCGCGGCGCGGCCTCCGCAGAACTTGAGAGATAACTTTACGCTTCTTTATTTCCTTTTTATGCGCGCGCGGCCGCGGCGAGAGCAGAGAGAGACAGAGAGAGAGAGAGAGAGAGAGAGAGAGAGAGAGAGAGGGAAAAGAGAATAAGTAATAGTAAAAATAAAATAGCGAGAGAAGTCGGGCGGGGGAGGCGGCGAGGTCAGGGAGGGCTGGCTGGCTGGCTGGCAGGCAGAGAGGCGAGGTGCGAACAGCCTTGCGCTTTTACCCCGCCGGCAGCGCGGCGGCGCCGGGGCGTCCGCAAGCAGATTGATAACCGGGAGATTGGCGTTACCAACTCGAGCGCCAACTTTGAACTTGAACAAATTATTGATATTACGCTTTAGATTCTTCGATGATTGGATATGAGCGCGAATAGGTGGTAGACCAGATCAAACTGATAAAAAATCGGGAAGAGGGGGAAAACGCCGCTCTACGATGAGAGGCGCACTGCATCCTTCATCGACCGGCAGTAGTGCCACTCGGAAAAAATAAATTTAAAAATTCCAAAAAATTAAAACATGTCCAAAATTTTTTAAAAAATTATCTTCTTGCTGGAAACGTCTAACCTGTGCTCGAATCCACCACAGGTTTTGGTCATCTCTTAATTTTCTTCGTTAACTATATTTTTTTGCGATTTTTTTTTGATCGTGTGTGTGTGTGTGTGTGTGTGTGTGTGCGTGTTATGGTGGAGCGGTGGGACGTAATCCCAGAGCCTTCCTGGCGGTGGCTGCGGGCACACGGTTCGTCGGGGACCAGTTCCCGCACCAGGCCCAGGCCGTCCCCTCTCGCCGGACACGTGAGAGGGTCCCGTCCCGCCAGCCAGGACCCCCCCGGGGGACGTCCCCTCCGGCCCCGGTGCACGGCGGAGCACGGCTCCCTGTGGGTCCCCCGCTGCAGCAGGGCACACGCGGCTAAAGCGTATCTGGATCCGGTCACATAGGCCGAGGTGATATGGAGCGGGCAACTTGTAACGAATAGCGGGGGCTGCCCCCGAAGGGGCCGTGCGCGTGCGAGAGAGACGGCGAGGGAGGCCGGGCGCCCACAGGCACACGCGGGTGAGACAGAGAAGGAGGAAGGGGAAGCGACTACCTGCAGACCAGCAAGCGACACAGAACACAAGGGAGCCCTGCAGCGAGAGAGAGAGAGAGAGAGAGAGAGAGAGAGAGAGAGAGAGAGAGAGAGAGCATTGCAGCGCGGTAAATAAAATATCGGCGCCTAGATTCGAACCCGCTCCCCTGAGATCCAGAAGCAAAGACGATAACCGCGAGGCTACACGACGGGTCATAATTTGACGGGCTATACTACGGTCCCGTTGGGATTTCACCTGCTTGGCGCCCCGTGGGGAAAAAAAAAAGCGGCGGGAAGGGAGGAGGGGTGCGGTCCATTTCGCATGGAGTCGGTGGACCGCGGTGCCAAACCGGTATCCCAATATGAATATACGGTCCGTTGTGCGTCATTAATCCGGGCAGGGATGAAAAATTACGCCGGGTCGAAACCGGATGGAGCGAGACGGGCAGAGAGGCGTGCGAGAGGGACAGAAAGAGAGAGAGAGAGAGAGAGAGAGAGAGAGAGACTGGCGCCAGGCGGATGAATTAGGGGGAAGGCGGGGGGGGGGGGGGGCCTCCGTGCTGCATGCGAACACACGAAAGCTGTTTGATCGCAACTTCGCCGTGAAGAACTGCCCGCGATGAACGATGATGCGGTCGTGGTCGGCCCCCCGGCAGCCCCCCCGCAGCCCCCGGCAGACCCCCCGCGGACTCACTCACCCCCCGGACCCCCCACGACGGCTTCGCCACCCCGAGGAGGACCCCCTGGGGGGCCGCCGGGCGGTCTGGCGGCGGAACCGTGCGACGGAGGGCGGGAGGAGAAGGGGGCGCGGGGGACTAAAAGTTGGCCCCGGCTGTAAATAACATTACCGCGGAGTAAATATCCGTGAAATTGCAGCAGCAGCAGCAGCAGCAGCCGCAGCTGCATCGGGGTGCGGGCGGGCGGGTAAATGGGGTAAGTGCGCGGGCTCTGGTGTAAGTGGGGTAGTTGGCATGTCCGCGGCGGGTGCTAACGGGGTAACAAAGGGGTCACGCGGGGTAAGGACAGTGACCAGGTTGGCAGCCCTCGCGCATGTAGTGCGCGACAGGAGCACCAAAACCCAAACACAAAGTCCGCCGCAGCCGCATGAATGGCGGCCGCTCTCAGATGGCACCCCTCCACACCGCCGTCTCTGATAACGCGCCGCAGATTAGCTGCCGAGGGCTGTACGTTGTATTGATTCCCGTATCAGCGCCCCTCGTGCCGACGGTGACGATCTGGCAAATGGCCCTTTAAACGGCGCGGATGTCCACACGTGACCCCGCGCGCATTTGAAAGTGAGGTGGTGAGGCGGGGCAGCAGGGGGGGGGGGGGGGGGGGGAGGGCGAGGGGGTTGGCCTCTCTGCCGTGTCTCGGCGGCGGGGGGTGGGGGGCGGTATTACACAGAGCCCCCCCCCCCCCCCCCCCCCCGTGTGTGTTTAGCATAGGTACGCGCTGAGTTTTGTTCCCCGTGTCTGTTAACCCCCTCCATCCCCTCCCTTACCCGGAACGAAAACAAAACCGACAGCGGCGGCGGCGGCGGCGGCGGTGGCCTCAACTAATGAATGCAAATGAGAAACCGTCTGAAACGACGCGATTCAAACGCAAATAATAAAAAAAAATGGTTTCTTTTCCCGCGTGCGCGCGCAGTACAAACCAACCGCAAAACCAGCAGCGGCGGCGGCGGCGGCGGCGGCGGCGGCAGCGGCTTCACACATGTGTGACTTGACGGAAGAGTTTTCCCCGGGCGGCAGCGGCGTTTCCACTCGTGAAAGGCGCAATTATTTGTGACACGCGAAGAGTGATTGCATCTGGAGCGAGGAGGAAAGGGAGGGGGGGGGGGGAGGGGGGGGGGGGGGGGGGAGGAGATATGGGGAGGACACCATTCATATGCGACCTAAATGACGGGCAGGTAGCGGGCGGCGCCGCGGGACGGGCAAACGGAATATAGGGGAAGTCGTTTGCGAAACGAGCGACAGTCGAGCGAGGCTGGACGAGAGGCGAGCACGAGCACGTGGTTTCGGAGAGAGAATCTGCACGGTGCAAGCGACGGGGGACGGGGGGGGGGGGGGGAGGGGGGGGGGGGGGGGGGGGGGGGGGCGGGGCCCTACCCCACACAGGGCTCCCACCGGGCCCAACACCGCGGGGGCCACCGCGTGCACCGCCAACAGGGAGAGCCGCGAGGAGCGCGCGCGCGTGCACGGAATTTCCCCCTTTTCGTTCTTCACTTTTTTTCCCCTTCTCTCTCTCTCTCTCACTCTTTTTCTCACTCTCCTCTTTTTTCTTTTTTTTTTCTTTTGCCCTTCCCTCACACCGCCGCTGCTGGCCGTGCTAAGTGGGGAAACGTCATCACGGCCGACGTGCATTTTAAGGAGGGGAAGGGTTGGTTTGTTGCTGCTTTGCTGCTGCTCCGTCGTAATGGAAAGAGAGAGAGAGAGAGAGAGAGAGAGAGAGAGAGAGAGAGAGAGAGAGAGCAGGATAGTGGTCGGCCACAGCAAGGGCACTGCCGGCGAGGTCAGGAGGTCGCCTGACGCCGCCAACGCGGACGCGCGGCGATCCACTGAAAAATGTCGCGAAGACACGGAAAGCCACGGGTGGTGGGGGGGGGGGGGGGAGGCGGCGACGAGATATGATAATAAAACAAAAGCCGCGGGGGGGCAGACCCCCCGCGGGGCCACCCCCCACGCTCATAAATTGTCAGTACCAATAATCTAGATTGCTGCTGATGCCGCTGCTGTCGGTACGAACATTGGATCCAATGGGACATAGTTCGCGGGCGAGGCTATGTATATGATATGGGAACACGGCCGCTTGCATCTCTCTCCCTCTCCCCGCCGAACCACGTGAGTTCTCTCTCTCTCTCTCTCTCTCTCTCTCTCTCTCTCTCTCTCTGCCGCACAGGTCAGAGCTTGCTAGAGAGGGCGGTGGGGGAGTCGTTGCGCGGTCATGTTGACTTCATTTGAAAATGCGCGCCGCACGCCAACCGCACGGCCCCCCCGTGGCGCGCGCGCCCCGCGTGCCCGTGTGTGTGTGCGTGTGTGTGTGCGTGTGTGTGTGCGGGTGTGTGTTCCTCGTCCTACAACACACCGCGTATGTATGAAGAAGAAGAATAAAAGTAAAAACAAAAGACAAACGACCCCCCCGCCCGAACGTGTCCAATGGCATCGGCGAACACGCGGGCGCGGCCCGCCGTGCGGTGGGGGTGTCGTTTAGCCGTGCTGCCTGCCGGTTACATTCATACGCCCCCCCCCCCCCCCAGTGTGTGTGAGTGAGAGAGAGGGAGAGTGTGTGCGTGCGCGCGGGCGCGCGTCATCAGACCCCGGTATAAACCCCCTCCGGGACTTGGCGGGGCCGCCCCTGTAATCCACAAGCCCGCCACGCCCGCACCCGCCCACAAGGCAATCACATTTCAAAGGGGGGATAAAAATGTGGAATCCACGGTGACCACTCTGGCGGCGGTCGTCTCGGGTGCGAGAGAGACGGCGGGACGCCCCCTCGCGCGCGTTTGACTGCGTTGGTGCGAGAGAGATGACCAGTCGGGGGAAACCCGGCAAGGCATCTCCCTCGCACTGCCCTAGTCAGGTGGCTCGTCCCGTCTCTCCCGCACTCCGCCCAATGATCTCTCTCGCTCTCTCTCTCTCTCTTCTCTCTTACTCGGGTCCTCAACCGCAAGGCGGTGTGTTCATGAAAAGGACAGAAGTGGCCAGCTAGCTTCTCCCACCTGTCCATCTCACCTGGCCACCTGTCCGCCCCGCCTGGCCCCAGCTGCCGCAGCTGCCGGGGGCTCGGTCTGGGACCTTGCTCACTCCCCTGTTGTCTCGATGGCCTGACTTCTTCTTCCGGTAAAGGCGGAGCCCCCAAAGAGACGACAGCAGTCTCTCTCTCTCTCTCTTTCTCTCCTGCTCTCCCTCCCCCTCCCTCTCTCTTTCTCTCCCCTGGCACGCTGTGCAGTGCAGGGGGTGCCTCTGTGAATAATACATGACCTGCCAGTAATTAGTTACGTCATTCCCTCTCGCTCGCTCTGCCGTCTGCCGCGTCTCTCTCTCTCTCTCTCTCCGCCCCGCTGCGGCGGCCTCCGCCGAGCCGATCCCGTCGAGAAGGCGCCGCCGTGCGACACGACGGAGTCGACGGGGATTCGAACCCGCGGCCCCCGGAGGCGGGCCGGGGGCGGACCGGAGACCGGAGGCGAGCGGAATTCAATTTGAACGACGTGTAACACGGCTCGTTGGGGAAAGCGCCTTCCTGAAGGCGCGAGAAAGCACGTGCGCAGGACCTCGCTGCAAGGCGGTGGCGCGGCGGCGGACATGGCGGGATTATTCAAAAAAACTCCGCGCGCGCGCGCTGCGTCAAGGTTTAATTTTCCCGCGCGATCCCAGGAACCCCCGCCCGCCAATCGGTGCCTGTTCATCAATATTTGAAGTCACCCTGCTTCGGCCCGTCCCGCTCTTCTTTTAAAAAATTTACTTTTATTTTTATTTTGCAAGGGGAGGGTAGGTGATCCATAAATACGGGGCGAGCGCGACGGCAAAGGGTCCCGGGGGAGCGCGGCCCGCCCTGGGGACCACAGGCCGAACCGCTTCCGCCCCCCCCCCCCCCCCCCCCCCCCCGCGGCCCCCGCAGCCCCCGCAGCCCGGCGGCATACACGCCCTCACCTCAACTTTCCCGCCGGATGTTCAAATATGCAGGGCGGGCCATCAGCAGGAGGCAAGGAACTCTGGGCCGGCTGGCTGGCGTCGGCTGCACGGGGGAAGGGAAGGGGGGGGGGGGGGTCATCAAAATGACGTCGGCCATCCAATAATGGTCATCAGGGAATGCGCGTCATCGAGTGATGGTCGTCGTGTCTGCATATTAACAGAGTTGCGCGGATGCTGCGAATAGCGAAAAAACAGACGTTGAGAGCGTGGATTCATGGGAAAGGGCTCGAGGAGGGGGGGGGGGGGGGGCAGGTGGTTTGAAGTGGGGACGGGGGGCGACGACACAACATGGACAAATTATTCAGAGGTCCGGTCAGAGCGTTCCGGGAGAGAGAGAGAGAGAGAGGGGGAGAGCGAGAGGGGGGAGGGGAGATAGAGACAGAGAAACAACAAGGCCCTGCAGGCTGCCGGACCCCTCCGTCCTGTGTGGGATCTCTGATTGGTGCGAACAAGCCACGGCGTCCAGCCCTCCCTGAGGTGGCAACCAGAGAGAGGGAGAGAGAGGGAGAGAGAGGGACAGAGAGAGAGAGAGAGAGAGAGAGAGCGACGAGCCGACGTCCGGGAGAAGAAGGGCGGACAGAGGCCAGGCTAGCCAGGCTAGGCTACGTACGGACCGCCTCGTTTGGTTACCCCAGTCCACGGCCAACTGCAAACTAGATTGACGTGGTCCGAGGCGGGTGACTGGGGCAGATTCACATCGAGGTTCGCGTCTGCACCATAGGCGAGAGGAGGGGGGGGGGGATGCAGCCAGACAGAGAGGGGGTAGAAGGGAGCGCTCATTTTCAAATGTGTATTTCAAGCACATGACACGAATGTTTGGGGGAAAACAAATGAGAGAAAGCAACACACTCAGCTGCCGTGGGCGGCGCCGGCCAGGAGGTGTTTGACAAGTCCTTGCATTGATAAACAGCGCCTGGAACGGCCACCTCTCTCTCTCTCTCTCTCTCTCTCTCTCTCTCTCTCTCTCTCTCTCTCTCTCTCTCTCTCTCTCCCTCTCGGCCCGTCTCCTCCCCGCAGCCAGTTCCTCGCACTTTGCCAAGAGTCTTTGGCGGTACTTTCGCCTTACAGTGAGCAGTGGTCCCGGGCAGCTACAGAGACGGAAGAGGTGGGAGTGGAAGCACTCGCGGCAATTTCATTTCTCCCTCCCACCCACTCATTATTGATCAACCATCTGCGATACCTTTCATACCATTCGTTTGCTTCATGTTTTCCCTTGCCCCTCTTTTTTTTGCACTTTTTTCTAGCTTTGCTTTCTATTTTGTTTCGTAGGATTTGTCATATTTTGTTTCGTTATTCCATATAGTCTCCTACCTTTTCGCGAAAAACTCGCGGGGCAACTCTGAGATAGTAGTGCTAGTTTCGGTGCGATGAACCCGCGGCAGCGGTAGCAGCGGTGCAGTACCCAGAAGGGATAAAACAATAGTGGTAATTAAAAAGTGGGGAAACGCGGCAGCGACACAGATACAGTACAGCCTGCCGCCGCTGCTGCCGCCGCCGCCGCCGCTGGGAGCGACTCGGCCCGGACTCACCGGGCTGAGGTACCCCTAATTAACAAGGGCGTCTCCAATCAGAGCGCCGAATCGAATCCCGTCCTCGCTGCCTCTGTCTGTCTCTCTCGCGGCCCGTTCTCTTTGTGCAGGAGCGACAGAGCGAGAGCGGCCGAAATGGAGAGACAGAGAAGGGGATCATTGGAGGGTCAACAAGGATCCCGGGCCGGGGCTCGATCCCATCCGCTCTCTCGCGTTCGGCCCGATTTTCCTCCTGCTGAGGCTTTTGTTTCCATTTTTTGTTGGTTGTTGTTGTTTTTTTCTCTGCCTTGAGAGATTCAAATCTCCCGCGCGCGCCACTAAAAGAGGAAAATTACAAACACCGAGACGGTCACACTTTTCCTTCCGCGCCCCACTTTTTTATTCCTGCGCCGTCATGCCACGGAACGACTTACTTACTCGCCTTGCGTGCTCGCGCTCTGTCGCACTCGCGGACCACCAACGAGGCGCGAGAAAGACAGAGAGAGAGAGTCGTGGGAATAACAGACTTTTGCAGAAAGCGGGTGGCGGCAGTGCCTCTCCCGGAAGACGAGGGGTGGGGGAAAAAAAGCTTTTTCCAATCAATCACTTTTTTCTATTTTTTTTGTTTGCCCTTTACGATCCGTTCTGTGTGAGGTTGACACGTTGCTAGTGTAACGGAACGGACACATAAAGATGTTCACGAAAAAAAAAACAACATGTCCCGGAGCGGCGGGGCTCCCGTGGGAAAGTGTCCTGTTGAGGCCTTCCGTGACGGGCCCTCCACACCCCGTCAGCCCTGTGGTTTTCGCGTGTCCGCCACAAATGCACTACGGGCATCATAATTTTCCCGTCCCCGACCGTACATACGGGCTAGTGTTCCCGGGTTCGAATCCCCGCGGCGTCCTTTATCTGTCCCCCCAATTTTTGTTTCCCTCCCCGCCTTTCCCATACCAAACCACCCCTCTCTCCGCGCGCACAGCGCCGCCCCAGGCCCTTATCAAACGCGGGCTGCAAACAGTGCGACGGCTGATTACACACAGTCGAGTAATACCGGCGCGCCGACTGCCAATAACCTGTCAACGCGCGCGCGCGGGATTTTCGAGCGCGTCGCCGATGAGCCAATCAGGGAGGGCCCGCCCTTATGCGGGTGCGCGTGTGCAATTTCTCATAACAGTCGCGTGACGTCACGTCGAAATAACATAGGCGGCGGTGGTGACCATTAGAACGCGGCGCGGCGGTTTGTGGAGGGCGGTGAGGAGGGGGAGGGGGGCGGTCCGTGCCGGAGCCAACTAGCGCCACTTGAAACAATGTCCCGCACCGTTTTACGGCCGTTTTGCAGCGGGCCGCGGAGCCGCCTGTATACCGCCGTATGGCGGCGGTCTGGTCCCCGGCGGACGGCCGCGCCGCAGCTTTGACGGTCCCGGCCGCGGGTTCGAATACTCGGCGCCGCCAGCGCGGTGCTAAACACGGCCCTGCGGGTAATCCTGGGGGTAACGTGGAGGTACCACGGGTAACGCTCTTGGACAGATTGGTAACGGGTAACTCTAATGGCGGCAAGGCGTAGAGCATCAGGTCGGAGAACTCTCACACAGTAAGGGACCCTCAACCCCCCCCCCCCCCCCCACCTTATCCATCCTCACCCCATTGAAATTCGGGGCAAAGGGGGAGGGGAGGGGGAGGAGGGGGGGGGGCAGCCACGGGAGTCGTGAGGGAACCCTGATCGGCCGAGAGACAACTCTTCTCATCGTTAAAACTTTCAAATCCAGTCGCACAGGTCACGCGGTCGCCCCCCACCCGCCCTCTCTCCATTTCTCCCCCTGCTGCTGATTTTGCTTTTCTCCCGCCGTGCTCCACCATACATCTGTAACGCGTTGCCGTCGATTCTTGAAGAGACAAAAAAAAACAGCCCAAAGAGAGGGACGCCACAGCAGCAGCAAATACCTTTAATGCTAAACTGAGGATTTTTTTTTTAGGAAAATAAGCACTTTCCGTCAATCCGTGCGTGAATCATTTTCTTTGCCTTTCTTCGCCAACATTTATCTCTCGCTCTCGCTTGCACAAATCGTCACCGACGCCCTGTCTCTCTCTCACACACACTGTGTCTCCCGCTCCAACCCCCCCTCTCAATGTATACGGTCAGCACCTCCTTGGAATAGGGTCGTTTGGCAAGGCTGGGCCCGGGACCACTCCTGGGCCGGGCGCCGGTCCGGCGGCAGCCCCCGTCATTCTTACTTACAGCCTTAAGCAGTCCTTATGTGCCAGCCCCCCCCCCCCTTCCCGCCCCTTTCCGCCTCTATCGTTCTCTCTCCGAGTGGCCTGTGGTGTCCACACACAGTGTGTGTGTGTGTGTGTGTGTGTGTGTGTGTGTGTGTGTGTGGTGCGTGTGGTCAGCGCGTCCACAGGGAGTAGGGATAGGTCCGAGGGCCAGATCTCACTGCGTGTTTCTCTCTTCCATCTCCCCCCCCCCCCTTTCTCTCTCTCTCTCTCGCACTCATTTCCATCGATTTCCTCCCCCCTTTCACTTATATCAGCCGTCCTTGTCCCACCCATTGCTCCCGCCGGGGTGCTCTCAAAAGCCAAGCTCCGAGCCGATATCGTTAAACATGGCATACATGTCTCCAGGGGGGATCCCCGGCCGGCCGCCGCCAGCGCTGCCGCACCAGATAAGCTGGGGTCGGCCAGTGCGGCCAACCGGGTAAAAAATAAACAAAAATAACAGGCGCTGCAACCGACTCACCCTTTACTTTCTTTTTTTTAAATATTATATATTTGCCTCTCTCTCTCTCTCTCTGTTTACATGTGACAGGTTGTTGTTTGCGTTGGCGCCACTGGTAGCGGGGACAGCTTATTGGCTGTCGCCATCCGTCTTCCTGACGGACAGGTGGCCGCGCCGGCCAATCAGAGCGCGGCCCCTGCGGGCCCGTCCCGGCCAATGGGGTGACACGTACAAAAGACACCGGAGCATTTTCAAATCTCCCGCTTCAAACTTTGCCTGACGAGACGCGCGCGGCGAGTTCCCTGCCCCCCCCCCCTTTCTCTCTCTCTCTCTCTCTCTCTCTCTCTCTCTGTCGCTCCCTAACGATGTGCCCAGCGAGTGTGAGAGAGACAAACAGCATCCCCCCCGAAAACTGCCAGCGCGGACAAACTAGGCCCTGCTGGGCGGCGCGCGGTGTATTGTGGGCCACCCCAATTAGTGGACGTGCTGCGCGCCAAGTTTGAATTTCGCGGGCCGGCGAGCCGGCGGCGGCCGGGATGAGAAATTTGCTGAGCGGCCGCGCGGTGCTCGGGGTGGGCACCGCCAGGCACCGCCGCGCAGAAGCGGTTTACATTCGTACTGTCGTCGAGAAGGCGGTGGAGACGGCTGCAGGCAGCGGGCCGTGACGAACAGGGGGAGGGGGGGGGGACCAAGCACTGGGCAGCTCAGGATGGATTCCTTATCCTCTTGTGTCCACACAATTCCATTATTACAGGAGTCAACACCGTTGGCACTTAGACTCCTCTGTCTCCATCTCTCTCCCTCCCCTCCCCCCCCCCCCCCCCTCTCTCTCTCTCTCTCTCTCTCGGCCGTACGCCCTGTCCATCTCTCTCGCACTGGGGACCAAGTTAAATTAGCCTTTCGCCAGAAAAGGAGCCGGTCTCTGACGACGGTGAGACCACCAGCGCCGCACCCTTCCCTCTCACTCTCTCCCCCATCTCTCCATCTCGCTCCCTCCCTGAGGGACCATCTCCTTGAATACACTTCCCAAGGCTCGGTGGGCTGCAGAGAGAGAGGTACCGAATCCGGATCCATGGGGCACGAAAGCGCCCGAGGGAGAGAGAGAGAGAGAGAGAGAGAGAGAGAGAGAGAGAGATGCTCGAGAGGGAGTGAGACAAAAGCGTCGCGCAGCGTGGCGTGACGGTCAGCTGTGTATAACAACCCTTATCCGCCGCGCATGCCCAGGGGGTGCGACAGAGACACAGGTAAAAGAGGTGCCCGGAGAGGCGCGCGAGTGCGACAAGGACAGGGTGTTACGTGGTTGGTGCACACAAGGAGCGGGCACTGCATGCCGTGATATAGTAGTTATCCGCTGACACAACCTGCAGTCCCTGCCAGTCCGCTTCCGGCCCTGCTTCCCGGCGGCTGCGACTACCTCTTGGCAGCACTTTTGGCAGAGCGAAGCATCCGTCTCCAACTTCCGGTCAGAGGGAGCGCACCTCTCAAGTTGTCTGTGTGTGTGTGTGTGTGTGTGTGTGTGTGTGTACACGGCGTCGAGAGAGCGCTGACGCCGGATAAACACAAACAACTAAAGGTCAGTCGGCGCCCTTACAGCCGCCGACGTGTGCAAAGGGGGCTCTATCTGGCTTTGCCGCACCACACCAAGCAGTTAATATTCCGTGGGTCTCGCCATCTCCCTCGCACCGCGCGGCCTTGCGATACACTTACGAAATAATTGGGTGCTTCTTGCTCTCTCTCTCTCTCTCCCCAACAAGGCGCGGGTTCGCGACCAGCCCGCCACGCCTTTTTTATATGCCGCCTTGTTTTTTTTTTTTTTTTTTTTACGACGTGCGGACCATCGATAAACACGGGAGCAAAAGTATGGAGGCGCAGTATAAAAGGTGGTGGATTAGGTGAGTGGGGGGGGGGGGGGGGGGGGGGGGGAGAGAGGGGGGGGGGAGGGGGGGGGGGGGGGGGGGGGGGGGGGGGGGGGAGGGGGGCTAGAAGGGGAGAGAGGGTATCGGCAGTGCATCCCTGCTGCTGCTGCTTCTGCTGCTTCTACTGCAAAAGACGCCCGCCAACCAATCGAGCGGCGAGTGGCCGCCGCCTCAGCAATAAATTCAGCACGTAAACCGGGCGGATGAGCCAAGCCCGCGCGCTGCCGATTCTGTATGCAGGCGTGCACCTGTGTGTGTGTGGGGGGGGGGGGGCGGACAAGACCACCATTTTGTCCGGATGACGTCATATCGCACCGCAGTATACTGGTATGCAAGTGGCCGCTTATACTGCACACGTCTCCACGCGTAAAGTGTAACACACACCGGGCTGAATTACCCAGCCGCCGCTGCCGCCGCTGCCGCCGCTGCCACGCCACGACGGGAACGGACAGGAGCGATGAAGTCCCCAGCGAAGGTACGTGGCCGAGTGGTCAGACAGGCCGGTAAGGCGAGCGACAGGTCGTGGGTTCAACTCCACGCCGGGCCGGTCCGATTTTTTCGAGCAGCACAGAGGAGCGAGATTTATTACATTACCTTAATAAATTTGCCGCCCAATTTTTTTATTCATTTTTTTAAAAATTTTCATTATTATTATAGTGAGAACTAAAAATTAGAATAATGTAGTCCGAGCTTGGTCTACAGTTTCCTCCTTTAAAAAAAAAATACAGGGGACAGTTAGAGCATCGATAGCGTTTTCAGAGTGAGTTTTGGAAGATTTTGGGGGGTGATGAGCGGTGTGGACTCCGGGCAGCGCAGCAACGGCCCGACGGCCCCCACATTTCCTCCATCGCCAAAGCCTCCCACTCCTATGGCAGTAATGGGACCGGTCAACCGCATCGCGATTTCTCATACATTGACGACGGCCCGTTCGGTCCTGCCTCCCTCTACACGCACTCACACACGCACAGAGACGCGCGCACACACACAGACGTGCATGCATGCATAGACAGGTGTGGGGCACGATTCAATATTGACACACGATGCGGACAAGTAAACATTTCGCGCCACTGTTATTTCTCATCGCGCCTCTACCGCTGCTGTCTCTCCGCAACCCGCCCCGGAATAAAACATTCGTCGAGATGAAAAATATGTGGTAGGATGCAGTCGGCCGTGACGCAGTGGGTATGTAGTGTTCCTAGCGCCCTGGTAATTTTCTTATTTCTTTATTTTTTGCGGGGGCGTGTAAGGTGTCATTTTCACAGTATCAATCTCTTTTTTTTAAGGAAACGTGTCGCAAAGCCCACGTTATTCTCGGCTATGATATACATAATTTTTTGAATCAGCTAGAAACGGACTGAAAAAAAAATCTCGAAATAAAAACAACAGATTATAGAGCCGCGAGCCCTTCCTATACTAACGTGGCGCGGGGATAAAGTAAAATAACGCGTGCGTGTTGTTTTCTACAGATAATTTGACGTGCCTTCGCATTGATGGAGGCGGGGTTTTGGACGTGAGGGGTGGTGCAGGACGGAGGCGGGGAGGGGGAGGAGGGGAGGATGAGAAGGGGAGGAGAAGGGGGAGGGGGGGAGGAGGAGGAGGAGGAGGAGGCGGATGCGGGGATTCGGAAGGGATCCCCGATATCGGAATAATATCGTATGACCATCACGTCCCGCTGCCGTATCATTGCAGTTAATAATGGACTTAATGACACCTGCAGCAGCGGGGCAGATAACGCCACGACCGCTGCACCGACGCAGGTGATAACAATAATGAGAATCAAAGGTTCGTTCACTTCTGCATGCACAAAGCGCACAAGCGCTCGGGTATTAAAATATTGCGTGCCGATAAAAATAAAACCCAGCGTCCTTCGTTTTTTTTTCTTACAATGAGGAAAAAAAAACTACCGCGTACTACGACCCGAAGACAGAAACCACGCCCACCTTTCCCCCCAACCAATCAGACGCCGCCGCCGCTGCTCGGATCCGTTTTAAAACTGCCGCTCCCCCGTTTCGTCGCCTATTTATTCCCGTGCTCCGCGCAGCGCCCTCACAAAACTCGCGGCATTCTTCCCGGCCGGGTATTCACGGCGCACTTGTGACCCCGCCGGGGGCTTCGGGACCGCCGTATCTGCCAGGAGGCAGGGACCGGGGCCGCTGCTGCAGCCGCTGCCGGCCGGGCCCGCGGGGACCCTCGTCGCTCCCTCCTGCCCCTACGTCCGGTCACAGCCTTGCGGCACCGCCCGCGGCACGGCCCGCCACGGGGCAGATTTTATTACCAACTTTACCAGCGTCGCGCCTTGGTCCCCCGGGGAAAGAGAGGCGGGAAGGGGGCAGCGTCTGCTACGGGAACGAGAGAGAGAGAGAAAGCAGCGGAAGAAAAGGACGTTTTTTGAGGAGGGAAAAGAAAAGAAGGAGAAAGACAAAGGCACAGCCGGTTATGGGAGGGTTAGGGGCCGCGCAACAGCCTCGCCGCCCTCGCACCACCACTTCCACGTCCTGTTCCCCCCCCCCCCTCTTCTTCTCTCTTTTTGATTTTTTTTTTTTTTTTTGAACTTCCCGCGCACGGCCGCGCCCTGCGCCCTCTGCGGGTGCGCCCTTTGGCGTTTTCAATCGCACCGCCTTCCGAACCCGCACACCCCCCCACACACAACGACCCCATTACCTCAGTAATCACGCGGGGGAGAAAATCGATTAATTCGACGAGATATCGAATATGCTCTCTGCCCTCGCTATTCGTCTGCCCTATGCCCCTTTTCAACCCCCTCCCCCACCACCACCACACCCAACCCCTTCTCTCCGTCCGACCGCTCACCCGACGCAACAGGTGATGGCAGAGTCCGCCCCCCCCCCCCCCCTCTCTCTCTCTCTCTCTCGCCTCCAGGTCACATGGTTCCACACAAGCCAGAGAGAGAGAGAGAGAGAGAGAGAGAACGTCCTATCCAGAGTGCGTGCACCCTATACACGCAGCAGAAGGGACGAGAGGCAAATCTAGAATCCAAACCGTACTCCACTCCCTGTAAAATTGCCCTTCCCCCCCCCCCTTTCCCTCTGAGCGTCCCCCCCCCCTCTCTCTCTCTCCTATCATATGACATTCTCTATTCCTCCTTCACGCCCCGTCCCTCTGAACTCATGTGTCTGGTCTCTTGACCCCGGCAGATGCCGCTGCTGCCTAAAGGAGGGGGTAGTTGGGGGTGGCTCTGCGGTACAGGGATGGGGAATCGCTAAACAATATTGTTTGTTGACGCCCCTGGTAAATTGTCGGAGCGGGGTAGCGTGCCCAGACCCGTAAATGAAGCGCCCCGCCTCCTGTCTCTCTCTCTATCTCTCTCTCTCTCCCACACACACACACACACACACACGCGGAACCATGCGGTGCCGGTCCTCATAACGTTGCCTGCCATAACACAAGAATACGAAGAGTTTACGGAATGAGGAGAACAAATCGTAGCCTTCCCTTCAGAACAACACGACTGGATTGAGACGTCATCCTGCTCACTCACACTTTCAGACTTCAGCTTAGCTCTCCTCCTCTCTCTTCTCAGTGAGGACGGCCCCGTGCGTGCTGCCTCACTGCTGCATCTCACACGAACGAGTGCGAGGAAGACCTGTCGCGGAATAAGTGCAGGGAACGTCTCTGCGACGATCTCTGTCACACTAACGGGTGGCTCAAGGACCCGCGGCACCCCTATATCACGAGGAATCGATGGGGAATGTAAGGGTCTCTCCCCCTCCCTCTCTCTCTCTCTCTCTCTTCTCCTGGTGCTCCGGTATGAGAAAGTCGCCGATACAGTGGCCGCCTTGCAGTAAAGAAAAAGAGGCGGGCCCGAGTTCCGCAACGCATTTCTCTCTTTCAGCAGTATCTTACCTTGGCGTAGCATGCATGCATGCAGGCCTTATAGAGGTTTATGCTCCAAAAGGGGGGAAACGCTTTGATCGGCCCGCAAACGGAACCTCCCCGCCCCCCTCCCCGTTCTCTTTAACCCTTTCCCAATTTTTTCCCCTCCCGTCTCTTTCCAGTTCCCCTTGAGTTGCTCGCTGCTCTCTGGCCTATCTCTTCCCTTCGGCCTCCCGTCCCAAAGAGGGTGCGAGGGAGACACGATGCGGTGCTTACCTGTGAGTGCGAGGAGGACAAGCGCCTGCAGGCCGCACGCCCCGCGCCGCCTCAGCGCCATGGCGGTCCTGGAACAGACGAATAAGGACGCATCAAATACCACGTTCCACACCAAACATTCTCTCTTCTTTCGGTGCGGCCAGGAAAATGGCACAACCGGCCTCATTAGGACCCGCAAAAACTTAATCCGCAACGACCATTCCAGCGACGTGTTTTATTACGTTTGACGCAGCAGCAGACGACACTTTGTCCTCGGGCCGGTGCTCGTGCGGTCTTCTCTCGGTAAAACGTTCGCATTAAAGAATTATTACGGCGACATAACTTTCATGGGGAGAGAGAGAGTGAGTGAGAGGGAGGGAGAGGGCGTATGCGTGTCGTGTCAGGCCCCGTGCCAGGGTCTGATTACAGCGAGAGGGGATGGGAGGGGGGGGGGGGGAGCCACCTGCTGGCACCACGCCTAGCCCGTGCTCGACAGAATGTCTGACCACGGTTCGGGTCTGCAAATAATCTCGGAGGCGGATATATGACGGAACGGTTCTCCCTCAGCTTCGCGGTCCTCCACCCGCTCAAATCTACGATTTCGAAACCGCCTCTTTCTCGCACTTTTCGCGCGGAGGCAACGGCATATCTCAAACAGGGGACCGGAAAATATCCTGACACAGGCATGTGGCCTCGGTCTCATTATAGCATGTGCTGCACACATCGATGAAGCCAGGTTTTACTGTCCCGCTTGGACCATAAAAAGTATTACAGCAGGGCGCAGGTACCGCGCGGGGGGTCATCTACAAAGCAGCGCGAGCAGTTCGTTAAAGTGAATCAAAGTGCACGGGCGTGGCCGCGGAGCTCCCCGGCTGCGAGGGCGTTTTCCGGATCAGCCGTTCGATATATCGGACTGCTCACGCCCTCATCCTCTGCCCGGGCACACACTCCGATGGGGCTCATATTATGTGCTGGGAGTTTGAGTCGTTGTGGATAGCGTGGTGGGGTGGGAGGGCCGGTCCCAAACGAGAGCGAGAGAGAAGGGGAGAGGGAGGTATTGGGAAAGGGCGCACTCGTAAAATGTTATGTGACGGTAAGGAGACGGCGGAGGGGAAGTGCCGACATGGGCCCCCACTTCATGACGGTCAGTGGTGAGATGATGATGATGACGAAGGCGAGTGCCCGCCATGGGACGGACTCCATGACGATGACGACCGCTGCGGCCGGGGCCAGTCTCGATGACGGGTCCGAGAATGGGGCGGACCTGCAGCATGACGATGATGGTCGGACGTCAGTCAGGTGATGACGGCGGAGCCGACAGTGAATGTCGACGATGACGATGACGGTTTGGATGGGGCGCCCAGCACGCGTCAGGGAAGAGGCCGCTGTGCCGGTGGCTTTTCATCGAGCTCCCTTCGACAACTTCTCCCTGGTGGCTGCCGCTGCTGCCGCCACTGCTGCTGCTCCTCGGCTTTCCGGTGATGAAGAAGACCCCCACCATTGAGAACGGCGCGGCCCCGGCCGGGAGGGTTGGTAATCAAAAGATTAGTCATTTCGTGATGATTCGGCTTAATGGATTAGCGGGTGAAAACGGGGAGGCGAGGAGGGCGGGCGGGGCCTGGTGGCGGGGCCTGGTGGCGGGGGCCCCGCTCAGCGCTCGGGGCTGCGGCACTGCGGGCGGCGCTGACAACTGCATCTGCGGCAGAACGTCCACGAGTGCGCGGCTAGAGAGGGCAGTCCTGAGATATAAAAAGGCTCCGCAGACTGGCACGTGACACCCGTCTTACCTTTCCTGAGAATTGATACCTCTGGCGGCAGGACCCTCCGGTCTGACACTGCCAGGTCGGAAGCAGGACAGCCGCGTCCTTGAAAAGGCGCACGTGGACGAGAATGCGCCGTCCTCACCAAAATTAGAGCGCGGAAAATTTCCTGGCCGAAATGTTTGGTCGACTACCTCACCTTATCATTGTAAGCGGGTCGTCAGTGCGAGTGGGCTGAAATGTGTAGGCTGGAAGTAAATGAACCTTGAACGTGAGCTGGAACAGGAGCTAGCCAGGCGGGCTGGGGGCGGCGGATAGGGCGCCGCTGTGCCTCGGTGTGAGACCGGGCTCTCTGGAGTCACAAGGTGTGAACAATGAGACTTAGGGCAGAGTGCGCGCGCGACAGAGACAACGCCAGAAACAGGGGTGGCGGAAACAGGGCGCGCGAGAGAGAAGGGGGAGGTCGTGATCCCGCGATGCCTTGTTCCGCGGGAACAAACTTGTCGACTCGTCAGGGGGGAAGATTTGCGTCGCTCGCAAGCGGACATGACAGGCGAGGTGGTGTGCGTTCAACACCCACCTCTGCACCAACATTTTTTTGGGTCGTCATTGCGAAGAGACTCTGTTTATGTTTTCGGATTCGGCCCCCGCTGACATGTCAGGCGGAAGAGTTAAGGGCATTGACAGCGCGGACAAAGGGAGGCACGGCCAGTCTTCGGGCACCGACGTGAATAATGGCTTTCGAGTGCCGGGAGGGAAGAGGGTAGAGGGGTGGGGGGCGTGCCGTGTGGCGCCAAAGGCACTCCAGCCGGCAGACCGGTGTCAGCCCCACCAATGGCCTTGTGTCAATCCCGGCGCCAAGTCGTGCACTCATTGGGGGCGCCGAGGGGTCGCTCTCCTCGGCTGCCTCGCTGCTACGGTCACCTCCATTATGCTGATGGGGCGAGTTGAAGTGTGCATGTGTGTGTTTGAGGGGGATGAGACATATCGTGTACTTAATATAATTTGCGAACAGGGAGGGTCATTCGACCTCGGCTTCGGGAGGTAAATCCTTCTCGACCCCAAAGCGGAGGCCGACTCCGATCTCGAGTCCGACAAACATGCAACGGCAACTTTTCAGCCTAACAGCCTCGTCATGCCTCTTATCACCTGGGCGATGATGATCCCTACGGCAGATTGCTGGGGCGGCACGCCGGCCGCGGTATTGGGCGGAAGCGTCGGCCGCCTTGGCATCTCCGCCGCAGTCCGAGGGCGGGCCGGGGGGGTATAAATTAAGGGTAGTAACCAGACACAATGGCGGAGGGGGGCGGACCCGCACCTTAAGACAGTGCCCGGGAGGAGGGGGCGGCGCGGCGCAGCTAGCGCAGCGTAGCGTCGAGTTTTGGCACGAGTTGAAAACCATGTCGTCTGCTGTACACAGTGCTGGGGCGGCTCAGGGGAGGCCCGCGCCGCGCCACGCCTCACTAACGAACGAGTATAATGCAGCAGACATCTCTATCACTTTAGGAAAAAGAGATGTCAGTTTTGCTTTTATTCCTCAGAGGGGCACGGGCAGGCATGAGAGGACTTTCCCCTTCTCGTTGCTGAATTGAGCTGAGCTGGTTCCTTTTCTTGGGCCGTAGCATTGGCGACGTTGTGCTTTTGCGCTTTACGAGGTTAGGCCAACTGTTTGGGAGGACAGCATCTGTGTGTGTACATGTGTGTGTGTGTGTGTGTGGCGATAGTGCGATTCCGTACAGCGTGTCGTCCCTCCACCTGTTTCTACCTTTCCCTTCCTCCTACATCCACCTGCTGCACAGAATTCTACCTCCTTCCCCCTCTTGCTTACGGGCGTGAACGTTTCCCTCACTCTCTCCTATTTCTTTTTTCCCCGTCTCTTCTCCTCCCCTATACACTCCTTTTGCTGTTGCTATTATTTGGTGACAACAGCACAAAAAGTGCAAACGGGCACACACCCCCAGCACCTCCGGGCAGCCAAGGCAGTAAGGACCCAGGGACGGCGAGAAGGTGGGAGGGAGAGAGACGGGCGGAGAGTTATTTCCACTGTGCAACAGTTCTTACAACAGTCCAAGTGCTTCTTCCCACCGTTTCAGTATTGCAGAGCATCGACAAAAAGAAAATATCACTTGTAGAATTTCTCGTGTTTTTCGTACTTTGGTGAACACAAGCGATCTAAAACGAAAGCTGAGTGACACTAACGTGAGGGGAGAGACTGAGATAGTTCGCTGTGTTCCTTCCTTGTTGAAGTCAGCGCTGGTGCCAGCATCATATCTCCCTCTCTCTCCCGCTCATTGACGGAGAGGGGCCAACGAAGTGCTCACTCAAACCAATCAGGGGCTGAGGGCGCAACGTGGGGTCATCGCTTCGAGAGGTTCGCCCCTCTCGCTCCCACCCCCTTCTTCTGCACCCTCCACGCTTCTTCTGACTCTCTCTCTCGCTCTCTATCCAGACTCCCTGGCGGAGTTTCTTGCAAATCCGCTGAAATATTCAACAGCAGGGGCACGCAGGTAGGGCAAGGGAAGTTTACCCGGCGCAAGTGTCTGTCGGAGGGAGCGAGAGCGAGCGAGAGCGAGAAGAGGAGAAGTCAGTCGATCTCTCGGCCTACACGTTTTGGTAAACTTTCGAACTAAGCTTGGCCAAAGAATAGACAGGGAGCCGGCGGCGTCGGTAAGTTCGCAGGCGCTGATCAGCGGAAGTAGCGCGGTATGCGCCGGGGTCAGCCCAGGGGTCACGTGACCTGTCATGTGACCTGTCACGAGACTAAAATAGGTCATACGGTCGGTCAATTGACCTGCCTTTAAAAGTTAATTAACAGATTTCCCCTGCCCGCTTATCCCCCCTTTTTCCTTTTAGTGAATAGTCCTCGGACAAGTGTGTATCGGCTTTTTTCCCTCGAGCCCACGCAGAAACCGAGATTTTATGGCGGAATAAATTTGTGAAGCACTGCTCGCGGCATTCGCACAAATTGGGAGTCTCGTCGGGAACTGGTTTGAGTCCGTGGAACATCGCTCCATGGGTCACCACCACTGCAGCTGCTGCCCCACTGACCCACTGCATTCCAGACCGGGCACGCGGAGGAGAGGATAGGCGAGGGGAGAGAGGCGAGAGCGCGCACCTTCTAAAGCGCTTTTCTGCTCCAAAACAGCATCAAGTACCTGCCGGGCGCACACACAAAAAGTCCTCAATAATTCATTCGAGCATTCATTACTGCAATGGCCCGACACTCGTCCCGAATGGAAATATTCTGTTGAATTAACCCCAGCATCCCTCTTCTTTTCGCTTCCCTCTCTGTCGGCCTCTCTCTCTCGTCCAGTGCCGCCTCTGGCCGTCGGGACGCGCGGACCGCTTCTGTTACGTGGGTCCGCAGTCCAACCCGTCCGCACCGCCTGCCCTGGCTGGGCAGCGGCGGCCCGGAAACGAAGCCAGACCTGTGATTGGCGGCGGGATTTATTTAAGAGTTTGGTCCGGGCCGTGCAGCGTCCGGGGGAGGGGGGCGTTGAGCGCGGCGTCGCCAGCGGTGAGGGGGGGGGGGGGGGGGGGGGGGTTCTAGAAGGCGGTGAGTGCCGCGAGGACCGATGGTAAGGACGCTCGCGGGTAAGCAAGCAGCCGAGGACCGGAGGGGGAGGGGCGGTCGGGCCAGCCGGGGCCAGCCGAGGCCAGCCAAACACAGGGCCGGCCAAAAGTTTGTCTGTAAAATATGGAAAAGAGAAGGCGCCGGTTTGCAGCGTGGCCCCTGGACCCCTCCGCATACAACTCGCAAAACTAACGAACTGAAAGGTTTCCGTTCGGGGAAAGCGACTTGCAATCGTCCCCCCCCCCCCCCCCCCTACAGCCGTCGGCCGCCCTGACGGGCCGCCATCGCGCCGGTTGCTTACTTTCCATTCATGAGAGCGCTTGTATCTGATATCGTTATTTCATCGGCAGCCCGGCTCTTTCTTTCCGCCTTCCGCGCCGCGGCTCCTCCAAGGGAAGAGGGGACGGAGCGGGAGGACGGCCAATCGAGGAGGCCTCACTCGACGACATGCCCCGGTCATTAGGACGCCGTCGACGGCGGCGGGAGAAGGTGGGTGCCGCGAGGGCGCCGTCAGCAACGTCAGGTGGTGGTTCGCGGGGACGCCGTCGGCCGCGTCACCGCAGGAGGTGGTGGCCACGAGGACGCCGTCAACGACGTCGGGGACGTCCGCACCATGACGACTCCCGGTGGCCGCGGGGAGGACGACGAGCACCGCGTCATCCAGGTCGCCGACGGCTTTACGCCTAATAAAGGCGGGGCGTGCGCTCCCGGCCCCGCGTCCGCCCGCCGCCGCCCAAGTTGGCGGAGGGAAGAACAAGTTGGGCTGGAACCTGCCGACGCTAGGAGGTGCGGCGCGGCGGCGCGGGGGCACGGCGGGGGCGGCGGGGCCGGCCCTACATAGCCATGAACGACGATGGTCCACAAAACAGACCGCGTCGAGGAGAGCAGGGGGTGGCCGTGGGGTCCGAGGGAGGCCGCGGGGGGTCCACCCGGGGAGGGGGGAGGCCGCGGGGGCGCCGTCAGGAGGATAACAAGGCGACGACGGGGGCATCGAGGCCAGGCGGCCGCGGCGGCAGGGCCGAGGCCGATACCATTCAAAGAGAGCGCGATGAAGGAGCGCGAGCCAAGGGCGGGGCAACAGACAGAGACGGAGCACCATCCATGTCTTCCGCCTCTCTCTCTCTCTCTCTCTCTCTCTCTCTCTTTTCCCTGGTCTGGTCTGTTCCCTTCTTTCTCCCCGCCCCCCCCCCCCTCCCCCGCCCGCCCATTCTTCCTCCTCCTCCTTCTTCTCCAGCCGTTAAATTTGTAGCCCAGACCAAACAAAAGACGGGCGCACGTCAGAGGCCGCGAGGGAGGTTATGTCTGCCTGAGTGTGCCGACCGGGGAGGGAGGGCCGGCCGGGCACGGGGCCCTGGTGAGGGGTGCTATCGCCTCGGCCAGGGTGTGTCCCATAAAACGGTCCATCCCTTCCTGGTTCCAACCGCAAACACACACACACACACACACACACACACAGAGGCAGTGCGGCGCACGTGTCGCGGGCGCGCCTACACTGTCACCGCACCCGCCGCCCGCGCGGTCGAGTCGGTAGCGACGCCGCTCGTCAAGACGGCGGCCCAGGGTTCGAGTCACTCCAAAGTCGGATCATTTTTTTCCCCCTTCACTGCTGCTGTCGGCAAGGCATTCAGCCCTGCTCCCCCCTAATTGTAATCCTGTCACCACACGCGGGCCGCGCCGCTCTCTGATTGAACCTTTTCGAACAACGTAGCATAAATCACATCTGTGGATATTCTGTTTCAGCTTTGTGAAGCAGAGGAGTCTCTCTCGCTTCCCCTCCCTGTCTCCTGCTCACTCTCTCACTCACTCTTATCTTCGTCTACTGCTGCTCCTTCTTCTTCTTCTTCTTTGCGTCTTACGGATAATTCGCCATAAGTCGTATTCGATGAGTTTCCTCGCCCTTCACCCCCCCCCCCCTTCCCTCTCTCTCTCTCTCTCTCTCTCTCTCTCTCTCTCTCTCTCTCTCTCTCTCGCCCGCTCACGGCCTTTGAATCATCAATCTAGCCTGTACGCTCGGCTTTTACCACGGCTCTTACGGAACGTCCGTGCGGTTGCCGCTCCATGGATAGAACAAGAGAGAGAGAGAGAGAGAGAGAGAGCACGATGAAGAAGAAGTTGAAGAAGAAGTGCGAGAGGGATAGAGAGAGGAGGCCGGAGGAGCAAACAAAACAGCAAAGTTGTTGGCCCGTGGGGTGAGAGCGAGAGAGAGAGAGAGAGAGAGAGAGAGAGGGGGGGAGGGGGGCGAGGGATGGGGGCACCTGACTGTGTATGAGCTCTACAACACGCGTGTATAAAGGAAGCTAGATGGGGACGGCGGCGATGGGGTGCATAAAGTAACACCTGTAGCGAAGTATGTGCCGCGTGACGCACAGTGTCTGGTGCGGATATCGACTCCGTGGGCTCGCTAAACGCCTCCTCCCCCCCCCCCCCTCCCCTTTCCCTCCTCCTCCCGCCCCTGGCCCCACCAGCACCGCGCGCACCTACTATGGAGGGTGAATACATAAACATTTTTCCCCTCCATTGTATCCCGGTCGTTTTCACCCGTATCTGCTGCTGCCGAGTGCAGAACGGCGACGTGGGGCTCCGCGGCCCGTAACAAGGCGCACTAAACATGTATATATTCCGGCATTCCTGGGAGAATTTTTATAAAACGGAAAAATAAAATTAAAAAAATGAAACAGAAGAGAAAATGATTTATTTTGTGTGAGTGTGTCTGCGTGAGCTGAAGGGAACGCCTGGAAGCTAGGCAGGCGGACCGATTCAATGGGGTCGTCTGACCGCTGTCTCTCTCGCACCCAAGGGGCGCCCCTCATGAGTGCGACAGAGACAGAGCGACGGGAAGTGTCTTCGGAAGCAGCCTGCCTACCCTCCGGGCGCGCCGGCAGCAGACGCCGCCGACTCGCCCCGTCTCCGTCCCACGCCCGCGGGTCCCCGTGAGTGCGACAGGGATGGACGACGCGTCGCGGCTCCGCGGGGGGTCTGCGGGGGGTCTGCGGGGGGCCCCGCGGCTTATGATGGTCGACGGGGTACCGGTGGTGTAGCCTAACAAAGTAAACCGCAATTAGCCAGCCCCCTTCCACCCTCCCAGTACACCCCCCTCCAAAAGCGGTCTCCCGAAACGTACGTACACCCCCCTCAGAAAGCACACGTCGCTCCACTCAAGGAGGCCACGAACGACGTTCACCCAGAAAATCGTTAAATCCATGCCAGGAAATTTTAACATCGGACGATGAACAATTCCGTTGTGGCCAGGCAAACTCTTCGCGGAGCGCGTGGCCGCGGCAGCGCGGTGCAACATGTGGCGGGGAGGGCGGGGCAGCGGCTGACCTTCCGAGTCCCGAACACAGCGACCCAGCCTGTCCGGCAGGCCCGCTCCCCGCCATTAAGCTCGGTGGAATATTTAAAAAAAAATATATAGAAATACAAAACTGAAAAAAATAAGAAAGAAATAGATGCCAGTGGGGACCTTCCTTTTCAGTCCAAGCCTTCATAATCACGGTGAAAAGCGTAATGAAAAGGAGCCGATGACTCTGGCCGATGGCGCTGCCCCTCCCCCCCCCCCCCCCCCACAGCCCTCTCGCTAGCGACCGGGGAAAAGGCGGCAAAGACGCGACAAGTTTCAAGAGTCGCCCAGTCGTTCCGCGCGTTCGCGAAAAAAAAGAGGAAAACTCGCGCAGGAGAGGACCAAAGCAAAGCGGCGTGTAGTGGCGGTAGCAGGGGCGGTAGCAGGTGGCGGTAAGGGGGGCGGTAGCAGGGGCGGTAGCAGGGGGTGGCGGTAGGGCAGGCGGTAGCAGGGGCGGTAGCAGGGGCGGTGGCAGGGGCGGTAGCAGGGGCGGTAGCAGGGGCGGTAGCAGGGGCGGTTGCGGCAGCAGCTCCCAAGGGAGCCCTATTCAGTTAGTCGCCACGAAACGAAGATCTCGATGGGCGCGAGGAGTGGACGGGGTTGATGAAACAGAAATGGCAATGCTATCAACCTGACCTACATCCCCGCGCTGCTGCAGCTGCAGCTGCCCCAGCTGCCGCTGGCAAGGCCTAGTTAAGCTATAAGCAAACAAAAGCGTATTCAAATTTTTTAACATATATTTTTTTTCAAATTGCGAAAAATTCTGTTCCATTCTTTGTCGTCCTAACATTGTCCGCTGCACTTTCTTCTGTGGACGACCTTTCCAAAGGTTCCTTCAAAAAAAATAAAAATGTTAACGTCCTCGACGGTAAAAGTGGGAGATGATGTGATACCACCGCTGCTGCATGTCGCCAAGGCCATAGGCTTTCTCTCTCGCACACACTTTATCTTTCTCCCTTTATCTCTCTGACTCTGTATCTCTCTCTCTCTCTCTCATAACTCTTACGTCGCGACCAGAATAAGCGCTGCACAGCGCCTTCTTTTCCTCCCATTGAAGGCAAGAAGTGTCTCCTCTTTCACGAGTAGCGATCCGCGACTCCGGCGGAGCAGGCGGCAAAACGGACTCATATTTAAAACCAAGGCCTCCGCCGCCGCCGCGCCGCCGCTGCTTCCCCCTTGTAGTTGTGGGAGAGAGAGAGAGAGACGGAGAGAGAGAGAGAGAGAGAGAGAGGGAGAGAGAGAGGAGAGAGAGAGAGAGGGAGACAGAGAGAGAGAGAGTCCGGGAGGAACGCCGCTGCTCTCCTCTTGACAGCGCGAAGTTGGCAGACTCCGGGAGTCGCCGCCGGGATGGGCTCGAGAACTGAAAGCGACTTATGACGCGTGAAATGGCGGGGCGGTGCCATGAGAGGGAGTGAGACGGGCGCGCGGACGGCGCGGGCGGTGCAGTCGGACAGACAGAGACGGCATCACTCCGGGCTCCGCGGCGTCGCGTCCGGGCGGCGCCGCACGTCGTGCGGGGGTCCCTGCTCTCATGCTCCCTCTCTCTCTCTCTCTCTCTCTCTCTCTCTCTCTCTCTCTCTCTCTCTCTCTCTTCCCCCCCCCCCCCCGCCCCTCTCTCTCTTTCTCTCCCCCGGCGGCGAGGTGCGCCGAGTGAGGCAGGGGTGGCTGAATAGCGCGCCCGCCCGCCGCCGGCCATTGAAAGAGGACAGACTATCCCGCCGCAGCCAGCCAGCGGCAGCTGACGGCAGCTATCAACGAGCAAACTCTTTGAACAACTATTTTTGTCGATATTTTTATTATTTATTTTTTTCTGTATTTATGTATTTTTTTTGTGAGTACGTCGCGAACCAGTCTATTGCTGAGGCTTGACGCCGTTCCGTATAAGACGCTAAGCGGCAGGCCCTCTCGGTAAAACCAGGGGTGGTAAGGTTTTGCCATTTTTTCCAGTTTTTGTTTTAAGCGCGTGTTTTTTTTTTAAGTCGGTAGCCGGTTAACCGGTTGTCTCTTGAACGATAACCTAACCTGCAGCTCACCGTGGCTGTCTCCGTCGCACTCGTTGGGTGCTCCGTAAGAGAGCGACAGAGAGGCCCGACAGTGTCCGTCGATACGGTGCGCGCGCCGAGCATGGAGAGGGCCCTGGCGAGGGCACCCGGCGCCCGCTCTTTGGTGAAATAAATTGGTCGTCGGTGATGCCCTGCGAGGGGGGGGGGGGGGCAGCTCTGCGGGGGGTCCTGCGGGGGGTCCTGCGGGGGGTCCTGCGGGGGGTCCTGCGGGGCGGGGCCGACAGTTTGGCGGCGCTGACTGAGCGGACGGGGAGTGGTACGTCGGTGCCTCGGAGCCGGCCGGCCGACCGGGCATCGACTGCGTGATTGATAAGGCAGTGCAGTGACGGACCGGGCGGACGGCCGACCGCACACACACACACACACGCACACACACACACACAGAGGCTACAAAGCCCCGCAGCCACCCCCTAACCGACCCCCCACCCCTCCTCACCACCACCACACCGCACTCCACCCAACGAGGGGGCGGGGTTCTCTACGGCTGTTGTTAATTTCTCTGTCTCTGTTGCTCTTCCATCAGCCACGCATATAAGGGAGGGGAGCGGCGGCGCGGCGGCGCGGCGGCAAACGTCACCACTCTGCGGCAAGATTTCCGCGTGAGGGACAGAGAGAGACATAAGAGAGGCCGAGGACGGCAGAGCGAGAGAGAAGGGAGTGAGGAGGAGGGAGGGGGGGGGGGTAGGAGTAGGCCCATGGACGGTATCGCGGTGCATGGGAATTCACTACACTGTCAGGCAGTTGAGAGGAGGGAGAACGGGCGAGAGTGAGCGCGGGAGAGAAAGAGAGAGGTAGAGTAGTTGATAGCAGACAGAAAGAGAGAGAAGAGAGGAGGGAAGGAAGCGCGACGTGGAGAGAGGGAGAGAGAGAGAGAGAGAGAGAGAGAGAGAGAGAGAGAGAGAGAGAGAGAGAGAAGGGGCCCCCGCAAGTCGTGAGTTAGAGAGGGAGAGAAACGAGAGCGGCGCCGGGGTGCCGCAGAGATTGCCAGCAGGATGGTCAATTATTTCTTGTTCGCTGTGGGGTTTGGGGGCCCCCCGGCGGCGGCGGCGGCGGCGGCGGCGCACCCGGGGCTCACGGGCACGAGGCCGCCGCCCCCGCCGCCCCCGCCGCCGCCGCGCCCTCCGACGTCGGCGGCGTCTTCCTCCCCGGGGAGCCCTTGCTGCACTGAACACCGCCACACGCACTGGATAAGATCGGATAGCATTGGGAAAAGCCTCCGTCTCATTATCGGGTGGCCTCGTGCCGCTGCCGCCCCCGCTACCGCCGCTACCGCCGCTGCAGCTGCGGCGGCGGCGGCCATTGCGGCCACTATAGTACTAATACGCCTCCCCCGCCGCACAGAGCAGAGCGGAGCGCTGCGCTGCACAGAGCAGCCCGGCCGCAGAAAAGCCAATACAGAGAGAGAGAGAGAGAGAGAGAGAGAGAGAGAGAGAGAGAGAGAGAGAGAGAGATCCGCTCTAGCGGCTGCTGCAACAGTTCGGAGACGACAGAACGCCAGATACGAGGCTCTGTCTCTCTCCCTCTCTCTCTCTCTCTCGTCTGCCGCCTCTCTCTCCTAGTTGAGAAAATTTAATGCAGAGTAGTGCAACAGGACTTTGCCCGACTAGCGCGAAAGAGAGCTAGAGAGAGAGAGATAGGAAGAGAGCGAGAGAGAGAGAGAGAGGGGAGCTTTCCTCCGTTCTGGACAGCGCTGCCCTGCGCTCCCTGCGCCCCTGCTCGCTCTCTCTCTCTCTCTCTCTCTCTCTCTCTCTCTCTCTCTCTCTCTCTCTCTCTCTCTCTCTCTCTCTCTCCCTCTCTCTAGTCGGAGGCAGCAAAATTGATCAAGTAACGGGAGATGGTCCCTCGCGATCGACCCCAGTACCGGGGAAGAAAGTCGGACTCGGGGAGGGCGTCGGGGGCCGCGGGCACATTTTCTGACGAGTGTGGCCCGGGCCCTCGCGGCCAGCGGCAGGGCAGTAGCCGCCGTGGCCGGCCTCTACTGCATGCGCGCCCACGACTTTTACTGCGCCGGGAAAGCTTATCTGGGGGGTCAGATCCAGCTCGCCCTTTCTCTCTCTCTCTCTCTCTCTCTCTCTCTTCTCTACCTCCCTTGTGCTCTCTCTCTCCCTCTCTCCCTCTCTCTCTCTCGTCCGGACGTGCGTCGTCGGTGGCCCGGTGAAAACAACGCGGTAACAACGGCGCTGGGCAAGCAGCAGACCTCACCTCGCCCGCAAGTTTGTGGCCATGTCAGAGAGGGAGAGAGAGAGAGCGAGAGAGAGAGAGAGAGAGTGAGAAGGCGAGAGAGTGAGAGAGAGAGAGAGAGAGAGAGGGCGAGAGAGAGAGAGAGAGAGTTTACTGCGCCCGGAGTTGCTGCCCTAAACACCGCTAGTACCGTGGCACATGGCCACATCCTCCCCGGAACACCATCACAGCTCAGGCTCTCTCTCTCTCTCTCTCTCTCTCTCTCTCTCTCTCTCCTCCATAAGATGATTCCTGCGGATGACCAGTACCACGATAAGTAGCGCGACAGACAACACGGTCGATTTGACAATTTTTTCACAAGGATATTTTACGGAGGAATTCTATGAGAACATATTCTTTGTCCGCGTGAACCTGCAAGCCCATGGCTACAACACACACAGCTACCCACGATTCCTGTCCATAATGAAGAGCCGGTATTCGCACCCGCGTTAGCACACCCACAAAACTCATCCCATTTACGGGCAGGGTTTAGGGGGCTAAGGGGAAGGCGGGGGTCTAATGCCGAATCACTTTCGCGCCTCTCTCTCTCTCTCCCTCTCTCTCCCTCCGCCGCGGGGCGCGCGCCCCCTCCGCGTACGTCCGTCTCTCTCCATCTGCAGGGCGTTGCGTGCGCGACGCGTACCGGCGCCGGGAGGGGGCGTTTATCAGCACATCGCAGGACATGATTGATAGGTTATTAAGCCAAACGAGCTCCAAATAACGGCGGAAAACAATATTCGCCCTCAGACGACTGCTAATAATCACCATTTCATTGCGTACCGTGTGTTTTTTCCATTAGGCCTGCCCAACCGTCACAGGAGATGGCGGCGACTGCGAACAACGAATCGGAAACCTCCGCCGCAAGAGTGATGTTCGTGAATCGACTGTTTTCGTCGCCATCACAAGGGCTTTGTGACTTTCGTGATGATCTTGGTCAAATCATATTTTTTTTCTTTTTTGGGGTGGAATTCGCTATCTACGACAAGGAAAATTTTGTGTCACAAGCTGCTCGGAAATTTCGCCAAAAGTTCTCCCGCAGTGGCCCTTCAAATGGCCGGTACGGGGACGTGTAGTCCCCGCTGCCGCCGCGCCGGTCAGAGTGACCGCCTCAGATAGAGTGCCGCCCCACCGACCGACCGCGCGTTCCGATTTCCCGAATGATATGCAAAAATGGCTGCCGAGAGAGAGAGAGAGAGAGAGAGAGAGAGAGAGAGAGAGAGAGAGAGAGAGAGAGAGAGAGAGATGGTTCCCAGCTGATGGCGAGCCGGGCGGGCGCCCCGTGTGCCTGTGTGCTACGCCTGGTCCAATCCCATACAGGCGGCGGGAAATATTTTGCCAGGGTGGTGGCGGTAGTGGCGGAGCGGGTAGGGCGTGCGAGATAGAGAGAGAGAAGGGGACAGAGAGATAGGGACAGAGAGCACGGTGGTAAATGACAAATTGACGGGGTTGGCTGCACCCGCTCGGCGCGGCCCCACCATCACCACGGCACGGCCGTCACAGCAGTGCCGACCGGAAGCTCGCACACTTCCGCTCAGATTGAAAAGAGCGTGTTCGAGAAGTAGATGGTTTTATCTCTTTCTCTTTTTCTCCTTTCTTTTATATTTTTTTTTTCACTGCGTGAAGGCTATAAGGCACGTCACACATTCATCCACACGGAAAACTTTCCATGCGGACACCAACTCGTTTTCGCAGAGGGGAGAGAGAGAGAGAGAGGAGGGAGAGAGAGAGGAGAGAGACGGACAGACAGAGAGAGAGAGAGAGAGATGGAGAGACGAACGGCGATAATGTGAAGGTGTGCGAGGGGGAGGGGAAAAAATGAGAGAGAGAAAGAGTGAGAGAATGGCAGCAAGCACCGGCCGCTGGTGATGAAAGTATTGAGCACCCATGCGTCGGTTAACGCGTGCGCACACATTGAGAGGGAAACCGAATCAAAAAGAAAAAGGAGAAGGAGGAGAGGGATATATTGAAAGAGGAGGATGGAGATATAAGCTGCACGGGCTTTTAATCATCACCAAACTCATCGATTGCCGAGAACAAAGTACTCATCAGACTACGAAGCCACTGAATCGACGTACTTTCTGCTACCCCCCCCCCCCCCTCTCTCTCTCTCTCTCTCGTCTCTCTCTCACGTGCGTCCTGTCCTGACTGAATTCGTTGAACAGCGACACATCACTCAGGCTTACGCAAGGGGGAAGGAAAAGCTCACGAAGCGCAAGAGCGCCGAGAAGTTTCCGTTGTTTTGCTCTCAGGCGTCAATTTCAACGCACTACAGCAGCAAAGGAGTTGCTGTGCGGTCTGTAGCGGGCAGGACAGGAGTAGGGGGGGAAGGGGGGAGTGCAGACTTCGGGACGTCAGCAGTTATAAATAGGTCTTAAGAATACTCGTGTGTTCGCCCCGACTTGGCGTTTTGTCTTGATTTATTGCCCGGCACACACACACACACACCTTCAAGGAACTGTCACGACCATCGAAAGAAACGACCCTTTTCTACCATTTCCCCCAAATCGGCCGGCGCCCCCGCGGGGTGCCCAACAGTATCGCATGCTGACCGGCACTGCCGGCCCGTCTGTACGTGTGTCTGTCTGTTGGTCTGCCCGTCAGCTGGTCTGCTCTGTCTGTCTGTCTGCCCGTCAGCTGGTCTGCTTGTCTCTCTGTCTGTTGGTCTGCCCGTCAGCTGGTCTGCTTGTCTCTCTGTCTGTTGGTCTGCCCGTCAGCTGGTCTGCTTGTCTCTCTGTCAGTTGGTCTGCCCTGGCGGATGGTCTTCCAATCAGTTATGGTATGCCAGTTAGTTATGGTCTGCCCATTCAGTTATGGCGCGCCTGTCAGGCAAGGTCTGCCCGTCTGTTTGTCCGTCTGCCCGCAGACCCCCAAATCACCAATCACGTGGTCGGGCGCCGCGGCCAATGGCAGCCCATAAATTATGAAAAATATATTTTAAACCAAAAAAAAAAACACTTGAATGAAGCCTCAGCCAGACTGCCGCGGAGCTTTAAAAGTTTGTAATGAAAACGCCGCTCCGCACTTGATTACGGCGCCATTTCAATTTCACCGTCACGTGACACGCGCGTGATGATCCATTAATCAACCGACGGGGCCGGCCGACGCACGACGCGGCTGCCACGCGGCTGCCACGCGACGGCCACGCGACGGCCACGCGACGGCCACGCGACGCCGCCGAAGCCGCGGGGGGGTCCGTATCGACTCTCACCTGTCGCAGGGGGGGCTACCGTCCCCTCAGGCTCCTTCAGGAGTCGCCGGTCAGGTCCTCCATGTCCGTGCTAGTCCACAACGACGGGGAGCTCCGGCACTACGTCTCGCCATGCCCCCGCACCATGGCCACCGACCACCACCACCACCACCACTGGCGACGGCGACGCGGCCACCACCAGCACGACGAACACCGCGATGTGCAGCTCGGGCGCGCGGCGCGCGAGAACGCTGACGAGAGTGAGGCCGGAGCGGAGCGGCGCGGAGGGGGTGGCGTCCTGCCCGGAGCGCAGCCGAGTGCCGACTGGAGAGGCGGCGCCGGGCCGCGCGGCGCCGGCGCCTCTAGCGCCGCCTGCTCCGGCGCCGCCGGGACCCCCCGCCGCGAGCCGCCGCCGCCGCGGCCGGAGGGGGTTTGTTTTCGCGCGGGCTGTGCCGCCCCCGCCGCCGCTGCCACCGCTGCTGCCGCTCCGCGCTGCTCGCCCGCGGCGGCGCACACGTAACAGAAATGCACGATACTCTGACAACGGAACGACACGGGGCCGCCGGGCACGTCTCCGGTGGCGGAGAGCGTAGAAAAACCCAGTTCTAAAATCACTTCTGCACAAAGACGTGACAAAAAAAATGTCTTGTGGCGTCAGCACGACCTAAAATTTTCGGCACATTGATTTCAAGCATTTAAAAGGCAAAACTTCGTGTTCTTTCAATTTCCATTAATTATTTTTTTTTTAATGCACTCTCCGAGTGTGCCGATATTTTCGCGGTGCGCAATAATAGAGTTGGCATGGGAGCACACCCTGGCCTGCCCTCACCCCGGCCCGTCCGGACCCGGGAGAAACCCCTTTCTGTTGTGATAAGGAGGACGGCCCCGCCAGGGCCCCGCCACGGCCCCGCCACGGCCCAAGATAGAGTGCTAATGGCAATGGTGTTGGTCTCTACTCAACTCCCTCTCTCTCTCCCTCTCTCTCTCTCTCTCTCTTCCCTCCAGGACACGATATACAGCCAGGATCCTCCAGGAGCCATCCGGGGCGGCGGCGCTGAAATGCACACTTTCCGCCCCCCCCCCCCCTCTCTCTCTCTCTCTCTCTCTCTCTCTCTCTCTCTCTCTCTCTCTGTCCCATATCAGCAGGGGGTAGTTCCTTTAAACCACTGATCGAGTAGCGCTCGTTCCTGAATCTGGTTCTCAAGGGGGACCCCCTGCCGTCAACACCCCACCGGACCACACGCACTGTAATAATAACTTCCACACACACACACACACACACACACAGCTCGTAGACTTGAAACTTGAGGAAAGAACGGCGGTACAAGAGGGAGAGAGAAGGGGAGAAAAATGGCGCCGTTAATTTGCGACGCATTTTAACGGATTACGGAGGCGGGGCTGGAACACGCTGGAGAAGGAGGCTCGGAAACATGATAAGGATAAGGCGGGGGCGTGGCAAGGGGAGGGGGTGGGAGTGAGAGAGAGAGGTGTGGGAGGGGAGGGGGAGTGCGCGGGAGAGAGAGGGAGGGCAGTACTCGCGTGACACAACAAAACCTCTCGCTGGCCCGTCGGCGGCGGCGGAGGTGGTGGAGAGAGAGAGAGCCAAGAAAAAAAAACAGCCCTTGTACTTGCATCTCCCTTCCTCGTCGCTCTCATTGACAACGACCCGCCGCGGGCGCGGATGTGCCGTGAGTGCGACAGAGAAGGCGCGCAGCGGTGCCGTCGCGGACGCCCCCCCCCCCCTCCTGCCGTCAGGCCATCTCATATTTTTCTGTTGCCACTTCAATTACACTCCCGCCGGCACGAGTACTTGTACCTGTCCGTAAATAACGCGGCGCTGATAAAAATGAAAAGCACAACGCCGAGGGCGGCGCGAGGGCCGCGATGGGTACTACCCGTGAGGTCACGTGATTCCGAATCGGTTTGGAATTTCGCAAATGAATTTCTCATACTGTGCTTTGGTGAGACTTAATGTCAAAGAGTAGCCGGGGAGCTAATATTTTTCAGCATTTCAGCATTGCTGCAAAAAAAAAAAAAAAAAAACATTTGTAGCTGAGCAGGAACATAAAACGACATATGAAGCACAACGTTCACAACGGATCAGATATTCTTTTTCAAAATAAATGGTGTTTTTGAGGGTATTGCGTGCATGGTCTCCACACGTGGCAAACGTTCCGCATAGAGACGTGCGCGCCACGCCTACCCAGTTTCCTCTAGGGATAGAGGCGGCAGGATAGAAGAGATAGAGGGCCGGCTGCATTGTCGTAAAGAGGTTAAGGGCTCATATCCCAAACGGCAGCAAAACCTTATGGAATTCGCACGTAGCGCGGCGCCACAGCCGGGCATAGCGTTGGAATACCCGTGCGCGCATTTCCCCCGTGTGTGTGTGTGTGTGTGTATGTGCGCGCGTGCACGCTACCCGCCTCGGAGGCAGCCTCCTCACCGTCTCTGTCGCTCCACATGAAACTTCGCAGGCGAGAGAGAGAGAGAGAGAGGAAAGGTGAGAGGGTGAGGTGAGAGAGACAGAGATAGCAAGAGAGAGAGAGAGAGAGAGAGAAGAGAGAATGCGGTTGACGGAGGCGAACGACGCGGAGCTGCTAAACCAGCCTGCGGACGGGAAATGGGGCCGCACCTTTCGGAAACGACCATCTCCCCCCCCCCCCCCCCCCCTCCCTCCCCCTCCCCTCCTCCGGTGCAGCGGCGTAGGTACCGTCTGGCTACAGAGCGCTCTTGGCGGCGGCGGCGGCGCGCCGGGGAGGTAGGCCAGGCCCGCGGCGCACGGGCGGCCGGCGGGCTGCCTACCCAAGGGCGCTGAGAGGCTCCCAAAGCTGCACCCGCCGCAGCCGGGGGGACCCGGGGGGGGGGGACCCGGGGGACGCCGCCAAACTAGTCTATCCGTCCCTCCGAGCCGCGCAAACGCCGGCGACGAATCGGGTGTCCGAGTGCGCGTGAATGTGTGTGTGCGTTGGTGTTCGTGAGTGAGAATGTGTGCGTGTTCTTGTGAGTGAGTGTGTTTCGCGAACTGCCCCGGCGGGAAGCCAAGGCGATCGGTCAGTTGCGTCCCCTACTCTCTCTCTCTCTCTCTCTCTCTCTCTCTCTCTCTCTCTCTCTCTCTCTCTCTCTCTCTCTCTCTCTCGTCCCTTCAGTCAGTTGGTCCGTCGGGGGAGACCTCAGTGGTGGAAATGCGACCCAACCGGGAGGGGGGCGCCGCCAAACGGCGCTCCCGGCAAACACCTTAAAATACGACGTCAACGCGTTCGAACACGCCCCCCGGGGATGCGGGCGGGAGGGGGGGGGGAAATCCCCGCTGAGGGTGAGCCTCGTGCGGAGGGGGGGGGGGGGAATCCCCGCTAACCCCCCCCCCCCCCTCCCCCTCCGCCCCGGAGAGGGAAGAAACGGGGAGTCTATCACTAAACGTAAAAACACATCCGATATTTTTTTTTTCAAATATTTTTTTCTGGGCTGTCAGCAGCCTGAAACACAGTCGCACTGTCGCCGGTGTGCAAGTGTCAACAGCTCGGGCGCGCCGCCGGGCAGGCAGCCAGGCAGGCAGCCAGGCAGGCAGGCAGTCTAGTCTGTGACAACGACGCCTGCCACGGCCCCCGGTGGAAGTGGCGGTGACGAAAGCGATGCGCCCCCGGAGCGGCGACGAGGCGGCGGAGAAAAGGCCGAGTGGAGGCGCACAGGGGGCGGGGCGAGCAGCGGCAGTCTGGGAGCCGGCCGGCCCGCCCTGATGAGAGTGAAAAACTCTTTTTCCGCCGCTTTCCCCCTTGAAAAGCTTAGCTGTCTCAGACTACGCGGTCGGCGCTCGGCCCCCGGCTCGGCTCCGCTACAGGCTGGGCTCGCCTCGGCTGGGCTCGGCCGGGGCCCCGACTCGGCTCGGCGGCTGCCGTCGCGCGGAGGAGGCCGGGGCCGACTCGTTGTGACAACCCGAAAGAGATCTAAATCAGTCTGAATTACGGGGCGCGCTGCGGCCGCGCCGAGACGAGCGGCACAGCAGCGGCGGCGGCGGCGGCGGCAGCGGCGACGCGTCGTGCCGTCCTTGTCGCACCGCCCGCCGGGCCCCGCGGGCGCCGCGGGAGCGACAGAGACGGGAGAAGAAGACTCCCCCGGAAGAGGAGCACGGCGGCGGCGGCGGCGGCCATTCTTAAAACGGGGCCGCCGAAAATCCAGAGCCTTGTAACTGGAGGGGTGCGGCGGCGCAGTTGTGGGCGGCGGCGGCGGCGGCGGCGGCGGCGGCGGCAGCAGCCAGAGGACGCCGAACTCCAAGCATCAGGCAGACGGGCGCCCCCCCCCCCCCCCGAATCAGACACGCGCAGAGAGAGAGAGACAGACAGACAGACAGACAGAGCGAGAGAGAGCGACTGGGAGGCGCAGGCGCCGGTCTGACCTTCTTTTCTGTCTCATGCCCTAAGTGTGAGGGTGGTGCGGGCCCTCTCTCTCTCTCCCTCTCTCTCCCTCTCTCTCTCTCCCTCTCTCTCCCTCTCTCTCGTCCCTCATGCAGGCCTCCTCCTCCTCCTCCTGGCACTACTGCACACACACACACACAAGTCAGCACGGCCTCCACCCTCCAGCTGGCCTCATATTCCGAAAAACCCCGCCTTTGTATCCTCCGTCTCTGTCACACTCGTGGGCTGCGCCATAAGAGAGCGACAGAGAGGTCCGAGAGCTGGAAGAAAAAAAAACAGTGTTCGGAATCGGCCAGCGCAAGGCGCCAAGCCGGGGGGCGGGCCACCATGCCGCGCGGCTGGCGGCGCTGCAGCGGCAGCAGCGGTGCTCCTTAAATTGAGGTCAGCGCTGCAGCGGCCCGCGTACGGTCCGGGGCATATCATGCACACATGTGAGGGGGCGGCGTCTCAAAGGGAATCGCATACACGGTGTGGGCGGACTTCCCACAGAGAGAGAGAGAGAGAGAGAGAGAGAGAGAGAGAGAGAGAGAGAGTCGCCATCTTAGCCACCGCCGCTGCCATGCGCCCCAAAGAGTGCCGTTGCCTCCTCCACAAAGAGTGGCCGGGTCTGGCGGCCGTGCGGTTGGGTGGGCCCCGCGGTCCCCATGTTGTTGTGTTCTACGCTGTCATAAGCGTGTAATTATTAAAATCTTATAAAAAATGTTTTAGAATAATATTTAAATGTCTCACAATTTTTAATAGTCACACGAATGCGCGATTTTAAAAAGGCGGCAGTGCCCTCTTTGCATGGGATTAATCATACCCAGAGCGTGTCGGGCAGCCGACTCGGCAATCGAGATCTTCCGAGGCGTTCTTGGACTTCTTCGCGGGGGGTCAGAGGACTCCGGGGGGGGGGGGGGGAGGGGGCGAGGGGGCACGGCAGGGGGCGAGGAGGGGAGGGGGGCCTCCCATGACTCCCACGGCCAGAGCAGCAGGCCCTGCGGAATCCAATAAGCCACCGGAGGATCCATTTCAACTATTTCATTACTATGCGGTGAGCGGCACGGGTTTGGCTGCAAAGTCTATCAAGTGCCAAACGCTGCAGGCGGGCCTTCCAGCAGGGCGCCCGGCCTCCAGGCAGACCTCCAGGCAGAGCTCCAGGCAGGCCTCCAGGCAGGCCTCCAGGCAGGCCTCCAGGCAGGCCTCCAGGCAGGCCTCCAGGCAGGCCTCCAGGCAGGCCTCCAGGCAGGCCTCCAGGCAGGCCTCCAGGCAGGCCTCCAGGCAGGCCTCCAGGCAGGCCTCCAGGCAGGCCTCCAGGCAGGCCTCCAGGCAGGCCTCCAGGCAGGCCTCCAGGCAGGCCTCCAGGCAGGCCTCCAGGCAGGCCTCCAGGCAGGCCTCCAGGCAGGCCTCCAGGCATGCCTCCAGGCAGGCCTCCAGGCGGGGCCTCCAGGGGGGGGCAGGCCTCCAGGCAGTGATAGCCTCCAGGCCTTCCAAAGGGCCGAGTTCCGCACCCGCGCGGCCCCACCCCGCGGCGGCTCCGCGGCTACTACAGGTGAGGCATGCGGGAAGCAGCCCGCCCGCCGCGGCAGCCGAGATGCCGAGTGGACAAGGGGGGAATCCGCGCCGGCAAATATAGTTTAGCAAGTCCGCGGCCAGTGTAGGGATCGAGGAAACCTCCTCATCCTCCCTCTCCCTCTCCCTCCTCTCTCTCTCTCTCTCTCTCTCTCTCTCTCTCTCTCTCTCTCTCTCTCTCTCTCTCTCTCTCTCTCTTTCTCTCTCTCTCTTTCTCTCTCTCTCTTTCTCTCTCACACTCTCTCAATACACCCCGTCAGTATGGCAGCCGAATTCATCACCGCGCACCAGGAAATGCACTACACATTTACTTACACGTTTTTTTTTTCTCGCTAAATTTTTTTTTATGTAATAGAATAAAAGTAGTTTGGAGTGACTCGTAAATTTTCGAAAACAATTCCCGGGGAACATTAGTTCGGAAATTGCCGAAGAAAATTTTAGGAAATTTCTGAGAAAGATGCCAAGTGTCCTTCGACTTTTTCCGAAGGCTGTCAACTTCGAGCCCTTTTTTTTTCTCTCTCTATCTTTCACACACGTGGAGAGGGTTTTTGTAAAAAGGTCTTGGCTCCGCAGCGTGGCCCCCCGGCCGGACCCCCGCGAAGCTACGCCCATGGCGGCGGGCGGGGGCGTGGCGGGCCGCGGCGGGCCCGCGGGGTGGCCGCTCCGCCGGCTGCCGCTGGCTGCCGTTGGCTGCCGCGAGGCGCTGCCCCCACCGTGAGCAGGGGCGGCTGCAGACCAGATATAAAGGCCCAGCGGTCCACGTCCGCTCGCTCTGTGTGCGTGTGTGTGTGCGTGTGTGTGTGCGTGTGTGTGTGCGTGTGTGTGTGCGTGTGTGTGTGCGTGTGTGTGTGTGCGTGTGTGTGTGTCACGCGCCGGTTCCGGGGAGATCGAACCCGCGTAACTGGGCGCCGCTCGAACGACCGCCCCGCGCGCTGGGGCCGCGAGGCTCGGCGGATGGCGCGGGGACGCCGGCGCCGGTCTGGCGGGCCGCGCCCCCGCCGCCCCCGCCGCCCCCGCCGCCCCCGCCGCCCCCGCACTGGCGCCACAGACGCTGGGACGACCCCGGCGCCAGGCGACTAGGTGGCGCCAGTTTGCCTCGACGGGGGATCTGCGGCTGGGGGCGGCGCGGGGGTGGAGAGGAGGGGAGGGGGGAGGCCCGCAGGGGTGGCAGAGGGCGCCGACGACGACGACGCCAGGCGGGGAGGGGCTCGTCAGGACGTCTCGCTGGAGAGGAGCTCGGCGCGGGCGATCGTTTGTCCGGCAGCCAGGCCAAGAAGGGCGAGTACCTCTCCTCGCCAGTTCGCCAACCCCACACACAAAACAAAAATTGTATAATTTTTTCTGCGCGAAGTCGAAAAGAACGAGGGAGATATCTCCCGAACGACCACTCACTGGCGCCGGGTTAGGATGGTGCTTCATCGGTAACTATTCTTAAACCGAACCAGAGGAGAAAAGGACGGTCCCCGACGGGAGTCGAAACCCCGTCAATCGCTTCCATCAGTCCGACTTCATGTCCACTGCGCTACCGCGACACCCCGCTCCGGCCACCTCCGGCGAACATCAACGTCTGCTTGACCGCAGCAGCAGGCTCGGGCGCACCCGCCGCGGACCCCGCCACGTGGGGCCCGCCCGCACAGTGGCCAGATCTGGCCGGATCTGGCTGCGTGCTGGCGCCCATTGTCGTCTGGCGAATCAGAGCGAGCGGGGGGCGCGCGGAGCGGGAAAAGAAAAGAGTGAAATTTGTGGCTGCTGCGGCGGAGGTGGTGGCGGTGGTGGTGGATGAGCAGCGGTGGGGGGGGGGGGGGAGTAGGTACGCGGCCGCGGCCACGGCTGCTGCTGGTTTGAAAAGGGACCGACTCGTGCGAAATACGAGGCGGCAAGTTACCGCCGCCGCCGCCGCTGTTGTTGTTGCTGTTGTTGGCCGTCACAATGGAAACAAGTGGGGACGTGACAGGATTCATTCCATCGGCGGGGCGCGAGCGTTGCCGCGCGGCGCCACGTTCGAATTTGCCGCCCTTTTGTCGCTTCGCTCTGTCTGTCTGTCTCTCTCATACGCGCACACACACCCTCCCTGTGCGAACACACCCGCGACTCTCCGTCTCTCTCTCTCTCTCTCTCTCTCTCTCTCTCTCTCTCTCTATGTTTCTCCCTGCCTCTCTCTCTCACACACACACACACGCTGTCTCCCTCTCTCTCTCCTCTCTCCGTCTCTCTCGAAGGCGGCCGCAGTCGTGTATTATCGCGCCCAGCATGGTTCAGAAACAGTACGCGAATGTGGTCGCCTGCCCCCCCCCCCTCCCCTTCCCGCCCCTCGCGCCTCCGAACACGTTCCTTCTCTCTCCGTCTCCCACGCCCGCCGTGCGGGAGCGACAGAGGCGGAGAGATCGCCAACAACAACAGCTAACCCAACAACATGAGCGCGCCCAGCCTACTGCTGTAGCAGAGTTGCAGCCACCAGTCAGCGAGGTTTGTTTCGCAGCCGCGCGCCGCCACTGCCTGCGAATAACACTACAGCCCCCCTCTGCAGTTTCCCTCGCGTTGTAGTAGTACGTCTTCGGAGGCTGCTTATCCGCACAATTCTGCGGTGCGAATAGGCATCTCCGACGAGGCTTTCCGCGAGAAACGGAACTAAGGAATACTTGCACAGCGGAGGTGGAAGAGAAACCGCCCCGAGACACCACCGCGCCCAAAACACTGCTCCGTGGAGTTTGGTTGGCACAACGAAAAATTTTGTCCGGGCAATCAAAACTTTTTCACAAGGAAAAATTTAGCTGCCTCAACGAAATGAGTGTCTCAGTCGGCCAAATTTTTACTGTGGTCACCATGGTTTGGAAAATAAATTCTCCAACCGAGATTTTTGTTGCTCTAAAAATCACAATCGTTATCTGCAAGGGTTTCTTGTTCTCCTATGCAACTCCCGCTCTCGAGCCTTGTTTGTAGGTGAGAGAGTGAGTAAGAGAGAGAGAGAGAGAGAGAGAGAGAGAGAGAGAGAGATAGGCGGATCCCAATGATCCTGTTCTCCGAGAGGCGCGGATGTTGGATGAGTCACTCTGAGTCACCCCCGCCTTCCGTAGGAGAGAGAAAGAGAGAGAGAGAGAGAGAGAGAGAGAGAGAGAGAGAGAGAGTCGCATACAGTCGCCCCCCAACTCGTCACCACCGCCGCCCCAAGCGTCGTCCTCCACACTCTGGGATGACTCCAGAGACACTAGGGGACTTCCGGGAAAGATGGTGTAGTAAAGTGTCTCATGTGGCACAGGGCTTCCAATGGATTTCGGAAATCGATTATTATTTCAAATTACTTTTTGAAAACCAATTGAAAAAACAATTTTACTTCTGAAAAAAATATTTTTGGACCGGCCTTGCGGCACGTATTCGGTTTAAACACAACGTTTTCGAAGCAGCTACCCATCGTCAATTCAGCATCGAAAGGGTTTGAATTCTTTTTTTTTTCGGACGGATCGCGACTCCTTTTTTTTGACAGGCCCGCGCGGGTCGCGGTGGCCTCACGGTCACGTGTGGGTCACGTGTGGGTCACGTGTGGGTCACGTGTGGGTCACGTGTGGGTCACGTGTGGGTCACGTGTGGGTCATGGACGGGTCCTTTGCCGGCCACTGAAAATCTGCCGCGAACCAAGCGATAGCCAGGTCCTACCCTGTGCTGCTCTGCTAGGCCGCCGGCCACGCCGCCGCCGCGGCCACTGACCGTCGCAGGGTAAACAGGGAGGGGTGGGGGAGAGGGAGGGAGGAGGAGAGGGGGGGGAGGGAGAGAGGGAGGGAGGGAGTGAGGGAGGGAGAGCAGCCATGTTTTCAATCAACAGTAAAAGCCCCCTCTCATGAGGGGCGCAAGCGAGGAGTGGCCGCACAAGCGTGCGGGGTGCGCCTGCGGGCCGCGGGGGCCGCGGGGCCGCCGGAGTCTGCTGCCGCCGCGGGGCACAGCAGCAGGGGCGATCGCCTGTCGCGGTGGTGGGGCTACCCGAGTCGGGTTCGGACCGCTGGCCCCGCCACCACCGCCGCCCCCGCCGCCGCCGCAGCCGCTCGCGGGCCAAAGCAGTGAATGACGATGCACCTGTTAGCCGCAAACCGTATGGGGGGCACACCCGTATTATGTACTGTCCTGCTTAAAGGCCACGAGTGAGTTCAACTCAGATAATCGTCTGACTAATCTGTGCTTTTAAAAGAAAAACTTGCGTCAAAAAAAAAAAACAACAACTCAGGAACACCTCCGTTACTACATGGAGCTGTACGGAACACCCTAAAAATTTTCAAAATATGACCCGCGAGGAAACAGTTTGAGAGATAGACACTCGCGGGAGATTTCGGTTTGGCTAAAAGGTCTTCTGTGTGTGTGTGTGTGTGTGTGTGTGTGTGTGTGTGTGTGCCGCCGCCGGGCCGGGCTGCTGCGAGGGGGAGAGTGCGCGGGCACGGCGCTGCCCGCAATGAAATCTTTCACTTTATTCGAGTCGGCTCCGCGGCGAGAGAGGGAGAGAGAGGGAGGGAGAGACGGAGAGAGAGGGAGAGAGAGAGAGAGAGAGAGAGAGAGGGGGGGGGGGGGGGGGGGGGAGGGAGGGAGGGAGGGAGGGAGGGAGGGAGGGAGGGAGGGAGGCAGTTTTGGCCCTGCGGCGAACCTCGTAGGGAAAAAAGGCGTGTACCACCGCCGCCGCAGACTTGGCTGGGCACTGGGCACCCACCCTCGCCGCACGCGCTCACGCACACACACACACACGCTGACGTACGCGAGACTGGGTCCTCTTTTTCCCTTCTTACAAGCAGAGCAGAGAGGCCGTCGGCCGGTCTATAGAGAGGCTCCCCCGGCCTAGAGAAGACTCCCTCTCTCTGCATCTCTCTAGGCCGCGGACGCTCTACGAGGGATGCGCGTAAGCGAGGAGTGGATTAAAAAAAAATACCCCGAGCCGCGCCTTTGCGTCGTATGTATTCGGGAAACTCTCTTCGGCCCTGAGGGAAATGACATCACGGTCACGAGGGAGAATTGAAATGAAGGAAAAAGGAGGCGGAGGGGGACGAGGGGGGCATTTTTTTGAGGGGGGGGGGCGTCCAAAAATGACCAGTAGCCCTGCCGTGGGGTATCCGTCAGCACGCTTGCTCACTGCAGGCACGACGTACCTAAGACACGAGACCATTTTAGGGTTGGCGCAAGGCTCTCTGGTCCACGACCCTACCCCAGGCAAGGTCAGGTCAGCCCGCTCAGAGAGGGACAGTAGGCCACCCAGTTTATGGACGACCCCCATCTGCTGACGGCACCAACCCACGCGGGGGTGCGGAGATCCCTGAACGTCATTTGTGGACGGCCCCCGAAGTGGGCGCCACACGCCACACCGCGCGCCTGATGCTGTGTTCGTCTTCACCTCCGCGAGCGCCTCCATACCTCATTTAAAGTTTAAATGAAGGACATTAGGCTCGGGGAATTACCCCCCCCCCCCCCTCTCTCTCTCTCTCTCTCTCTCTCTCTCTCTCTCTCTCTCTCTCTCGCTCTCCAGCGCCTTCCTTTTCCCACCCGATTGTGTTCTGCGAGACGTCTCTTCCCCCCATAACGGGACGCTTAGGCCACCGCCTTGCTTCCGCTACCTTACGGGGATCCCCCGCCCCCCTCTCGCGTTACCGGAGGCGGCGGTGTGTGCCGGCAAAGGTGCGGGGGCGGCGGGGGCGGCGGGGGGCGGGGGCGGCGGCGGCACAGACTCCCTCGTGTAATGTGACCGCCCCCCGCGACGCGTCCGCGCGGGCCCCGACCTCACGCAACCTCACGGGAGATTGAACGCGCCGCGCGATTTCTCCTACTCTCTCTCTCTCTCCTCTCTCTCTCTCTCTCTCTCTCTCTCTCTCTCTCTCTCTCTCTCTCTGAAACTAACTTACCGGAAAGAAACGTTCGAACGAAAACACTACTTCGGGTTCCTTTTGGGAAAATTTGCATGGCACAAACCGTTTGGAAATTTCAAACAACATTTTTTTTTTTCGGCGTTGTCGCCCAGCGGATAGCGCTGCCCGCGACTCCTGAAGAATTATAGACGTCGTTTTATCTTAAACGACCAAAAATTTCAACCATAGTGACCACACACACACACACACACACACACACACACACACACACAGACCAGCATCGGTGATTATTTCGAGGGGGCCGGACTCGGACGGTTTGCGGGAACGGCGTTTGGTGATCACCACGGATGGTAATGGTTGACCATCACGGGGATGGTGATGCTAATGCTGCAGTGCGTCGGCGGGGCGGGGCGGGCTGCTGGGGCCACTGGCATTAGTGCTCCCCCCCCCCTCTTTCTGTCTCTCTCTCTCCCCCCCTCTCTCTCTCTCTCTCTCTCTCTCTCTCTCTCTCTCTCTCTCTCTCTCTCTCTCTCTCTCTCTCTCTCTCTCTCTTCGGCCGGGGCGGACAGACAGACATGTGCAGAAACAGAGCTTCTCTCCCTCGACTGGGCTAGTCCGCACCCATACCCCACCCCGTGGCGCCTCTCTCTCTCTCTCTCTCTCTCTCTCTCTCTCTCTCTCTCTCTCTCTCTCTCTCTCTATCTATCTCCGCTCTCGCTCGCGTACAGTTTGTTCCTTCTTTGCGCCGGGTCAGCAGTAGCGAAGCACGGTGGCGGAACGGAACACAAGGGAAGAGAGAGAGAGAGAGAGAGAGAGAGAGAGAGCGGGGGGAGAGGAGGGAGGGGAGGGAGGGAAAAGAGAGGGGGAGGGGAAGGGGAAGGGAGGGGGAGGAGAGGGGGAGGGGAGGGGGGGGAGCGAGGCCGGTGTGGGCAAGCTCTGGGTCAGAACAATAAGAGGTCTGATGACTGTAGCCGTCAGGGTGAATGACGGGCTTCCGGGGGGAAAGGGAGGGGGGGGGGGGGGGGGCAGGGCAGGGGGGGCGGGAGGGGGAGGGAGGGGGAGGAAGGGATGCTGCTGCGGGCGAGCCGCGAGGGGTGAGGAGCGAAAGATTCACGTGTGGTTCCTTCCGCTGAGATACGTGGACTAAGAAAGAGAGAGAGAGAGAGAGAGAGAGAGAGAGAGCGGGGCGGCACGCCACGCGGGGGGTCCCGGACAGGCCGCGGGGGGGGGGGGGGGGGGTAGGGGCTAATTGGACAATGATACCTTGCTGATGCGGGGCACGGACGCCCATCTTCAGCGCCGCCCGCCGAGACCTCGAGGGTTGCGGACAAAAAGCCGCCACATAGGCCCCCCTGTCTGTCTCTGTCGCACTCGTGGGACTGCCCCGGAGGACAGGCGAGCAGAGAGAGAGAGAGAGGGGGGGGGCATACACGCAAGAAGCATACATTTACGCAGAAGCTCACAAATGTGCAGAATCGTCTGTAACTCTCGTCTAAATTTGCACCTAAGTATTCAGCGTGTAGAGAGGGAGAGGGGGAGGCGCGGGAGGAGAGGATATGGGAGGGGGCGCGTTCTGGAATCGCTCAACGCGCGGCAGCGGGCTAGATAAAGGCACAGAGGTTTTGACCGCGGTTTTGACCCTCGCTTTGGTCCACCACAGACCGTCAGACCGCACCATTGACTTCTTTTCTGTTTTCTTTTTTTTTTTTTTGAAACACCATAAATCGCGATTAGAGATTATAAACGCCTAAGTATTCGCCGGGTGAAAGGTGAAAGGTGGTTCGGCGGTGAGCCGGTAATCCGAGATGACGGCCTTCTCGCTGTAGGCCAAGTTGAGCGGGCATGGCAAAGTATTCGGAGCATCCACCTGGTGAGTGAGTGCGAGAGAGATAGGGAGAAGAGAGAGAGAGACAGACAGGGGCGCGCTCCCGTGGGTAGGCCGGACCGGAACCAGGCCGCCGCGGGGCCCCCTGCTCTCACGGCTGCCCGGAGAGTTGTTCGAATAGTTTTTATACTTTGCTCTCAGCACGCGAGACCGTGGCTTCTACCGCGGGTCTCTACAGGATAATGCAAAAAAAAAATGCGCAACATGGTGTTTTCTTTGTTTAAAAAAAAATCAACTTTAAGGCGCGGCGCCAATTTCGTCGATGCCTGTATCTTGAGAGTGTATTTTGAGTAACAAGTCGGATTCACTTTTTTTATTTTCATTTTGGAATTTCGTAGTTTTGGACCATTATTGCAGCCAGATGATAATGCGTGAGCCGTGCGTTGTCGCCGCTGCTGTGCACATGTGAACCCTACCGGCGCCACCTGAGGGGTCGACATAACAGAGCGGAGCATGGTGGTGGTGGTGGGGGGGGGGGGGGGTGTTCGTGGGCCCCCTGCGGCGGTGGCGGCGGCGGATACGTTGTCGGTAGCTGATGTCTAGCTGTCGCCGCGGCGTCAGGGCGGGGGGGGGGGGGGCTGTGTGGTGGCGGAACGCACGTCACACCGCGTGCGTGTGTGTGTGCGTGCGTGTGTGCGTGCGTGCGCGTGGGCCACGGCCGCGAGTCACCGCAGCGTGTCAGGGGCGTGTCACCATGAGGGGGCGGCCAGGAGAAGGGCGCTGCCGACGACGACGAACAACGCCCTCCCCCCTCTCTCTCTCTCTCTTTCTCTCTCTCTCTCGCCCTCTCTCTCTCTCTCTCTCACTCTCTCTCTCTCTCTCTCTCCTCTCTCTCTCTCTCTCTCTCTCTCTCTCTCCCTCTCTCTCTCTCTCTCTTCCCAGTCGCGCCCAACGGGAAATAACCGTGACAGGGCCACAACGGCTTCAGCGGCTGCGCGGTGACATTTACTTGTCCGCCCACCGCCGCCGCCGCCGCCGCCGCCCACCCCGGCCCGGTGCAGCCAGGACAGTCACGCCTCGGCCCCTCGGCTCCCCGACGCGGTGCCCACGTCCCGCTGCCGCTGCCCGCCCCCCGCCATGGCAGTCATGAGCTCCGAGTCCTCCACGGCGGTCCTCCATGGCGGGGAGGTCCATGGGGGCCCTCTGCCCTCCGCGCATCGCGGGATTTCGGTATCCCCAAAACAAAATTGTTTCCCCCCCGCACATCGGTTTTCGGGGACGCGAAGGTTCCGTGTGTGATGACGGGGGCGTCCCCATCGGGATTTCCTATCGGGTATCGAGCGCGCGCGCGCGGCGTCCCATGGGGAACAGATCCGCGCGTTGGTCCAGCAGAGAGGGCGCCGCCCTGGCAGCCGCCGCCTCGCACGCCGCCGTCCCGCGGCACCTTAATTCCTTTATTTTCGCGACGCGTCCGATTACAGGTCGTCGTCGTCTTCCTCGTTTTTCCTTGCCCTTGATTTTTCCTGCGCCGGCATGGCCGTCGTAGGCAGGGAGGGGGAGAAAGAGAGGCGTATGAGAGAGTGCGGGAGAGAGAGAGAGAGAGAGAGAGAGAGAGAGAGAGGGGGGGGGACGGGGACGACTGACAGCCTGTAATAATAATATCATCGAGAACAGCGGGGCGCGGGGGCCTGTTTCGGACGTGCAAGGGGGAGAGAGAGGGGGGGTGAAGAGAAAGAGAGACGGAGGGAGGGGGAGGGAAGGAGGGAGGGCGCCTACCTCGGGCGTACGTGTGCGCAGCCTGCCTACGACATGGCCAATCAGCTCCCGAGACACGCGGCCTGCCCAATTCTTTGATATTTTTTGTTGTATTCCATATTATTTTTTTGTTTGTGCAGTCGGGCAGAGACGAAAAGGTCGTCTCCGGCATGGGGAATTTTCGTTGCCAACCAGTCTCCTTCCGCGGGCTGTTCTAGGAATAGTGGTTAGTGTGTACACTGTCGGGCAGAGGTCGGCCTTAGATAGGGGGGGAGAGCGAGAGAGAGAGAGAGAGAGAGAGAGAGAGAGAGAGAGAGAGAGAGAGAGAGAGAGAGGCGCACGCAAAATTTCTGGTATCGCGTAGCTGGTTGATGAGGTTTTACGTGCGGATGTGTACAGCTAATGAGGGGCCCCTCCGGTGGCGCGGCATGGGGGGGGGGGGGGGGGGGGCCTTCTCTACCCACACCACCACCACCACCACCACGGCTCCCATTCCATGAATATCCCTCCAGGGAGCAACCAGCGCTCCGCCGGTGCGCGGGGCCCGGGGGCGGATGTTGCTGCCGCGTGCGTCGCCCCCGGCCAGGGGCCCGCGCTCGGCAACGCGCGGCGGCGGCGGCATCGGCAGCGAACCCCGCACCAGCCCCATCCGGCAAAATTTTCTCCTTCAATTACTCCTGTACGCGTTAGAGCGCCGAAGCAGCACTGGAGGGCCGCCTAGCCGCCGGCCGCGTCGACCCCCCCCCCCTCTCCGCCACTACTACATCCCCCAGCACCCTTCACCCCCCCCCCCCCTCCCTAGACAAGCAGCCCTTGTATTCCCACGCCCCGCGCCATTTTTCCTCTTTGATATTTATCCGCAAGGGTAAAACCCCCGTGCAAAGTCGCATACACAAACTATACATAGAGAGGGGGGGAGGAGAGAGAGAGAGAGAGAGAGAGAGAGAGAGAGAGTAATTGATTGATTTATCGCCACTGAACTGATACAGCAAACAGTTACAGACAGAGAGAGAGGCAGACAGCTCGGCCGGGTGCGAATAGCGCCTGCGGGTTAGGCACGCACGGCTGTCGGCGTGCAGCTGTGTCGTGCGGGCTGGCCTACCCCGGCGCTGGCGGGGGCTCGGGTGCCCCTCCCGTCTCCCTCGCACTTCGCGCTGCACTGCGCCTGCCGTCCTTTTCTGGCCGCCGCCGCCGCCGCCGGGTGTCGAACGCGCCGTTCACCGGCCCCGCCCCCTCATTAACGCGATAAGTAGGGTGCGTTCAGTTAGGCGGCTTATTACGTCACGTGACGGAATCGACGGCGGCGGCGGTGCCCCGTATCTGAGGGGCCGCTCAGTTGAGGCGGCGGCGCGGCGGCCCGCCCTGCACGCACCTGCGTGGTCACGCTCCACCGGGCCGTGCCCCTAACGCCCCCGGAACCCTGTCCAGTTACGTGGGTGTGGCTGCTGCGGAGCGGAGCGGTCAGGGCCGCACAGCAGAATCAAGTCCGCCGTGATAACGTCCCTACATGCGAGAGCCTGGCCGGGGGTCTGACCCCTCGGGTAATCGTAACTGAACAGGGCTCCGGCGGCAGTTAGGGGGTGTAGCCCCCCGGTGCAGCCCCGGTGGAGCCCCGCGGGGTGTGGATCCACGGATTAATAATGCAACAGATGGAATTCCGTGCGGCCCGGCGCACTGGCCAGCAGCGGCGGGGGTGCCCTGCCCTGCCCGGCCCTGACCTCTGACCCCTGACCCCCTGACCTGCCCACCGTATCACACATGTCGCACAGACGGCCAGCGAGACGCGGAGCCGGAAAACCGACGGCGAAACCACAGTTTCAACCCACACTGCGTGGCTCTATTACATGTGGCATTATTATCGGAGCTGCGCCGTTGCTGAACTACAGTTCACTTGGTGGTTTTTCAAGCTTCATTATTTCGGTGTGTCTTATGTTGACGAGGAAGCTGTGCCTGCGCTGCCTGTGTCGCTGGATAACCCGCCGAGGTAGAGAGGGAGGGAGGGAGGGAGGGAGGGAGGGAGGGAGGGAGGGAGGGAGGGAGGGAGACTAATCAGAAGGCTTCGGCCGGCTGCGGTATTGGAGGCAAACGGATGCCGCCCGCACATCGGACGATAGTGTGCAAATCCGAATCCGAATCTGAACCCGAATCTGAATAATCAGACCAGACCTCTGGTCGGCTCGGGCCGGGTGTCTTCCGGTGGGAAAACGTGCGTTTTCGCCGAGGCGGGGAGACCGTCCATCTCACTCACTCCGCAGCGTGGCGGCCGGCGGCTCGCCGCGCGGAGAGAGAAAGAAAGAGAGAGAGAGAGAGAGAGAGAGAGAGAGAGAGAGAGAGAGAGAGAGAGAGAGAGACGGAGGAGGTGGATCCCGCCGCAGGAGAAGCGAAGAAGTCATTCCGATTGCCGGAACGTCGGAATTTAATTTAAACGTCGTGTTCCTGGCTTCGTCTCGACCAGACCTGGGTGGGAGAGAGAGAGAGAGAGAGAGAGAGAGAGAGAGAGAGAGAGAGAGAGAGAGAGAGAGCCAGAGGGAGAGAGAGAGAGAAATCGCCACCGGACCTGGAGAAGGCGGCTAGGGTGTAACCCTCGGTCACCCACCCCCACCTCTCTCTCTCTCTCTCTCTCTCTCTCTCTCTCTCTCTCTCTCTCTCTCTCTCTCTCCCGCTTCCGCCCTCTGACCAGCCACCTACGCTGGGAGAGATTTTTCTCTCCTCTCATCCGAGGACTCCGTCGAAGGAAGGGCTGGGATGGTGGCGCGGTGAGGGGGGGGGGGGGGGCCGAGAGGGAGGGAGAGGGGTGGATGTGTGCATAGCGGTAAGAGGAGTTAACTCCGACGCCGCCGCTGCCCCGCCCGCCCCCCTGCGCCACCTGCAGGTGCGCCCGTGCCGCGCCCGGGTCTATACCTATATATACACGTACAACTGACGAGGTATTTGTTTATCGGCGGTCTGCGAGGCATTGAATGCCGTCTTGCATAGCCGCCGCCGCCGCCGTATTGGTATTGGTTTTGGGCCGCCGTTCGCGGCGCGCGGCCACCGCCGACCTCGGATTCGTATCGAAGTTGGCTCCGGCTTCCCCCCTTGGCTGCCGCGGCCGGGGAGATGTAGTAGTGTATGACGCACGGTTAGCGAGTGTTTGCTCGGCCGGGGAGGAGGCCGCGGGCCGCGGCGGGGGGGCGGACGACGCGGAGGGTCCGAGGACCCCGTCGGCCCGGCCCTCCTGTGACATGCAGATCGGATTACTCGCGGGGAGCCGAACACACGAGGCGGCGCGCCTCTCGGATCGCGCGCGCCGTGTGGGCGGCCGCGGCCACGGTCCCTCTGGCACGCCCCCTGCAGCCCCCACACACCCACCCCGGCCGGGCGGGCGGGGGCGAGGCGGAGGAGAGGTCCTCCATGCGCAGGAGCCGAGCTGCACCAGTGTTTGCGTTGTTAATGCACCCGACATATTTGCAGCGCCCCTCCCCTCCTCCCCCACCCCCACCCACCGGACTCCTTTTTGCCCGAGCCGCAGCAACGGGGTCGCCCGCGCGACGATGAAATAAAATTTCATCTCTGACGACCCCTTCGCTTTACTCCATTTTGCTGTTTCCCCCCCTCCTCCCCCACCACCGCCGCCAGCGGTGCGCGCTGTCACGGACCTCATTTCGGACAGCACCCGGGCGACCGCCGTGCGGCCGTAGTGGCGGCGTGCCGGCATCCGAGCCCCCCCCCCCCCCCCCTCCCCGGCGGGGGGCCCCACGGGGCGCCCCATCCGCGGGGGGTCCGTCGGGACTGGTAGGTGTGCACGGCGAGAGAAGAAGGCCATGTCATGTTTACGCCCCTCAAAGGGACCCCGGAATTTGCCCCCTCCGTTCCCCCTCCCCTCCTCTGCGCTACACCACCACCACCACCACCGCCGCCGCCGGCCTCGTACGTTTCAGCCAGCGCGGGAAATTCAAAATGTTCGACCGCACGACTCACCCTGCCGTATCCGGTTCCGAAAAGAGAGCCCCCACTCGTCCGTCCCACGCGCGCTCGGCGTCGACGTCAACCACGGCCACTTCCTGGTCGTCGGCCGCCACCGCGGCGAGGGGAAGGCAAACGTGGGTCTCTCTGTGGCCAGGAGGGTAAAGAGCAGGGGGGGCGACGACGGGGTGGTCCGCGGCGGGGGGAGGTCGCCGTCGGCACCCTGGAGCCGCCGGAGCCAGCTGCTGCCTTTTCGTTTTGTTTACGCGGCTATTTGTTTATTTGCGAGTGTTGATTGAGTTTCCTTGTCAGCTCTGGAGTAAGGAGAGAGCGTGAGAGAGAGAGAGAGAGAGAGAGAGAGAGAGAGACTAGGGAAAGGTTCGGGTAGAGAGAGAGAGAGAGAGAGAGAGAGAGAGAGAGGGGGGGGGGGGGGGGGGGGAGTGTCCACACAGCCCGAGCCATTTCCAAACAGTCCCTGTGCTTCTGGAGCGGCAGTCGAACGTCTTGAAGGAGAAACAGTGCTGTGCGTGGTTACAGCTTTACATGTACACCCCTTCTACTGTTCCATCTGTTTACCATTTTTTTTTTAAAGAATCTAGTTTAACGTTATGAAGCAAACAATGTAAGCGGGCCCCGGCGGTGCGTTCAGTGACCGAACGAACCCTTGAAAGTGCAGCTGTCTTCGTCAGACACGAAGGGAAGACCGGATGCGGTCTCCGTCGCGCTCGCGGGCTGTGTGACGGCACCCAATTATACTGCAAGTGTCTGAGGCCGTTCTCACATGGACGAACAACTTGACAATAATGTTGGCAGAGAGAGAGAGAGAGGGGGGGGGGGGGAGAGAGAGAGAGAGAGAGAGAGAGAGAGAGAGAGAGAGAGAGAGAGAGAGAGCAGACAGACGGAGAGCGGGGTATTTTTCCTCCGTAAGAGAGACGGAGAAAAAAAGTTTATAATTCCAAGTTTTGTCTGGTGCCGCGCTGTCCCGGGCGGGTGCTTAGAGTCGGACATAGGAAGAGAAAATTGGTCCCTCTGTTGCAGGCGGGGGAGGGCGAGAAGGAGAGGGCCGAGAAGCGGAACCGGGTCAGGAGTCGCCGCATCGGAACGGTGGTCACGTGGTCACCGAGGCGGGGGACTGGCGGGAAAGCGCGGCCGACTCGCGTCTCCAGAAACTGTCGCTGCTCGGCTCGGGCAGCGGCAGGAAAATCGGGACGAACAGGCTGTGCAGTCACCAGCCGCTCAGCGCTGCCAACTTTCGAACAGCGGGTCCGCGCCGCCGACCGCAAGCCAGGCCTACCCCTACCAGATTTCCCCGAGGAAATTCTTTTCACTCGAGGTCAACCCCCCGCCGCCGCCGCCGCCGCCGCCGCTGCCGCCGCTGCCGTGCCGTACCGCCCACCCACCCCGCCGGCTGCAGCCCAGCCCCCGATACCTTCTAACATCCGCCGAATAACCCTTTGCTGAGGGAAAGGTCGGTCCAGACATATTCCGATCTGAAGAAAAATGTTTTTCGATTTTGTTTTTATTTCGAAGTTTTACATGGCCTTACATGACGAAACCATGTCGAGGGGTCCGTCTAAACACTTCGCTCACAAAGAAACGCCACTTTATAATTCGAAAAAAAAAAAATTTAAAAATTTGGGTGTGGCGCGGGATTTTAACCGGGGGCGGCCCGGCGGCGTGCCTCGGTCCGGCTCATGACCTGGTACATGAACTGCACGCGCTCGTACCACGTGATGGCCGTGTTCATGAGGAAGTTGAAGGTCATGTCGCCGACGAAGCGCGGCCGCACCGAGTCGCAGCGCTGCGCCCGCTTGAGCAGGAAGACGAGCATGCGCCGCGAGCGCGGCCGGTAGTAGAGCCACTCGCAGCGGTGCACGGCGCTGACCACGCCGCCGCTGCCGCGCGCCAGCTTCTCGCCCAGCACGCACAGCCAGGCGTAGCTCATGAGCGCCACCAGCCCCGTCAGCAGGCCGCGCGTCGTGGGGCCGTCGAAGAGCGTCTGCAGCGCGCACACCTACAAAGCCAGGCCACTGTAGCTCCACGAACTACATACCGCACCACAAACTGCGGTTCCACGAACTGTGGCTCCGCAGGCTGTAGTTGCGCAAGCTGCGGTTCCCAACAAGCTGCAGTTCCACCGACTGTAGTCCCCCAAAATGAAGTTCCAACAGCTGTAGTTCCACAAACTGTGGTTCCACAGACTGTAGTTGCGCAAGTTGCGGTGTCATACAAGCTGTATTTCCACCGACTTCAGTCCCCCAAAATGTAGTTCCAACAGCTGCAGTTCCACAAACTGTGGTTCCACAGACTGTAGTTGCGCAAGCTGCGGTTCCCAACAAGCTGCGGTTCCCAGCAAGCTGCAGTTCCACCGACTATAGTCCCCTACAATGTAGTTCCAACAGCTGTAGTTCCACAAACTGTGGTTCCACAGACTGTAGTTGCGCAAGTTGCGGTTTCGTACAAGCTGTAGTTCCACCGACTTCACTCCCCCAAAATGTAGTTCCAACAGCTGCAGTTCCACACGCTGTAGTTCCACAAACTGCAGTTCCACAAGCTGTAGTTCTACAAACTGCAGTTCCACAAAGTGTAGTTCCACCAGATGTAGTTCCACAAACTGTAGTTCCACAACGTGTAGTTCCACCAGCTGCGGTTCCACCAGCTTTAGTTCCACAAACTGCGGTTCCAAAAGCTGCAGTTCCACAAGCTTTACTCCCACAAGCTGTAGCTCCTCAAACCCCCTCTACGTGATGAGCTACAGCTAGAGGCGTTGGCGCGCTTCACGAGCTAGCACAAGCCTACCATGACGGCCGTGTTGCCGCCCCAGTACACGGACGAGAGGAACGGCAGGTACAGGTCGTTGAGCTCCTTGCTGGCGTCCAGCACCTTGCTGTGCAGCCGCGCGCTCCGGTGCACCTGCTCGTGCTCCGTCGCGGCCAGGATGTCGTTGTGCAGCATGCGGTACATGGCGACGATCTTGGTGCCGCCCTCGGCGTGGCAGCACTGCAGCAGCACCATGCTCAGCGCCATGGGCACCAGCGTGTAGCTGAGCACGGCGTACTCGGCGTAGAAGGCGACGCCGTAGCTGCGCGCGTGCGGGATCACGCCGAAGAAGGCCTCGCCCGTGGCCAGCGGCGTGAGCACCATGGCCAGCGCCAGGCTGCCCATGTTGAAGAACGAGAAGATGAAGAGCGTGCGGCCGATGCGCATGCGCACCCGCAGGTCGTGCACGTGCTCCGGCTTCACGTTCACCTCCAGGTCGGCTGCAACACGACCCGGGTTCGAATCCTCGTACCGACCCAACTTTTTTTTTTGTCCCCCAGATTTTCCGCTAGCTCTTTCTGTTACTTATTGAGTGTTTTACACCGCAGTATACGATGACTACCCCCTCCTTGTGAGAGTGTGCGTGGGTGTGTGTGTGTGTGTGAGAGAGAGAGAGAGAGAGAGAGAGAGAGAGAGAGAGAGAGAGTACGCACTGATGAGGTGCTCGGCGCGCTCCAGCCAGCCGACGAACTCCGGCACGAAGGTGGGCGTCATCCTGCTCAGGATGAAGACCCCGGACAGCCAGACGAAGTCCACGATGAGCGGCAGCAGGCCGACGATGTCGCTGACGGGCAGGTGTCGTCCGTCCGTCAGGAGGGGCGCGAGCCGTGCCGCCCGCCGGGTAGGCAGCCGGGGCACGCGGGCTGCCTGCCTACCCCGGCGGGCGGAAGGCGGCGAAACTAACAGTTTACGAGACAGCGCCCCCAAACCGGAGCCGCACAAGCTGCAGTTCCGCGGTCACCGAACTGTGGTCAACGCGGAAAACTATACGGTTTGTCCCATCTAGTACCCGAGTACCATATTTTTCCGTACAAGAAAAAAAAAACTACAGTGTGACAGTAGGTTTTTTCTTCCTGTGGCGAATAGTTGACGGGGAGGGGCTACCGGTCGAGGAGGCGTCGGACCACGAGGCCGCAGCTGAGCAGGGCCTGCAGCACGGACAGCGGCCGCATCAGCGGCGCCTTGGTGGCCAGGATGAGGAAGTGCACCACCTGGCCGTGCGGGTGCTTGCCCCACGCGCCCATCAGGACGTTGCGCGCGCGCCGCACGTAGCGCGACACCAGGTACGTCGACTGCTTCGGGATGTCCTCGTCGTCGCCGTCGAAGTCGGACTCTGCCGGACACACACAAGGACCCCGAACACCGTCGTCGTCGTCGCCGTCGTCTCGGACCTCTCGCTCGCTCTCTTACGGAGGGCCCCGTGAGTGCGACGGAGACAGACAGCGCGGGCGCTTACCCTCCGACGACACCCTCCCGGCGTCCGCCTCCGAGTACACGGATGCATCGTCGCCATCCATGAGGCACTATCTCTTTCTCTCTCTTTTGTGGAGCACCCCACGAGTGCGACAGAGACAGCGCTGCGCAAGTAAGTTCCCGGGCGACGTCGACGTGGAGCCGGTGCTCGGGGGGGCGGAGAGGGCCTGAATGAGGCAGGCGGGCCGCCGCACGACCACGACCCCCCCCCCCCCCCCACACGCACACAGGTTTTTTTTGTCACCAATAGAGAAGCGCATGGCTGAACTACGCCCGCGCTAAGGCCCCCCGTCGCGTGCCTCTCTCTTTCTCTGTCTCTGTCCCGCGCGCAAGCTCGCCCCTCTACCAACCCCCGGGAGCGACGGAGACAGGCTGAGACGCCTCATTCCCAAGTCACGGTCGTTAGTTAATGCGTGTCGCTCCAAGTCCAGTGACCGCCGCCGCCGCTCCTGATCCCGGGAATCGAACTCGAATTCAGCGGGGCGGAGACGGCGGAGAGGTCAGCGCGCTGCACGGGAGGGAAGGGGCGCCGAATTAAGGCTCATCAATTGGCCAGAAGGGAGCGGGCCGAGGCGCCGCCGGGTCGTTTAAAAAATTCCCGCCACACTATCTTGGCTCGCGCTTCTGCCGTATGAAAAATCTATGAGTCGAAGCGCGTGGAGCAGACGAGAGCCCGAGAACCACACAGAACTGAGAAAGCTTCGGACTTTCGTCTAGTTGGTTCTATTTTTGAAATTATAAAGCATTTACAATGAGTGCCCTCAAATCGGTCTGTTCCTTGAACGTTTGGCTAAGACTGGTAAGCAGATCCGGATGCTTTAGATTCCGTATAGTAGTATGTATCAGACAAGCTCACGGAATGCAGGGGTCTTTTAACCTCCAAGCCCCTTATAAACTGGGATGTCTGCCTTCAAGTGTTGTGTGTGCACTCCACGAGATTTGCCCTTCGTATTTTACCAGAAATCAGCATGCTGTACTGCAGGAAAATATGCAACAAGCAGTGCAACGTATTCGACTGACGGCTCAGCCGACCCAGAGGAGAGACTCCTTGCTGGTCGCAAACGTGTGTACGAACCAGATTATTTGGATGTAAGTCAGATCTTTTCACTTTAAACCTTGCTGTCAGAAAGGGTGCCCCCTTACATGTTTGAAATTTCATTAATTTCATTATAAAGTAATGACGTTTTATCTCATATGATTATTTCCAGAAACTAAAACCAGTGATCCCACAACACGATCAAATAAATATAAAGCTAGTTGGATATGATTTTGTTGTCCTGGAACGGCTTCAATCATTGCTTCACAGATATCTCAAAGACATGGACATTGAGACAGAAGGGTATGTTTCTTTATGTTCTAATGAACTTGTCTTTTGGCATGTAATTAGGCTTTCTGAATTGAAATGTTACTTGTTTTGGTCTCCAGGTATGCAGTAAGGGCTGAGTCTTGGCATGTCCAGCGGTTTGCTCCGAGGTCAAGCACATCAGTCGCTGATTTTCATCTCAAACAATATCAAAGAGTCTTGCAGGCATGTGGCATACTGTTAATTCATTTGCAAATATTTACTTAGCAGTCTCTTTATCTATTCTTTTCTTTTTTCCCTTCTAGGTGTCAGATGTGCCATCAACGAAACTAGGTACAGTGATTGAACTACTTCAAGGTCTCGCACCCCCTGGTGTAACATGCACAGTAAATTACCACACCGAGGAAGACGAAAAGGTACGCTACATTCCTGACTTGGAAATGAAGGCGCTACAAAACCAATTAGAAGAACTTGGAGGTCCATCGAAGCTACAACAACAGAGGGACAGACAAGCACAGTTCCTCAGGAAGTGATCCTATTCTGTCAAGTGGACCATCTAGCATATTCTTCTATTATTAAAATAAATGTTTATTGTTTCTTTATCTCTCTGAATTTATTCCCCCGGTCACTTCTGCCACACCGTGGGGACACATCTCAATCACGACCAACTTCCGCGGCTGCCCAGCCATCAGACAAGTTTCTCATACTCGAGTCGTCTGCAGTAGCAGACGACACACCAACCAAAACAAAACAATAGCAGAAGCCCCGATCGCTGCTGTCAGGCGAGGCGCAGCAGAAGCGAGCACCACCCATCTCCCAGCGTCGCGTGTCCACCGTGCATCTTGATGCGAAAAAGCGGCACGAATGGTGTATTGATTCATGTTGTTGAGTCGCACCGCTCGGTCCGGCGGCCTCCGCTGCACGCAACTGTCCACGTCGGGCTATGAGGAAGTCGAGAGGTGCGCAGTACTCTTTGTCCTCTTACAGGGCTCGGTCGTCCCGATGCTCCCCTTTTTTCTCTCTGCCGAAAATTGCGTTGTCGCCGTTTTACCTTAAAGCGTCGGGTGCGTCCACCCGCACAGGGCCACCCTCTTCACGCCTGTGTCAGACGCATTTTTTTTTCGGCAACTCCCATTCTCCTTAACCTGTCAAAGCACTTATTTATGTGTTCATTATTGACTCCTGCATTTGTATTTTCTGTGCTCCCATAATACAGCAAAAGTTGCTATGCTTTCACGGTGCTTTGGAGAAGCAACACTTCTACAGACGCTCCAATCTCCCTCCGATGGCATCACTTGTTGTGACTTTGGTGCAAATTTCCTGTTTGCTGCAGGATCGAGGTTTGTGAAAGATCATGGGCGAACACGGCTAGGCAATGTTTTAAGATGCTAATCGGTTTCGGCTGTGCTTTCCAGTGACAAGCTTGTCAGAGTGTGGGAATGGGTGAAGGGCCAGGGCTTTGAAGAGGCTACATTCTCCCCTTTAGCAGGCCATCGCTATGCCATCACCAGTGTTCGGTTTTCTCCTCTGGGGACAATGTTGGCAAGCTCTGCATCTGATGGAAGTACCATGTTATGGAATACAAGGGTTTGTACATGTGCCTGTTCATGATGCATTATAAATAAACATTGTATTGGTATAAAAATCCATTTATTTTCATGTACAGACTGGAGTTCGCATTCATACATTTGTACAAACTAATGGCTGTGCTGTTCGACTAAGTATATTTGCTCCAAATTCTACATTACTTGTGAGTGCTGGTGATGACGGAGTAATCTGTGTCTGGGATATACTCAGGCGAGCATTATTAAGGCAAGCAATTTTTCTCTGTGCCTTTTCGTAGAATATTTAAAAGTCAAAGAGGCTTCTTCATTCACTTACTTAAATCATTTTGAGCAGGTCTCTTCAAGCTCATGAAGCAACCATTCAAGCTATGTCATTCAGCCCTGATTGTAAATACCTCTTAACTTCTGATACTGTTGGTGTTCTCAAATTGTGGAAGGATCTGGTTGAACCTGTGAATGACTTGGTAGACACCTCAAGTACCACATCCGACACCACGGACTGTCTAGTGTCAGTTGTTGAAGATGCCCATGACCTAGGAGTCACGGGATCAGATTTTGCCTCAACTCAAGAAACTCCAGGTTTGTTCATAATTTTATTCTTAAGACACCATACATGTGTGCAGATAAATTCCATCCTTTATTGAAGAAAATCTTTTCCTTTTCTCCAGCTGACAATGTATTAGCTACTCGCTACACCCTTGCAACTTGTGGTAACAATCCTGTGGTCAAAGTGTGGTCCTTTGTTATTGTGCACCCGTCAAACAAGTGGAACCCTCCGCACTCCCCTGCCTCTGGATCTGGAAGACAAAGCTTGGTTCCCACCCCAGAGTTGGGCAGCCCTGTTAGCCCAAACAGCTTGGGGCCACGCAGAGAAAACAGTTTCCGCATCAGGGATGGCAAGAGAGAAAGTTGTGAGAGCTTACGTAGAAGGGGGAGTAGTATAAGAAGAAAACACAAGCAGTGTCAAGTGTCACTCAAGCTGACTTTAGAGGGTCATGGATCAGACGTGACCTGTGTCAGATTCAATGCCAGTGCCACCAGGCTAGCCTCTTCTTCCCTTGACAAGACAGTTAGACTATGGGAGGTAAAGGAAGTTACTTATTTCCATGTGCTACCTTATTATATCAACTACCTTTTCACACCTACTTTATCTCCTTGGCAGATACCTAGTGGCACATGTCTCAGGATATTGGAGGGCCACACCAGATACGTGGCCTGCTGTGTATTCTCTCGTGATGGATCTTTATTGGCGTCAGGTGTGTTGAGTGTATCTTTCTTCCTCAATCTATACTTCGCACCAAGTCCTCCCTAAAAAATGCTGTAATTTTTTTCAGGCTCAAATGATAAAACCATTTTGATGTGGGATGTGAAAGGCAAGCTTTCTCTCAGTGCAGATCTTGCCCCCTCATTGAGTGCTTTCCGTGATAAGTTATCTGGGTCCAGTTTCGACAGTATGAGTGGACCTGTAAGCCCCCTTTCATTGGTTGTCACACTAAATGTAGTTTGAAACTATATAATATACTATAACTATATAATTTTTTATTTTTAAATTTGTTGACAGCCCGATGCTACTGTGTTGGAAGGAGGCCCCAAATCATCAGAATCTCATGCTGCGTTACGAGAGGTTCAACTCCTGCAAAGGATTGAATCTCAAAATGGAGCTGTTAATACATGTGATTTCTTTGGCAATAATTTATTGGCATTTGGTGGAGGGTATGATGGATATGCAGATGGATCTTCACTTTTTTTCAGTAATTTGCTATGTCTAAATCAATTTTACATTTTGCTGCAGGGACAAAATGGTGCATATCCACTCAAAGACCGAAGAAAATTTACGATTCCAAGAAGTTGAAAGTGTGTCTCCAATCGAAGCCCATGCATTTGCTGTGAATCAAGTCGAGTTCTCACCCTGCGGAAAGTATGTCGCTTCTTGCTCAGCAGACGGGTCTGCAGTGCTCTGGGATACAGAGGTGAATCAAAAGTGAAGACACCGTTTGTCTCGTTCAGAGTTCTAAAAAAATTAAATAAATTAAATGTTGTATACCCGACTGAGAATGTTCATTTCGACACTCAGACTGGCAAGCGAGTCCCCGGTAACTTTGGCACCGGGCGCAACGCCATTCGCACGTGCCGCTTCTCGCCGGACGGGAAGCTCCTCATCTGCGCCGGGGACGATCAGACGACCAGTGCTTGGCGGACGGACACAGGGGAGCTGTTCATGTGAGCGCGGGTCGCGGGGCGTGGCGGGGCGTGGCGGAGCGGGAGGTGAGTTGAGTTGTCGTTCACCGTGGTCCGGCGCCGCCGCTGCTGCTGCAGGTCCGTCGAGGGCCACACCGAGGCCGTCACCGCGCTGGCCATCTCCCCGGACAGCCAGTTCCTGGCGACGGCATGCAGCGGCGGCCACGTCCGCGGCTGGGCGATCGCCTCCGTGTGGGACCAGTGCCTGATGCTGCAGGAGGACGCGCACGACCTGGGCGTCCAGAGCTGCGACTTCTCGCCCTCCGCGGGCATGCACGGTGAGGGTGTGGAAACTACACTGCGGAAAACAAAATTGTCAGAAAACGCCATTTTTCTTGGCACACTTTTTTCTTTGCAGGAATGTGGTCTTTTGTTCTAACCGATATAATTGTTAGTTAAATTTTTAGTCGACCCATAAACGCAAATGCCGTAAAATTGTGACAAGTTTTGTAATTTTTTTTTCACAGGGAAGGGCCTTGCCTGCACTCGTTTTCTTTTGTTTTGTTTTTTTAACCGAAATTGGGTGCAATTTCTTTACGCAGGTTCAGAGAGCTATCTGTTGGCGACCTGTGGCAACGACTCGTGGGTGAAGCTGTGGAAGATCAAAAGGGACTTGTGCACGCCCCCGACGCCGTCCTCGCTGCTGCTGAGTACGCCGCCGGCCCCCGCGAGCCCTCTCCGTTCCCCCAAGCCGCCGCCCGGCGCCAAGCTCGTGCGCAGCCTGGGTGGGCACGGCGGCAACGTCATGTGTGTTCGATTCACACCCGACTCGGGGGAATTTCTGGTTTCGACCGCTTCCGACTCAACAGCTCGTATATGGAGTGTGGTAAGCGTCTTTATTTTATTTTTCGGCCTCATAGAAATCTATTTTTAATTTATTGACGTTTTCCCACTCTCCTCAGCATCTGGGAGATTGCTTGTTTGTCTTGGAAGGACACAACCGGCAAGTTACATCGTGTGCATTCGCAGCCGATTCTTCCCTCCTAGCCACAGGTAAGTGAAGCTTCATTCCTTTTTTTCCTACATCAAAAGCTTCCCTTCCTGTACTGCAAAATTCTTTTTTTTCTTCTTTTTTTCCTTTCAGCGTTTTTCTTTATGTTGAGTTGAACTTTGGCATGCTTTAGCAGTTTTAATTTGAAGTATTGGACCTTTTCTAGGGTAAGGATATCTTTTGTTTTGTGTCTTGCATTTTCAGAATTTCCTGATTATGTTTTGTATTCTTTAAATTTTTGCATGCTTGTGTTTTAAATTCGGCATTGCTAGATAAAAATATTTTCTAATGACTGTTTGTCTGTTGGTGATTAGGTTCTCTAGACAAAACTCTGATATTGTGGCAACTTCCAGAACATCTTGTTTATCAAAGTGTTGCTGCTTCACGTTTGCGGGGTCAACCAATTTATGTGCGTATTTGTAAATGAAGTTGTTTTTGAGTATAAATTGATACATTTTAATATATCTTTTCTCTACATTTTAACATATCTTTTTTTACAGGCTCTGGATTGGACTCCAGATGATGTCATATCTTGGTTGAAACGTTCTCTTTCATTTCCCATTGACCCACCTTCCTCTGTGTTAGACAATTTCGATGGTTGCCAAATTTTGACACTACCTGAAACTGAAATTGCATCTATTCTGTCCATTGGTAAGGGAGGCAAAGTGAAGGTGAATCCATTTTGTAGACTAATTATTTCATTTCAATATATTTTTTTTTTTTTTTTTTTTAGATGATCCAGAACATATTCAAGAACTGGCATTGCAATTAAAATGGTTGCGTCATGAAGAGCTTAATATTTGCTTGCCTGAAATTTCAAGCAACATTGATGTACCACATGAATTTCTGTGTCCCATCACTCGAGAAGTAATGAGGGACCCTGTTGTGTGTGCAGGTAACTGTCTATGATTTTTGGGATTCTTTTCCCTTTTCCCTTCTTAGAGTGTGCTGGTCATTACCTCAGTCGCATTTGCAGATGGTTTCACATATGAGCGGGCTGCAATTGAGGAATGGTTCCTTAGTGGCAAACTTACCAGTCCTATGACCAATTCAACATTGCAAAGTCTTGCCTATCGTCGCCATTCCCAGCTTAAACGAGCCATCTCAGAGTTTTTGTACGATGATCCTTCTGAACCCTTATCTGAATAGGTTGGGTTCATAATGCATTGGGAACAGCTCCCTGTGTTTTGGAATAATATGTTTTACAGGTACCTGTGAAAAAGATATTCGAGCCAAGAATATAGAAGGAACATGTTTTGTATTTTATTTATGCTTATACCTGTGATATGTATATTTTGTATTCTCTAAATCTTACAAACTCTGGAGTTTTTAATTTTTTTTTTCTTTTTCAAAATACTTCTTTTTGTGTGTGCCCTATGAGGTCAGGTTGTATGTTATGCTTCTCATGCACCGGTGTTCACAGTATGTTTTCCTAGTGAGCACATGCAGTAGGAGATAGCTATGACAGTTAATTGAATCTCTGTATGCACGGCATTGAATCATTTTGTTTGAAAATTGCTGTGCCTAGTTCTGAGTGTATATGTGATATTAATTATATATATACATATATTAACCATAGAAGGAAGAACACTATCTTCTTTTGAAACATATGGTGCTCTTAATTGTTGATCATGTTTGTTGTTGTTGTACTAGTTGATTGTAACTGTAACATTTATTTGCCATGTAAGTTAAAAATTATCTTAACTGCCAAATTAACTTCGCAATAAAACAAAATCCCATATGAAATTGATTACAAGAGCTGCACACTTCCTTAATTGGTGGGTTGTTGGTTTGTTTAGCCATTTCTGCAATATTCAGACACCTATTTCTGAAGTAAGTTTGAAAGATGATGAAGCAATTTGTTAGTCAATTCTTATGAACTTTCCCCTATAATTGAAGAAGGTAGTGTTAAACTCCAAATATTTGAAAAGAAAAAGAAAAAAGAGAGGTGTCAAAACTTACTTATTCTTTTAATTGCTCGAAATTTACTCTAGAATCACTATTTAATCCTTGTGCACCTTATAGCAATAGTGATTTCCACCTCATTTTCTCTGAGGGTAGAAGTTAACATTCAGCACGGGTCCAAGGGGAATGTAACGTCAATGGTTTGCTCCTCATCATCCTTGCACTAAAAATTTAACATCTCATCCATCTAATTTACCACATTGTTTGATATTGCTATAGATGCTACATTTTTATGTGTGACTTCATTTCTTTCCCATGCAATCTTCTAAAAGGACAGTAAAATGTTTTACGCAATCCTGACCTGTGTTGTCAATTTTCATACTCATTTGTGACATTCCTGGCTTAAATAAATTTGGTCTTCCGCAGATTCCACTAAAAAGAGTCCAAAACTCATTTGCATTTAGAAAGCAGGCAACCCCTTCCCTTGATGTGCTTGGCCGTCAATTAAGTCAGGATTGGCAGCACAGACCCACCCTTGTCCGCAGGGTCGTGTGTCTAGTGCAGATTATAACCATGTAAATACAGACGTCACAGACCAGGCAACGCACCTCTGTGCTCTGGTATAAGTCTACCGCTGTGTAATCCTATCACGGAATCAATCCACTAATTCAACTCGGCCTCGAGAGGAAGGGGGTAATAATACAAAATATTGTTATAATGTTGGATTTATTAGTGAACTCCAAACCATCAGTCAAAGAGTTATAATTGAACAGGATATATATTTATATATCGATTCTGAACGCTTAAAATGGATACTAAACAAATAATATACTTCCAATGATACAAAACTTAATCTAATGAACATATATAATGATGAAAGAAAGATTTAACCACTCCCTCTCCTACATGATTATAAACAAAAACCGGTGGTGCTGGGCCGTCCAGCAAATGCCAGAATGACCAATAAAAAGTTGGAATGGTACAATGCATGAAGTACAATGTGAACCACAAAATAAAAGTGTGAAAACAAAATCTACTTTTTTTTTACATTTTATTTATTTTATTATTTTTTTTTCACACCCATAATGGATCATGCGTGTGTGTTTTTAACATTTTGGTGTCACAGTTACTCAGCACAAGAGACAGATATGACTAAAAAAACGGACATTTGGTAACTAGAATGAGACACTTATGATCTTAATCTACAGTGGTAATCGTCATAGGAGTGGAAAATGTGTTCAAACCTGAGGTGCAAATTTTAATTAATGGATACATGACAATTCAAGTGTCCCATTCTGCCACTTAGTTACCATACATCCGATTCTCCGTCATATGCCCCTCTCTCACTAAGACCAACATGGGGAAACGAGCAACGTTACGGCTAGAGAATGAAAATGTTCTTCAAAAACTTTAACACGCCTCATAGTGGTGACAAAAGGAATCAGAGATAGTCAGAAGTATAGTAAACATCTAGAGACCTGACAGCTGTTCGGCCCTGAAATTCACCGGTGGTAAAAAGACAAAGTTTAATTTAGGTACAATACAGATCAAACCAACACTCTTACTCACGCTTACTAACAGACCATATAATACATATAAGTGCAAATCTATTTCAAATTTCTAAGCAGATAAATATTTCAAGCACAACTTACTCTCAAACAACTAATTGATAAAGTCCAATAAATCAGTAATCTATGAAGCTACTTAGTAGAGTGGCACTCAAATTACTCTCAGGGGCAAATATTAAGTTGAATAATTATGATAAGCCCCACTTAAAGCTTTCTACAATGCTCGAAAATTTTAGTTAGTTAAGAGAAAGAAAAATGGCAACAAATACAAAAATTTGCAGAAATATAAAGGGGAAATGTGCGAAATTGGTCTGCTGCAAGTCATGATGAACAAGAATTACTCGATGGTGTAGAGCATGTAGAGGTTGCCTGGATCTGATTTGCGAGGCACCAAAGCATTACCAGGAGCTAGGGGAGCGAATCCCAGGAACATGAAGGTGCGCACAAGGAGGGCTGTAACAAACACCAATTGGATCAGCATCAACAAAACGATAAAAAAGAACGAAAAAGCAAGTTTTATTTAATTACCTCGATCGGCTCGATCTTTCTTGAAGCACAGAATGATGTGACTGCACTTGAGCACCTCCTCTGCATACTCCAGCAGAGACACAAAGCCCTCCTTTGATCCCTCCGGGAGTATGCATGACGGCAGTTGGATGTACAACCGTCCTTGCCACAAAACTGTTTCCCAAAGCACCTGGCTGCTTTCAGTCAACTGGAGCACAAACGTCAAGCGCAGTGACTCCAGAGACCTCGCTGCTTTCAATAATTCATTCTCCTGCAAAAGAAAGTAGCAAGCTCAAGTCAAAACAAAAACAAAACACACAGGCCAGGGTCTTTTCACACTAGCTCACATCAAAATCATCACAAGGAATCACACAGTCATCAAACACCGAAAACTCCACATCACCAATGTGCGTGTCAGGTAGCCATAATTTTGAATAAATGTGTGGTCTGCTTGTAAGAGCCATGAACTTAAGACTTCAAAAGGTGGGAGAGAACTAAACAGATGATCAGTCCCCAACAACAGGAGAGGGGAGGTCCCCCTCCCCCTCTACCAACACCCAGAATAAAAGTTGGCATTAGCTCCCAAACAGTTAGGTTCCCTGCCTACCTCCTACCAGCAGAGAGCCTATCCCTTACAATTCACCCATTCAGATTGCTTACCTGCACAACATTACAGTTACGCAGTGCGCTCACAGAGAGCTCCTTCGGTTTCCCCACGCCGCTGCCCTCTGTGCTGAGTGACGGCGACACAATTGTGAAGGCGGTGTGGGGGCCATCAGGACCAAGACTGAGGCCCGGCGCCCAACGTTATACAGTATTGGGGCACGGCCTCAACCTCGGAGGAGCTGAAACAAAATTAATTAAGACCATGACAATTGTTGCAAAGTAACAGTTGCTTAACCATCCATCACTTCCTCCCTCCCTCCCACCCACCCACACAACCACAGGTAGACATTGGAGCTTTGGCAGAGTTCTGTCACCTTTGCTGGCACCAGCATCATCACATGCTACGCAGTGGCTGGGCTATTAATAGATGGGAACTAGCCGGTACACTGTACAGAAGGAGAATACTGTAGGAAGTGAAAGAGAAAACCCACATCTATCACAAAGAAAGCCAGCATCCGACAGCTCAGAAAAAAAATAATCAGCATATGCACCAAGAACATGTACTTATTAACCCATTCCATTTTTGAACTTGAAAAACTTAAATCTAAAACTGAAAGCCTGGTAAACAGCAGCAGCAGAGGCAAACTGCAAGGACAACTGCTGCTTGGCAAGGAGCCCAGTCTAAAACAAGGCTGCATCTGGTACTAAACCGAGTCAACAAGACTGGGTAGCAACTATAAATAGCCCAATCCCAGAGAAAGAGAGGCAATACTGGGAAGTGGAAAATACCTGAAGAAAATGTCCAACATGAAAGTGACTAACATTTCCATGCATCAGCACTGCAATCACTGGCCGTGAAATTAAAATCAGCATTTTAGAAAATCATCTCCCTGATAAGTGGCCAAAAGCACACAGATGTGCATTTCTGCGGCATGTGCAGGGTGTTATCATGGCTGTGCTAAGAGAGGTACAATCTAGGCGACAGCAGCAAACGACTGCAGATAAGATTAGACCCCGGCCAAATGATTCCTAAAATGCAAATGTGGCACCACAGCCATGAGTGGCATCAAAAACCCTCCTGCCCTTCAATACAAATATGATCCCTTCGCCCCCAGTCCCTGTACACAGCACAAGATGATACCGTATGTAAACAAATCCCTGGAAGCTACCCGACATAAGCTGCTGATCCAGGTGGTCATTTTTCCAGCAGCTTTCCATGCCAGCTTCCAGCGCATCGAAACTTCGTCGCTCTAGAACCTTCCAGACCGCGACGCGCCAGGACGGAGCGGCCCCCCACTGCACCGCGGCGATGCACGCCACGACAGGCGAACGAACCCGTTAGCTCTAAGGTCTCAAACAATGGATTCGCGCCCGGCCAGCGTCCAGTGACAAGCGAGTCACTTGCAACCAGTGCGGCACAGAGCCGGGCGCCAGCGACCCGCGAGAGCCACTGGGCCCCGCGGACACAGCCAGAACACGGAGTGCATCCAGCGAGCCCCGCTCCGCCCGCAGCCAGCACTTTCCTTTTCAGGATCGGGACCCACCGATTGAGTCAAGGCCACGCATCCCAAAATCGCACCAACGCGAATATAGAGCTGGCCGCCGCCCGCAAACGCAGAATCGACAAATGGACGTGAAATCGCCGTGTCAAAAAAAAATTATTTTGTTGATTGGGGGGAGGGGGAGGGCACTGGCAAATTTATTGCGTAAATTGGGACACAGAATCGCGACTGACAAAGAGACATGACACTTCACTTCAACAAATAACTCGGACCCGGAATTGCCCCCAATGTTAAACGGCAAATCAACGAGGGCGACGACTAGAGCGGATCCCGTGCCAATAAGCACACTAGAATCGCAGGGGAATAACAAGTTTAATTCCTCCGTGCCCGACGTGAGGGCCGAGCAAGGCAACATGGCGGACCAGCTGCAAGAGCAGCTCGGACCACCGAGAGAAAAACGCTCCAAACACTCACCAACTTGAACTTAATGCGGGCATGGCTTCTAAAAAGTCTTCCTTACTGCTGTCACAATTACTTAAATCAAAAAGAGCACTAATACTCATAATTCTCGGATTATAGGAACGCTTCTGAACTCTTTTCGCTACGAGCACAAACCATCAGTGACCTATTCTTTCACTTGTTTGATCACATATACAAAGATGGCGGCAGTGCTGCCAGCCCGACGGCCACGAACGAAGCACAAGTGCCAACTGACGGCGCTCCGAAGTCACCGCCCGAGGGCGGGGAGGGAGTCCGACGGTCGGAAAATGTCGCAAAAGCGCCGCGAGGACGCGGAAAAGGGTCAACTGGACGTGAAAACCCGTAATAAAGCCGAAACGGAAGCGACGCTTAGGTTGGCACCTGCGATTTCTTTTTTATCTGCGAATACGTCACAGTGACGTCAGGCCAGGGGGTGGGAGGTTGTGTACGGGGAGCGGCGCAAACACCCTCCCATCTCCCGTCCTCGTCGCTCCGGCACGAGGGAGGGGGCGCCTGGCCATCAGACAAGGACGGAGAGCGTTGTCGTTTCCCCGCGTGCACAGGGAGTGAGACAGCGAGGTGGGGGAGGGGACGAGGGGGGGGGGGGGGGGGAGGCTGAGAGCGAGAGGGGGGAGGGGCTCAATGAGGGAGTTTTGATTATAATCCAGACAAAATTCACTCTTTGAAAATTATGGATTTAGATTTTTTTGTAATCATACTTGAAGGTGCAAAAAGTGCTTCTAAATTAATTGTTTATTTTTCCAGAAAGAGGTGCATCCGGTATTGGATGGGAGGCACTTTCAAGCTTAGAGAGCGAGAGGGGGGGGGGGGGGACCAGCACGACCGATTCGAGCGTCAACTCGATCAATGAATGACCCTGGACACTCTGTAAAATTGTTCGTCACGGCATATTCGTGTGCAGAATGAATCGTCACATGGTGACGTCATATTATCGCATCAACCGTCACATCGCCGATGACTAGTACGCCAAAGGAGACATGCGCTTCCCTGCCAACGTGGCGACGACAGCAATGATAAAAATAAAAATATTAAATTTTTTTTACAGGGGACAATGTGGCAAGGACGGTCACAAATTGCGTAATATGCACAATTGAGCGTCCACGTCGCAGCCAAGGGGGGGAGGGCGGAAAGGAGGGAAGGGGGGAGGGGGGGGGGCTAAACCCCGCACGCTCCGTGACGCATGGCCTTTAAAAAATTTTGCAGGAGGCGCGCGCGAGGTTTTAAAAATAGCGGCGCTCTGCTGTGGAGGGCAGCGAGGCGTCGATACGGACTGGTGAACGGCAGAGAGGGGATGGAGGGGGAGGGGGGGCGCACCCTGGCCGGGCAGCACGTAGGCAAAACGCGCGCGACCTCCACGCACCTGTGGGGGGTGCGGGGGGTGCGGGGGCAGAGAGGAGGCCCCCCCCCTCCCCCCTCCCCCGGTCGCTCGCTCGCTACCATCGCGGTGTCTCGGCGCGCTGCCCCCCTGCAGCTCGATGGTTGTCGACGGTTCTCTTTGCTGTAGATAAACAGAGAGAGAGAGAGAGAGAGACATCCCGTTGCGTGCTCGGAGCACGTGCGCGGTACGGGCGGCCCGGGAGGCAGCAAGGCGGGCCCCGCCACCGGCCCCGCCGCTGGCAGCCTGCCGGGGCTCGGACCCGCGGACCACGTGACGGGCCGTGACGTCACACCTGTCGCGGCTGGCCCCCGCTGGTACACGGCCCCGCGGCCTGTCGCATCCCGCACATCCTTCCCGCTCCCTCCGGGCGCGTCGCCGCCGCCGCCGCCGTGGCCGCGCGCGTCTCGGCTTCCGCGCCGCGGTCGGCACAAAACGAAGCCGCTCGGAAATGCTGCCCATGCGGAGCGGAGCACGCCCCGTGCCGCGGGCCTGTTGTTCTCTCCTTTGTTTTTCTGGCGAGGGGACGCGTCGGGAGTCGCGGGTCCTCAGCCACTCTCTCTCTCTCTCTCTCTCTCTCTCTCTCTCTCTCTCTCTCTCTCTCTCTCTCTCTCTCTCTCTCTCTCTCTCTGTCGCGGTGCGTCACGACGGATCGGTTCCGAGTGTATAGGATTGCGCGCATCGTCCCGCGGTATTGACGGCGGATATTGGGGCGGCCGCTGATCCCAGAGGGGGGCGCTGACGTCGGCGGGGAGCTGTTGCTGTTGTGTTGCCGCGGGCGAAAACAGGCGTCTGAAACTGTGGCGTCCCGTCACACGTCTCCGCTCCCCGCCCGGATGCGTCCTTTTTCCTCTACGCCGCAAATTCTCAGCTTTCCTCACCCCGCGGGGTCGGGTCGGGTCTCCCCGATGGTCTCCCCCAGGGTCTCCCCGATGGTCTCCCCCAGGGTCTCCCCGAGGGTCTCTCCCCGAGGGTCTCCCCGAGGGTCGAGGGTCTCCCTGAGGGTCTCCCCGAGGGTCTCCCTGAGGGTCTCCCCGAGGGTCTCCCCCGGGGTTGGGATGGGACGTCGGGGACGTCGTCCGTCATGTCTGCGGGGACGTCCGGGACGTTGTCGGGGACGTCCGGGACCACCTGTGGCAGCCGACCACCCGCGCAGGCCTGGCCTGAGGGTGACTCGGACGCGACGCCTAGCGACGCCCCGGCCACCTCATCTCCGCTGACTTGGTTAACCCTGTCTCTGTTGCACTCGTTCGAAGTTCCGCAGAGAGAGAGAGAGAGAGAGAGAGAGAGAGAGAGAGAGAGAGGTCTGAGAAGACCGCTCCCACAGAAAGCCGTCTCATTCCGAACATTGTTTTCGTAGCGCTGTCTCCGTCGCACTCGTGGGGTGCTCCGTAAGAGAGCGAGAGAGAGAGAGAGAGAGAGAGACAGAGGTCCGAGAAGACGGCGTTCGGAATCAGGCTGAACCGCAGAGCGCTTTGGCAGCAAAAGAGGCAAGAACGTGCCGGAGGCGGGGCGGGTGATGCCAACACGTGACCGCCGGCCGGCTGCACTGTCAACGGCTGCCAACGCAGCGAACGCTGTCATGACAGCTGATAGCGCAGCCGGATACCCCGGTGACCAGGCGCGGGGGGGGGGGGGGGGGGGGGGTCTGACAGGCCGGGGAAGTCCGTCGGATCGGCAGTAAAACTGCACTGTGTCTTCCAGTAGTGCCGGCACCCCGGGTGGCATTCCTGGTTCGACCAGTTCTCTGTGTGTGTGTGTGTGAGAGAGAGAGAGAGAGAGAGAGAGAGAGAGAGAGAGAGAGAGAGAGAGAGAGGAGAGGGGTCCTGGTGGACAGTGGACAGCGCTGCCGCCGGGCGATGCAGATGCACGGCCCTGCCCCGGCACCGCGGAACTTTCCAGCCGTACCCCGCGGCCTGGCCTGGCCTCTCCCGCCGCCGCCGCCGGCCCCCTTAAGAGGCCACTTTATAACTTTTCCCGACTTATTTAGGGCCTTGCGCGAGTCTCGGCCGCGGCCCCTCTATGAATGGAACATTCCCGTCCCTGCAATGTGCGCGCATCCACCGCCGCCAGTGTGTGTCTCCGTCCGCTCGTCCGTCAGTCAGACAGACAGGCAGACAGACAGACAGAGAGACGGCCGTGTCGCCTCGGCCGGGACTAATCTAAAGATAGCAACAACCACCGGCGCTATCAGTGCCACGAGCGGTATCACCCCGCCGCCCAGCGCCTGTGCACCCCAAAGTGCGAGAGAGAGAGAGGAAGCGAGGGTGAGGGAGGGACGGAGAGAGAGGGGGGACAGGGAGGGTGAGAGGGAGAGACAGAGAGAGGGCAAGAGAGAGAGAGAGAGAGAGAGAGAGGGAGAGAAGAGACGGTGTTCGGAAACGTTGTCTGGCGCAGCGTCTGTCGGGGGAGCGTCGCTGCAAATGAGGGGTTGGTGGGGGCGATGAGAGCGAAACCAAGGTCATGCACGCGGCGCCGTCTGGGAGAAGCGGGGTTGGGGGAGTGGGAGTTGGGAGTTGGGAGTAGCGGGGGTTGGGAGAGGGGGAGTTGGGAGTAGCTGGGGGAGTGGGAGTTGGGGGAGTGGGAGTTGGGAGTAGCGGGAGTTGGGGGAGCGGGAGTTGGGAGTAGCTGGGAGTTGGGGGAGTGGGAGTTGGGAGTAGCTGGGAGTTGGGGGAGTTGGGAGTAGCTGGGAGTTGGGGGGGGGGGGGGGAGTTGTGGGAGTGCCCGCGGGGACCGATAGGTCAGGAGGTAAACAGGAGCCCGTACCTCCTGGCGGAGCGCCTGCCAGCGGCTGGGTAGGCCGGCCCGCACGACACGCCTGCACGGAGCGGCCCTGCCCTGCCTACCCGCCGGGCGCTACGTGAACCCGGAGCACAGCAGGACGTTTGCGGCGCATCGCGGTGCGAGACTCTGCTGGACAAGGAAAAAAAAACTACTTTTGCCGCACGCGGGCGATTCGGACCCGGAAGGGGAAGCGGGAGGGTATGCGAGCGTCGCGTCGCAGAGATCGGCCCGGTGCCTCTCTGTCTCACTCTGTGCCTCTGCCTCCCCCCTCTCGCTATCTCTGTCCCTCTCGAGAGCGTGCACGTCAGACCACGGTCACGCTCACCTGCTCTGGGTGAGGCCCGCCGCCGCCGCGGTCCCCTTGTGCCAGCAGCGCGGGGAGATTCCGAATATACTGTCCTCGGACCTCTCTCTCTCTCTCTCTCTCTCTCTCTCTCTCTCTCTCTCTCTCTCTCTCTCTCTGAAGCAGCACTCCACGAGTGCGACAGAAAGTGTTCTGAGTCGGCGGCCAGATAAAAGCGGCGAGGCCGCGCGCGGTCGGCCGGTCTCGAACCCGGGACCGTCGCCAGCGCCCGCTGCCGCCTGCGTGGTTCTGCGTGGCACACCCGCGCCCACTCCGCAGGGCCCGTCCGGCACCCACCTCTCTCACACACTCTGCCACGGGCCAAAAGAAAAAAAGGATTATAATCCCAAATTGTATTGATAAATAAAAAATAATTTGTACCTTTTCGAGAAAAAGAAATTGCCAAATTTTACATCTTTTTGAAGATTTGTGAAGTTTTCGGGACCTGAAACGCGGCAGCCCAAAATTACGGTCATGCACTTTACGGATGTCCTACATTTTGGTTCTAGAGCAAGTTTCTCGTATTGTCTGACGCGAAAAGAAATATAATGACGATTTAAGTGCGGTCCCAGCCGGGCCCTTGCGGAGCCCAGCCCACGGATACCCTTCGCACGTATGCGGACCGCACTCCACTCCGCAAACGGCGCACATCCCGCTCGGCAGATTAAGGTCGCCCAAGCCGTGCTGGCGGGCCGAGTTTTAATTAAACACACACACACACACACACACACACACAAACGGTGCCGTGTTTGATAGTACCGACACCGCTCTGATAATGCGCTCATGAAATAGGACGCATAACATACGTACGGGTGTTTGAACCCGAACGTGAATATGATGTGGTGTCCGGGGGGCGGCGTTTGAACCCGAGTATACGCAACCCAATCGGAACGCGACGGCGCGATGTACAAATTTCGCTGCCCATTGTTTTGGAATTTCTAACAGGAAAAAAAATGATTTCATTGTTCTCAGAAAATTAAAAACCGAAAATTTTCGCAGACGATTCCGTTTAGTGCGGTATAACGGAAAGGAAACAAAACTTTTTTTTATTATTTTTCCGAGAAAAAAGTGGTAAGAACTTTCCAAAAAGTTGATGATACAGATTTTCTTTAAGCAATTGCACTCCCACAAAAAAAAGAAACAATTCTCACAGTGTGCCGGTCACGCTGCCCAGGCCCTCGGCACGCTGCGATAACAGCGCTGTGTGAAATAAAAATAAAAGACCGAAAATGTGATAAAAGGAATGGCCATCTGTGCGGCGACGCTCCTCGCAGTCGTCCTGTCGCTGCTAATAACGATGTCGTCTGCTTGTGCGCACCGTAATGTCTCCCCCGTATCGGAGTCGACTCGCGCCCCGTGACGGGTGTCGGTGTCCCTCCCTTGTGCCACGCGCCAAAAACTTTATTGCTCATTTGGACTTTGATTCGTCGCGGGGCCGCACCACACACACACACACACACACACACACACACACACACACACACACACACAATGATAAGGGGGCGGACCGACGGACAGAATTGCCACAGAGGCTTGTGTTCTGAGGTGTCTGGTGGGGTGCTTATGACGCGTTCAGGAATTCGTTTAAGAATTTAAAGAAATAATTATAGAATAAGGGACCACAGTTAAATTCCCGTGCTCTGCGGCGGTGCCCGAAGCGTCAGCGTACCACGATTACAAATTTTTGTTCCAATTTATGTTTTTTTTTCTTTTCCTGAAATCATCCTTCAGGATGATTATTTAGGACAGAGGACCGCCGCCCGTGGGAACAACAGAAGCAAACCAGCCTATATATGCCTTCCCCTGATATACCACTGACCTTAGCCTTCGCGAAAATAAACACCGTTCGAAACGGTGCAGTTAACGCTCAGATATGTACCCACATTAAGAGGGAGTCCCCCCATGGAGAGTGTGGAATGCAGAGAGAGAGAGAGACGGAGAGATAGAGAGAGAGGGGGGAAGGGGGTCGAATCCGGATTCGCCCTGCAGGCTGCAGCCCCTCGTGCAGCCTGGCCGGGAATGTTTTGAGTCCTAGCAGTGCTTTCGTTTCGCTCTCCTGTCTCACCCGCACCTCTGTGACGGGGCGGAATGCCCTATGAGTGCGATAGAGGGAGAGAGAGAGAGAGAGAAGAGAGAGAGAGAGAGAGAGAGAGAGAGAGAGAGAGACGGCGACGAAGCACTGCGCTGAACCTACAGAGACGGAAGCCTGGTGCGGCTGCTCTGAGGCTTCGTAAGGCTCTGGATGGGAGGGGCGGGAGGGGAGGAGAGGGAGGGGGGAGGAGCGGGAGGGAGGGAGGGAGGGAGGGAGGGAGGGAGGGAGGGAGGGAGGGGGCTGGGTTTGTTTATGTGGCCCGCCGCGCCTCCGCCCTGCCTTTGTCACGGTTGCTATCGCGTCTCATATTTGGACGGCGCGCGAAGAGTGCGACGGTGGCGACGACGCGCCCCGCGGCCGCTGTCTGTCGCTGTCTCTGTCGCTCTCACGGGCGGGCCCGCGCCGCGGGGTCACGTAACATGCGGGTGCGAGAGCGAGAGAGAGAGAGAGAGAGAGAGAGAGAGAGAGAGAGAGAGAGAGAGAGAGAGGGCGGCAGCGCGGGCCAGACTAGCTGTTGCGGCCGCGACGCGGCGGCGGCGACGTCCTCTGAGGCGCGCCAAGCGCCCGGTGCTGTTCGCGGCACCCGCAGCCCCCAGCCCCCCCCCCACAGCCCCCCCCCCCCCCCCACAGCCCCCCCCCCCCCCCCCCCCCAGCCCCCCGCCAGTGCCGCGTCCACCGCCTCTGCCCGCCGCACACACGCCCGGGTTGCCCATTGGCTTGGCCGGATCGAACGACGAATCCAAATCGACCCAGTTCTGGTTTTTCTCGCGTGCTGATTACTGGTCCGTGTGTGTGTGTGTGTGTGTGTGCCTGTATGTGTGTGAAAGAGAGAGAGAGAGGGGGGGGGGAGACAGGTGCACACGCTCTGGGTGTGGCGTGTGTCGCCTCGCCGCCGCCTCTCTCGCTTGGACTTAAGCCCGTTAAGACTCCACACGGGTGTGGCTGCCTGAGATGGCGTGTGTGGCGCTGCCGGCCAACGAGAAGAGGAAAATGCAGACAGCATAATCGGGACCGCATCTCGGACGGGGGGCGGGAGTGAGAAAGAGAGAGAGGGAGGGAGAGAGAGAGAGAGAGAGAGAGAGAGAGAGAGAGAGAGAGAGAGAGACCGCTGGCGGAGCAATCGGAGGATAGAGATAATAACAAAAGGAAAAGGGATAGAGAATGCAGAGACGTTATAGAAACATTGACCTGACCTGGGCTCGAACCCGCGACCTCGCCGTGCGCGTCATCAATTTGGCAGGAGCTGTCGCCCCCAATAAAGTTATCGAGTCACTCGTGCGTCTCTGTCTATTGGCACCTCTCTCTCTCTCTCTCTCTCTCTCTCCCCCTCCTCTCTCTCTCTCTCTGTCTCCCCCTTGTCCTTCTCTCTCTCTCTCTCTCCCCCTTGTCCTTCTCTCCCTCTCTCTCTCTCTCTCTCTCTCTCTCTCTCTCTCTTTCTCTTTCCCACGCACTGTGCAGGTGCCCCGCGGAGGCAGGCAGCACCGGTGGCGTCCGAGTCCGTTGGGCTGCCTACCCCGCAGGCGCTGTTTCCCCGCGCCTCGACCCTCCGCCTCCTCCTGCCCTCCTTCCTCTCCCTCCCTCCCTCCCTCCCCCTCCCTCCCTCTCCCTCCCTCCTCCCCCTCCCAGCCTACCCCCCTCCCCCTCACCAAGCACCAGACGATGATCTGCATAGCAAATGCAGCCGCAATGAAAACTGACCACCTGAATCCGCTTGGCGAGGCCTGTTACAATATTCCTTCTGGTCGACATTTTACACTGTAATTTTTTTTTCTTCGTCAAATGACGAGAATTTCTGTGGTGGTTCATCGATCGCCCGGATATGTCGACGACGTTCATTCGTCACGTGACGACATATTCACAAACAGAAAACAATTTTCTATCTCTGCAGTTGTAGCGCCTGGAAGTTGTCGTTTTTCTTCTCATATCTCTGGGTCTATTAAACTAGCATATAAAATAAACTACGCGAATATTCGTTATTCTCTTTCTCACCAAGTAAGACCATCAAAATAACCGAGTATGAATGATATCTCAGAGTATGAATAATATATCAAATTTACACTCGTGTGACTCCGTCCGATTTATGACTAAAAATGACCAATCGTCCAACGGCGTGGAAATGTCCATAATTTTTTTTCTAGAATAAACAAAAAAAACATTCCGCCCGCCTTGGGTCCGCATGACTGTCCTCGGTACTGCTGCACGGACTGTACCGCTCGCGGTCCGAAATACTCGCGCTTAGGCCTATATGATGAGTACGAGAGAAACGGGACGCGCCCCATTTGTCTCATTACGGCAGTGTGAGAGAGATGCCCGCGCGGCCGGTCGGGCATCTCACTCGCGCTGCAGTGCACCGCGGCAGCCCCTGTCTCTCTCGCACTTCGTCGTTGTCATTGGCTATTCCGGGACGAAGCGCCGCCGCCGCCGCCAATTCGGTTGTTTCGCCCGGCTTCGGTCAGCTGACTTGATGTGCCGTTCGATTGACGGACTCCGACGTGCGTCCGCACGCGGGAAACGAGGGAGGGAGGGAGGGAGGGAGGGAGGGAGGGAGGGAGGGAGGGAGGGAGGGGGGGGAGGGGGAGGGGAGGTCATGAGGGGGCAGCGGGCGGGGGCAGCGAGGCGTACGTGCCTCGCGGGGTGCGTCCAGTTACGGGGCTCTTTGCGAGTAGGAAGGGCTTCGCGGCGGCGTCACCCGCCGAAAGTGCAAGCGCAAGGGATGTGCGACGCGCAGTGCGGCGGCGGCGGCGTCGGGTGAGGGGGGGGGGGGGGGCAGGAAGGAGGTGGCGGGGGCGGGCCGGGGAGTGGGGGGAAGGGGGGGGGCAGTCATTGAACGGGTGAATGGGAGCCGCCGACGGTTAGTCGTGGTCAGCAGGTGAGTGGACAAAAGCCGCGGGCCGCAAGGTAAATAGCGGATCGAGCGGACGGCACGCACGACACACACACGCACACACACACACACACGCCTCGCGCCTCTGGCTCCGCTCCAGACACGCCGCTAGGAGACCCAAGGTGAGGGGAACGGCGACCGGGTTAGTGGTGACTTTGTGTGGGTAGAGGACAGCAAGATTTAAATGGTCGATGCCCCGCTGCGAGAGAGACGGAGTCGGAGCGTGCTGCCGAAAGAAATGTTGACATCTCTTTGCAACAGATACGAGAGGCCCGCAGCGCGACGGACCGCGAGAGAATGGACGGCGAGTTGCACCACGATCGGGGGACCGACAGGTCGTCCGCACAACCGCTGGTAAAGAAAAAAAGCGCGAAAAAAAACACACCAAATAAAACACGATTAACAGGTTTTAGAAAATGCGGCAACATTTTATATGCTTTCTGTGCGCGAATGATGTGGGCTTGAGAGGTTGTAGAAGAAGGTAGATGCAGTAGTGAGCGCCTTGACTGGTGGGCAGCGCCGGCCACCGCCGTGCGCGTGTGTGGTGCGGGCCGCCTACCCCGCCGCTCGCGGGCGCCGTGGCGTACTGGCCTGTGCACGCCAGGGGCGGAACCAGGCTCCAGTTTCGGGGGGGAAATGCCGTCCGTATTGCCTGCATTGGTGTTCCCGGTGCCCGCAGCAGCCGCGGCCGGCGGCGGCCACCGCCCTCTACGACGCGGCCTCCCCCTTCCGCTACACCCTGGACAACCCCCTGCTCACGTTCGAGCAGCGCAAGTTCTACGAGCACCACGGCTTCCTCGTCTTCCCCGGGCTCATCAGCGAGCAGAAGATAGACGCGTACAGGTACGGGCAGGGCTGACCGTCTGACTGACTGTCCGTCTGACTGACTGTCCGTCTGACTGACTGACCGTCTGACTGACTGTCCGTCTGACTGACTGTCGCCGTCTGACTGACTGTCCGTCTGACTGACTGTCCGTCTGACTGACTGTCCGTCTGACTGACTGTCCGTCTGACTGACTGTCCGTCTGACTGACTGTCCGTCTGACTGACTGTCCGTCTGACTGACTGTCCGTCTGACTGACTGTCCGTCTGACTGACTGTCCGTCTGACTGACTGTCCGTCTGACTGACTGTCCGTCTGACTGACTGTCCGTCTGACTGACTGTCCGTCTGACTGACTGTCCGTCTGACTGACTGTCCGTCTGACTGACTGTCCGTCTGACTGACTGTCCGTCTGACTGACTGTCCGTCTGACTGACTGTCCGTCTGACTGACTGTCCGTCTGACTGACTGTCCGTCTGACTGACTGTCCGTCTGACTGACTGTCCGTCTGACTGACTGTCCGCCTGACTGACTGACCGTCTGACAGGCAGCGCTTCGTGGACCTCTGCGAGGGCCGCGTCTCCAAGGGCGGCATGGTCCTCATGCGGGACATCTCGCTGGCCAAGAAGGGCGCGCGCGGCCAGTTCCTGTACAACAAGCTGCAGGACTTCGTCTGGGACGACGTCCTGGCCGACTACCTCACCGCTCCCGAGGTGGGCTCCATTTTTTTTTTCACACTTTTTGTACATATGTTGTGTCTTTTTTTTTCGTTTTTACATGGTTTACAAGTTTTATTTTCTTAACATTTTTTCTTTTGCTTTCTTTTTCCTCTACTTTACAAAAAAAAAAACAATTCCCCCCCCCCCTCTCTCTCTCTCTCTCTCTCTCTCTCTCTCTCTCTCTCTCTCTCTCTCTCTCTCTCTCTCTCTCTCTCTCTCTCTCTCTCTCTCTCTCTGGCTCAGGTGCTTGACATCGTGGAGTGCTTCACGGGCCCAGACATCATGGCGGTGCACACGATGCTCATCAACAAGCCCCCAGACTCCGGCGAGCTCACCTCCAGGCATCCGCTGCACCAGGTGCATACACACACACAGGGCCTCGTGTCCGACGGTTCTGTGCTCAGTGTCAGGTCTCTCGAACGCACTGACTTCTCTCTCTCTCTCTCTCTCTCTCTCTCTCTCTCTCTCTCTCTCTCTCTCTCTCTCTCTCTCTCTCTCTCTCTCTCTCTCTCTCTCTCTCTCTCCCTCCCAGGACCTTCACTACTTCCCCTTCAGGCCGGCAGACCGTATCGTGGCCGCCTGGACCGCCATGGAGGAGATCCACGAGAACAACGGGTGCCTGTTCGTGGTGCCCGGGTCACACCGCCAGAACGAGCTCTACCAGCACGACTACCCCGACTGGCAGGTGAGCGCAGCCAGCCAGCCTCCTGGTCCCCAAAATACAAAAAAAAACAACATTTCTGGATATTTTTTTTTAAAAAAAATCTGTTTTTATAGGGAAAATTTTGCATATTTTGGGGGAAAATTTGGATTTTTTTTGGTAAATGTTTGGAAGAATTGTTGAATTTTTTTTTCTTTTGAAAGTTCTCGAGAAAGTTAGGAAATTTTTGACACTGGATACCCCTAAATTATTTTTTTTTAACTCGTAAATTCGTCGCCGCGCGCGCGCACAGGGAGGCGTGAACAAGGCGTTCCACGGCGTCCTCGGCTTCGACGAGTACCCCAAGAGGATGCTTACCATGAAGAAGGGAGACACGGTCTTCTTCCACCCGCTGCTGCTGCACGGCTCGGGCGCCAACCTCACCCAGGTCAGATACAACGCGATTTTTTTTTTTTTTTTTTGGGGGGGGGGGGATTGAACTTGTGAGAGGAATTTGGGGAGGAGGGGGACGGACTTTGACGACGTCGGTGATCTCGTTCGTTCGCCGGACAGGGCTTCCGGAAGGCCATCTCCGGCCACTTCGCCGCCTCCGACTGCCACTACATCGACGTGGAGGGCACGGTGCAGGACTTCGTGGCCAGGGAGGTGGAGGAGATGGCCCGGATGCGGCACATGGAGCTCAGCTTCCAGGTACGTCGCACGCCCGTCGGCCGCGCCTCCTCGGCTCCGGTTTCCTGCCGCTCTAGACCCTGCTCCTGATGCCCCCCTCCCCCTGCAGGACGTGTGGCGCATCCGCAGCCGGTGCGTGCGCGGCCGGGAGTCCACCATGTCCCTGGAGCCGCAGCTCAAGCCGCGCCTCAAGTCCCGGATCTGAGCGGCCGCATCGCGAGACTGTACATAAACTTTGTGATAACCACGGTATTATTTGATAATTATATTCCTTATTATGAATGCGGATCCTCGCCCATTACCGAGTCATGGCAAGCGACGAGGTGTGTGTGTGTGTGTGTGTGTGTGTGTGTGTGTGTGTGTGTGAGGTTGGTTGCCGCGCGCGGATTTTGTTGTCTTGAGACGGAGGTCGGTATTTATTGGTAACAAGGCAAGCGGGGAGGGAGGGGGGGGGGAGACAAGGCGGTGGGATCGCTTTGGCGGACGGGACGGGTTGAGCTCCCGGCGCGGAGTTGGGTAATACCTGTCGGCGAGCGGGAGGGGGCGGTGGGGGGGGGGGGGGCCTCCCCTCAGGTCTCCCGCCGCTCCCAGGCCAGGACCAGCGACCATGGTCAAGGGGGACTTCTCCGCGAACCGGCGGGCCGCGGGTGCGGCGGCGGCGTCGTCGGCGGCCTGCGTGCCGGGGCTCACGTGCGCGGCCCGGGTAACTGGCGTAACTAGAGAGTCCCAACTAGGGTAACTAGGGTAACCAGAGTGTCTCATCTTGGGTAACTAGAGCGCACGGGCGGTCTGGGCGGCAGGACATCTGCGGCCGCGTCGGCTGCAGCGGGCGCCGCCAGACCCGACAGAACTAAAGAAAATACGGAGATGGCCGGCGCGCCGGCGAAGGTCCTAGGCATTGAACTTTACACGGTGAGTGTGAGACTGCCTCGTGCACTCACACAGACGCACACAGACAGGCAGACACACATACACACACAGCGCGCCTCCCTCTCCTTCCCTCGGCCATCCCTGGGCCCACCGGAGCCGTGTGTGTGTGTGAGAGAGAGGGGAGGACCGGCGCGGCTGCTGCGGCTGCTGCGGCTGCTGCGAGGTCCCGGGGCCCGGAGGTGAGCCCCGGCAGCCCCCCAGGTCCCTCGGCAGTCTGCAGCGTCTCGTGTTCCCGGCCGTTCGGTTCGACGGGGGCCTCGGAGGAGCCGGTGTCGTGGTCGCCATGCTGAGAGTCCTCGCCCCCGTCGCGGCGCTGGCGGTGCTGCTGCTGCTGGCGGTGCCCGCGGCCGCGCAGCAGGACACGCTGTACACGGAGGCGGTGTGGAACACGTTCACGCGGCTGCTGCGCGACGGGCCCCAGGAGCCCGCCGACCGCCAGCTCGACGCGCTGCTGCCCGAGTACGACTTCATCGTGGTGGGCGCGGGCACGGCGGGGTGCGCGCTCGCCGCGCGCCTCACCGAGGTGGCCAACTGGACCGTGCTGCTGGTGGAGGCCGGCCGCTCCGAGATCTTCGCCATGGACATCCCCATCACGGCCAACCTGCTGCAGTTCAGCGAGGCCAACTGGAAGTACCGCACCACGCCGCAGAAGTCGTCCTGCCTCGCCATGAAGGACCGCCGCTGCAACTTCCCGCGCGGAAAGGTACGCCGAAATGTGTCCCGTGTAAATACGTACCGCCGATTTTACTTACATAAGTACATAGGGCCCGACCGCACGCTGCCTTTGTGCCGCCGGCGGTTACATAAGCACACGCCAGTCGGACATATGTCACAGGTCACAAGACCCCAATTTGATTTTTTATTTTTTAAAATTTTTTGAAATGCCCGCGCGCCGCCGACGCCAATCCAACGGCTCCGTGTCCGACTCGGGTCTCGAACCTCAAACGCGTGGGGGACTATGCGGGTGGCGCTGTCAGGTCAGAGGTCAGAGGTCGCCGGGTCACCGTGCGGGTTGCATATTCAGGTGCCGGACGGTCAGGGCGGGCTGGCGACCCCCCGCGAGGACTCTTGCGGGGTGGGGGGAGGTCAGCCGAGGCGACGGACGACACTGCCATCCTCCTGACGCACGCCGCCGGAAGTCGGGGCACGCCCCCCCGCGGCGCGCGGCGGGAACGGCGCTAGGATTCAAACGCCCAAACGCCGCCGCCGCCAACACACGCACACTTGGTTCCCGTGCCGCCCTCCGCCCGGTGCAGCGGCGCGCACGCCAAGGTCTCAAAGTTCCTGAAGCCGTAATGACAGACAGACAGACGGACAGACAGACAGACAGACAGACAGATGCATGCGGACCGGACAAATATCAGAGCCTTGTCGCAGTCAGGAGGTGAGAAACACCACGAATCTCCATTCGCACGGCAGCCTTCCCAACTCTGCCCGCAAGGACTTTCTTTGCTGTTGTCGGAGCAGGCGGGACACACACACACAGAGATCTTTAACACGCCCGTGTAACGCAGTTAGTGTAAACGTCCGCTTATGTGCTGCGAGCGCTGCCGGCAGTTACGGCGCTATTTCGCGCGCTCCGCGCGGCCGCGACTCGAAAGATATACAAAATGTATACGAGCGGCGCGCTGCAGCTGCGAGCCGGCAGCTGGGCCTGCCATGAGCGCTGCAGGAGCCTACCTCAAAGGGTCAAGGCGAGAGAGAGAGAGAGAGAGAGAGAGAGAGAGAGAGAGAGAGAGAGAGAACAGCTGTGTGCACGGTGCCTCTGCCACCAGGGAGCTAGTGTACGCTCTCGCTCTCTCGCGCTGTCTCTCTCTCTCTCACACACACACAGAGCCAGGCGCGCTCGGCCGTGCAGGCTCGGTCAGTTGGGGTAGGTCGGGACCCGTCGTTGGACCGGGAGCTAACTGGTTCGGCACACACACACACAAACACATTCACACACACACATACGGTATGACGATAACCGCGACCCCAACATCTAGGAGGCCAAAGAGTCAGATGCAAAACGAGTCGGAGATGCCTGCTCTCTCTCTCTCTCTCTCTCTCTCTCTCTCTCTCTCTCTCTCTCTCTCTCTCTCTCTCTCTCTCTCTCTCGCGGGAATACAGATACATCTGTGTGTCAGGGCCGGGCCGCAGCGTGTGGATACCCCCCGCGGAGCCCGTTCGAAAAGCCCCAGAAAGCGACTGCGTGCCCTTGACACTCTCGGCTCTGGTTTCGCGTCGTTTCCTCCTCTCTTCTTCATTTTTATTATTTTTTTTGTTATTGTTCCCAGGTGATGGGCGGCTCTAGCGTGCTCAACTACATGCTGTTCACGCGAGGCCACCGCCTGGACTACGACAACTGGGAGAGGATGGGGAACCCGGGCTGGGCCTTCAAAGACGTGCTGCCCTACTTCAAGAAGCTTGAGAACATGCAGGTCAGACCCACTCGTCGAGTAGTTACTATTCACCGAATCGTCCATTTATCTAGTCTTCCTTTATGCAGTCATTTTTGCATCGAGTCATTTATTCAACGAGTCATTTTTTCAACAGGTCATTTATTCAAAAAGTCATTTCTTTATCGAGTCATTTTTTCAACAAGTCATTTTTTCAACAAGTCATTTCTTTATCGAGTCATTTTTTCAACAAGTCATTTATTCAACAAGTCATTTATTCAACAAGTCATTTCTTTATCGAGTCATTTATTCATCGAGTCCTTCGGTTCGTCCCATTCATCCACGGTGTCGGCGCAGGTGCCCGAGATGGCCGCCGACAAGGAGTGGCACGGCACGGACGGCCCGGTCATGGTGAGCCACATCCCCTTCCGCACACCGATCGCCGACGCCTTCCTGGAGTCCGGCAACGAGCTGGGCATCCCCACGGTGGACTACAACGGCAAGAGCATGACGGGCTTCGCGCACTTCCAGGTGAGGCCCGGCCGCCGTCACGGTCATTCATTTATTCATTCGAGTCATTCATTCATCGAGTGTCGGCGCTTCGGCGCTTTGTAGCCGCCCGAAAGCTGCACGACTCGGCCGGGATTAGAACCTTCGGCACCCGAGGTGCGAAACAAGACACTCTGACCACGAGCCTGCCAGTTCTCGCCCCAGGCCTAGCGCCCGCGGGTGGCGGGGTAGTCCGCCCCGCCCGGCACGGCTGCACGGCGGGCCGGCCTACCCCGGACTCCGCAGGCGCTAGGCCGGCGCCGCTGCGCTGACGGTGTGCTCTGGCCGCGGGCGGCAGGGGGGACAGCGAGAGTGGCCCTCGGCGAGGATCGAACCCTGCACGACGTCTCTGCCCCTGTCCGCAGACGAGCATGCTGAAGGGGGAGCGGTGGAGCTCGAACCACGCGTACCTGCGGCCGATCCGGAACAGCCGGCCCAACCTGCACGTCGCCAAGGAGACCCTGGCGACGAGGGTCGTCGTGGAGCCCGCCACCCGGGAGGCCGTCGCCGTGGAGCTGCTCCGGCGGCCGTCCGGCCTCGGCGCCAGCCTCCGGAGCGCCTCCCGGAGGACGATCCGGGCGCGGAGGGAGGTGATCGTATCCGCGGGGGCCATCAACTCGCCGCAGCTGCTGATGCTGAGCGGCATCGGGCCCCGGGAGCACCTCAAGGTGGGTGTGGCGGTGGTGAGGTGCCGGCAGGCTGTCCCCGCGGCTCCGGCCCGACTTTCTCCGTCAGCGGAGCCCCCGGAGCTGGGCTGCGGGGGCTGCGGGGGCTGGGCAATGCGTCCAAGGCCGACCCGCGCCGGGGCGGGGCAGGACGGGGCGGACTGCGGCCGGACGGGTTTTGGTTTTGGTGCAATCGCCGAGCCCCGCCCGACCTCCAGCCCGCGCCGCCCCGGCCGTCCCCGACGGACTCTGCCAGGTCCTGGAGGCGCTGCGTGTGTGTGTGTGTGTGTGTGTGTGTGTACGCTCCTCATTCTCACACCCCGAGTGTCCTCGAGGCCCCCTGCTTGATCATCACGGTCGCAAACACCCCCCCCCCCCCCCCCCGGGGGATCAGCCACTTCCGGTGCGTCACGTCTGTGTTTGTTCTGATGCCCGCGTCGACCCCAGGAGGTCGGCGTGCCCGTCATCGCGGACCTGGCCGTCGGCTACAACCTGATGGACCACGTCTCGGCGGGCGGCGTGCTCTTCACCGTCAACGACACCATCTCGCTCAAGTCGGAGCGCCTCTACTCGGGGCCCATCATGACCGAGTGGCTGGTGAACCGCACGGGCCCGGGTTCGATCCCCGGCGGCTGCGAGTCGGTCGCGTTCTACGCCCTCGACGGCAACCCGGACGGCTGGCCAGACATCGAGCTGATGCTCATCTCCGGCTCGCTGACGGCGGACGTGACGTTCCGGGACGGGCTGGGCCTGGACTACAACCTGTACGACAAGGTGAGTTAGAGCTGCAGCTGCCGCAGCTGTCGCAGCTGCCGCAGCTGCCGCGGCCGGGCCCGTTCTAACCGCAGGTGCGCGGCGTCCCTGTGCAGATGTTCAAGTCGATGGAGCACCTGGACTCGTGGTCGCTGGTGCCCATGCTGCTGCGGCCCAAGAGCAAGGGCCGGATCCGGCTGCGCAGCCGGAACCCGCTCAGCAAGCCGCTCATCGACCCCGGCTACTTCGAGCAGCCCGAGGACCTGGACGTGCTCGTCGACGGCATCCTGGAGACGCTGCGCATCATCAAGACCAAGCCGTTCCAGCGGCTGGGCACGCAGCTGTACGAGTCGCCCGTGCCGGCCTGCGTGGAGCAGGGCCTCAAGTTCGGCACCCGGGAGTACTGGCGGTGCCACATCCGCCACTTCTCCCTCACCATCTACCACCAGTCGGGCACCTGCAAGATGGGGCCCGCCTCGGACCCCAACGCCGTCGTGGACGCGCGCCTGCGGGTAAGTGCGTCCCGCTGCGAATAAGCGCCCGCCGCACCCCCGCCTGCGAATAGGTCCTCCCCCGCCCCGGCTGTTCCGTTGGAGACGTCTGTGGAAAACTCCATACGACTACAAGGGAGATCTGTATCACTCACTTGTTTGAAAACTCGTCAAAATACCGTACCAAAAAATCCCCAACTGTCCAAAAGGGTTTCTCACAGTAACGGTCCGCGTGAATTCCTAGCGACGCGGCTCCGCGCCTTGTGTGCCCTTCCCAAATCTGCGGATAAGCGGTGGCTCTGGTCTTCCCTGTCTGCCAATAAGCTCTCCTGCCGCAGGTGCACGGCGTGCGCAGGCTGCGAGTGGTCGACGCGTCCATCATGCCCGAGATCCCCGCCGGCCACACCAACGCGCCCACCTACATGATCGCTGAGAAGGCAGCCGATCTCATCAAGCAGGACCATATGAGATGACCAGACACGGCCAACCGGCCCAACTGTGATACCACTTAGGATAATGTTCCCTCACAAATTTTTTTTTTTTAAGTTTAGTCGATTACTTTTACGTATTATTTATGTACAAAGCGGCAGCAGCAGGGGCACGCCCGTATTTCGGTGCAGTGTTTCAATGATGTGTTAAATGACGGAAGAATAAAAGGACTGCAATTCAAATAAATACTTTGATATTCAATATTTTAATTACAATGTGAATACAAAATATGCTCGAGCACAAATAATTTCTTCACATTTGTTTTCTAGATAAATCAACACTTACAGGACAATTTAATTAAATACTAAAGTATTAAAATGAAAAGCTATGGTAAGACATCAAACTATTGCTTCTGGATTATCTGGGTCTGAATCCTCTGCAACTGCAACTTCTTTTTTGACTCTTCTTCTCTTTTTTGGAGGTACTGATGCACAGGGGTCCTTTGAGGTTGAAGTGGAAGCTCCACTATCAACATTTTGCCTTTTTGTCTTTAAGTTTGTTTGTGTGCTTTCACCCAGTTGATCTGAGTCAGTAACATTCATCGCTTCCTCATCAGCAGAAGAGAATACCGATTCTTTCTGGGGACATTGAGCATCTTTATCACTGTCATTCAGAAATGCCTCATTCTGGCCTGGTCCATACCTTGACATAAGAGCAGGCCACAGGAAAAGACTGAAAACTCGTTCATCAAATTTTCTTCTAGCCTCCAAAAACTTTTCAGAGGGAGCACAGGGTCTTGTAACAGTCGGTTCGACTTCTGCATTACTCCATTCCACTAAATTGCGTCTATTGAGGAGGAAGGTTCTCAAACCAACGAGACTTGTCAAGTTGGGAGGACATATTAAAACTTCCGTAACTCCCTTAACTGTAGAGGGCCGTACAGAGTGAGCACCATCGCAAACATTCAACTCTCCATCAACAGAAGCAAACCTTGGCAGAGATGTGTTTTGATTTCTATCAGCAACAACTGTGTTGGTTTCTAAGTCCATAAGGGGTAGGTCAATGTACAATGAAGCTACACCATCATCAGGAACAGGAGTGTAATCAATATCTTCTGTAGTTTCTGGCACTTCATAAGAGGGCCTGATATCACAGAATAATCTGGGATGAACAGATGAATCGTCTGTTACAACCTGATTAGCAGCCTCTAGGCTATCCCTTGAACGGTGATTGGCAGCCTCTAAATTATCCCTTAAACGACGATTGGCAGCTTCTTCTGAAGTATCCAGCTCTGGAGGAAATTCGACGGTAAAATCCTTTATAGCCTGAAGTTGTTTCAAGAGTGCTGTCAATATTTCTCTGGAAAACAAGAAATTTGGTGCTAAACAGACGTTTTCATAGGTCATACCAACATAGAAAATCATAACAGGAAGAGAACCTAACATTTTAAATTTGGTAGTAAAACGGTTATGCATTTTGTACAAGATCCAAGTCTCAGCAAGAGAAAAACTTACTTGTCTAGTGGGGGAAGACTAAAATCTCTGTGCAACTCCATAATAGTACTTGGGAAATTCATCACAGCTTTCAACATTCTATAAATCATAATTAGGTCTCCAGCATATTTTTGAGCATCTCCAGAGAAAAGACGAGCCTTTCTATGACCTCCAGGAATATTATAGCTACATCGAAAGAAATTCACCAGATCTGTTTCTACCACAGACTGCTTTCTCTTCTTTACGGGTTCAAAAGGTTTCCTCTTACATTTCACGATAGATAAAACAATGGAATTCTTGGGGGAAAATCAGATACATATATCAAACAGGATTTTCAGTTTCATAGCATCATGTCATCAGATAGCTAGTATAAATACCTTTGCCTTCACCATTTCCTCAACGCTCTCACATCTGAGAATGGCCCTTGCCTTATTCCATTGCTCTTGAAACTCCTTATGATGTTGACCCTGGTATGTTCGGGATGGGGCTTCAGACAGAGGTGCATCCGGACATTTTTCTCTCCACCTCGTTATGGTGTTGAAACGATGACGAACCTATAAAGTCACAGCATTAAAAAGACAACTTACACAGAAACTACATAAACTTGTTCTAAAACATTTGAGATTTTAAAAGGACAAATAAACTTATTTCTAAGAATGTTGCTCAAAGTACCAAATAATACCTGTGTGCGATCCTTGCTTGGAAAGTGTTCCGCAATTCGAGACCAATCACGCCCATGCCGACCAACCAGCTTCAAAAGTAACTCATCATCTTCAATGGTCCACGGAAGTCCAAACCCAGGCCTGTTGAGGTAATGTTTATAACGATCTCTTATTTGACAGGTTGTTCTTTCCTTTAGAAAGTTGGAAATTCTTTGGAAATCTTCTCCCCACCTGTACATAAAACATGAACAAAATTACTATTAGTGACTTATTGGCTAAGTAAGTTTGTAAGTTCACCTTAAAATTTTTCATTACATATTCACTCCAACAAGTATCATGATATCTTCATCTGGGGTAAATCGGCCTTTCCTGATCCTTGGATTTACAGAATAAGTCCACCTATTAAAAACTTGAGTTTTGGTTCGGCCCTCCATGTGATATGCAACCTGGAGGCAGAGAAAAGGGGATAAAAACTGTTTCAAGCAGCTCGGTGTGCAAGTATAAATAACATGTCACAAACATACCTTTCCCCACGGAATGTAGTCACCAATGCGATGCTTTTCAACAGTTTTAAGTAGTTTTAAATCTTCATCTGGATCCCAAACATTCTTTTTCAAACTTGTATTTAGTTTATTTTGAAACACAATGAAGCACTGGTAACCAGAACGGTTTGTGCCCAACTCAGCTGCTATTTTATCCCAATCTTGACATCTGAAACAGTCAAGGTATGAAAAATGTACTTCTAGGGAAGATTACCCAACCTACCACTACCACCTGCAGATGTACATACCCATACTTCTCCGCCAGAGCTGCAAGTTTCTTCTCCTCCTCCTCCGAATAAGGAGATTTATTAATCTTTGGATGCAAGTACAGGTGCCAAAAGCTACGGCACATTTCTGGGGATTGCCTCCCATCAAGGTATGAGGTAGATATAAGCATCCAATCGTGCTCATCATTTTCAATAACATCCTGCAGCATTGTTCTGGCAACATCAGAAACATCAAATGATGCTATGGTCTCTTCCAAAGTCGCTATCTTCTCCTCGTTCCCCTCAGTTTTAGCAGTCACCAATTCTTTCTGCATCACGGCCAACTGGTAATGAGCCTGCTCCTCACATTTCTGAAGAGATAATGTTCTCACAGCTGTGTTGAGGGCCTTCTTATCATGAGTCACCCATTGATGAAAATCTGGCAAATCTGACCAGCAAATCTCATTGTTTCTGATTTTAGATTGATAATCCTCATTGAACGGACAAGGAAAAAAATTTCCTGTCTTGAAATATGGCATACCAAATGGATACAGCCAATGACTTTTGCAATTCAGGCTACCTGTTCCGAGATTTGTCACAGAATCAATTTTGGAACGCACATCTTTCACTTGATTCTCTATTTTACGAATGTGCTGTCTAATCTCTTCTTCAACTTGAGCCAAGACTGCGTCATACTCTTGATTAGCTTCAAGGGCTTCGGCCCATGATGGTTCATTGTTAACTCTAGCAGATCTATCTCCCTTAACAACAAGATCATGTGTTCTGCCATCTGCGTCACTGACATCGAGCAGGCCCTCCTCTGCATCTGAGTCACTGTCGACAGCTGTGATTGTGTTGTCAACCGTAGCTGACAGAGCTGCATCCTGCAGACGGATGGACTCCAAGAGCTCGTCCTTCTCCTTCTGCGCTTCATCCATTCTCAGGACACGACCAAGACCTGCACAGGATTTTAAGGTTAAGACACAGTGAACATTTCAGGCGATTTATTCAAACTCGCATCTTCTTGTGGGAACGCCGTTACCTCAGACAGGGGGCGCACTCGGGTCCTCTCTGCCTCCCACCATCGGACACGCAAACACCCTCGTTTGCAAAGAAATGGCAGCGCTTTCCCGTCCGGCGGGTGACGTTCATTGATTTCACTCTTTGTGTTGTTTACGTTCAAGGGTTCAAGTGCACCGCGGTATATTTTGAATGCGATTTCTCATACAGAATATGTGTGTGGGAATGAGAAATCTGTGAGTCAAACCGCCAAACGGACGCCCCCCGCTCCGCCCCCCAACTTGGGTTTCTGCCCGTGCTACAAACCCCGCCCCCTCTGGTCCTTGCGTTTCGTTTGGTGTATTTGTTATCAGTCGCTATCTACTCGAGTTGCGCCTGTATTTGAAAAGTACTCACACGATGCAGTTTGACACGTCCTCGCTCTAACTGGGGGGGCACCGTGTTGTCGCTCAATTTTGATTTTACCGGATGATATGTATGATATGTACATCGAAGTGGTAATGGACACCGTGTGCGTGTGATGACTTTGGTCTCTAGCTGGCAATTTTCACCGTATTAATCGAGTTTTGAAGGGATACCTTGTCTCTAGGATTGGAACACTTAACCTCACTCACAATGTTGTCACAAGTGAAATGGGCGGAACTATTCCCCACAAAATCCAGTGTGGTTATTTTTGCAGCCTATGTCGGATTCTTTACAAATCAAGGTCTGTGGGACCGTCATATTTTATGTGTTGTCTCTTTATTTCAATTTACTGCATGTTGCTAATCTGTGTTTTCTTATGTCAGGCATTCTGGTGCGATTCACACAATCTGCTGATAACAGCTATCCTTACAATACAGTCACAGTGGTCCTTCTAACAGATTTTATAAAATTGATTATAACTTCTGCCTTATACTGCAAGGAGTAAGGATATTTTATATCTGAAATTTTATTGAGCTGGTATTGAATCATGTGTAATCTATAACTTGCCCTGATCTTAATATTTATTTCTTTTAATTTTTTTAGCCATCCCATACAATCTTTGTTTATAGAGGTTTTTAAAAATATGAGAGGTGAGCCCTCATGCAATGTGCTTTGTGATAGATTTAGAAAAAAAATTCAGAAATTTATAATCCTGTTCACCTCGTTTTTTTTTTTTTTTTTTTTTTTTTGTTCTGTCCCTTAGTGTGCTCACTCTATCTGGTACCAGCATTTTTGTATAGTTTGTACAACAATTTGGCATTCATCAGTCTGTCTGCCTTTGACCCCACAACATACTATTTGTTGCTACAACTCAGGGTTGCACTCACAGGGATTGTGTACCAGGTAATTCCAGTCTCTCTAATCACAATCCAGAAACATGTATTTTCAAAACAGCAATTGTGAAAAATATCAATCCTATTTTCACAGGTAATTTTTAAGAAGAGACTGAGTGGAACTCAATGGATGTCTTTGATACTGCTCACTGTGGGCTGTATGATTAAAGAGATGGATTTCAGTAGCATTTCTAATTTGTTCGGAGGCTTGTCTGGAAAAGGATGGAACTTCTTTCTTCTCATGTTTCAGGTAATTATCTTTTGTTTCAACTTCTTTTTTCCCTTGGCGTTGTCATTATATGTTCCTCCTTCCAGATGTCCTGCTCTTGTTTTGCTGGTGTCTACAATGAGTACCTCCTCAAAAAAGAATCCCCATCGGCTAATATCTTTATCCAGAATGTGTTCATGTATTTGAACTCAATTGTCTGCAATATTGTGATGGTCATGCTCCATGAGCCGTTAAGTCAAACTTTCTCCAGTGAATCCCTTTCTGCAGTTTTGGTTCCAAGTGTGATCATTCTGATGCTCAACAATGCTGGAGGTGGAATCACAACAAGCTTCTTTTTACGAAATCTCAACTCAATCATGAAGACTTTCACAGGTGCAATCGAATTAACTTGTTCTGCATTGCTGTGTTATGTTTTATTTGGTATTCCTATTTACCTTAAAACTGTCATATCCATAGCTACTGTGTCATATGCCACAATTTTGTACTCTTCAAATCCAGTATCTAGGGAGGAAGACACCAACAAACATAAATATGATGTTGAGATGTCTCATCCATTAATGAATTCTGATTCGAAAGTGACAGTGGTGTGAAAGTATTTCTGAGTCATTGTGAGTTAAAAGTGATTTTTGCAAGTTTGTAGTGAATGGTTTTTATGTGAGAGTGTTAGACACGGGTGAATGCTTTTTGTTTTTTGTCACTTTTAATGGAACTCCTATTCCTCAACCTCTGTGTACTCTTATATTCATAATCTTATAATTTTGGCATTTCCTGTTTGAAGACAGGTATTTGATAGTCATTCAGATGTTATTGCTTTCTGCATTTCTTACATTTTACAAGTTGTAAGGCAATAATACAGTAAGAGGAAGGAATTCTTTTGAAAAAAAATAATTGTTTAGGCTATATTTATTATAACTATTTAAAAAAATATATATATTGCCTGTGATGTTTACTTACCAGTGCCTTTCCAAAAAATGCTTTTCTAGAAGACTGAAAGATCTAATCTAGTTGATCACAGCACCCTTGTGTATGAGATTTTGAGTCTTTAGAATCGTTTCTAAATGTTTTCAAAGGTGTCTGTGAGAGCGTAGTGTACCATTTCAAGGGTGTGATGTTCCACCTAAGAATTTGAGATGTGCAGAACAGCTATGTAATTCTGCTCTATCCCTACCATAGTCATTGTTTTTGTTTTGCAACTTTCTGTAGGATTTTGCTAATACTTATTAATTAAACCATGATCCGTCTGAATTTATCAAAATTATTGTGCCATGTCCTTTCTTAGGATTGCTGTCGTGCACACTAATTTTTTTTTCCTGTTAATTCATATCCATTTTTATCTCTACTAGTTGCAACATTGCTGTTAATTAATTGATGCGGAGGTGTAATTTACACTTCATTCCTTTGGTGATTGATGGTTTTGGCATTACATGGGAATTTCCTTTTATTTATTTTATAGTTTTCTCTACAGAGATTTTCTGTATTTTTCCTTTGTGAGAACATAGTAAACACCTCTTTTAACACATTTTGCATGTGTGAGAAAGAAAGAATTCTAAATTTGATAGGCTGTGATTTTTAGTGGATGTAAGTGACACAACACTTCTGTTAGACTTTGTATCTTACACTGGTCTTCTGTACATTCTTTTTCATAGCATACCATAAGTTTTCTTTGCTTTGAAATCTGCCATTTTTGCTGTAGTAATAATTTTGTACCAATGTGCCTCACTATTGGTGTTGGTAATTAATACCAAATGTAGCTTTTGCAGCTATGTCACAAATATTTTATTTCATCTTTACGTTTGCCATTCAAACCAGAGTGCTGTATTTTGTATCTGTGATTGACATCAGCCATTTTAATTGTGCTTTCATCCTATGAAATGTGTTCATCCATTATTTATTGGCTATTCTTGTGGCATAGAGCAATATGACCTACTCACTCAGTTGCTTTTGTCACATGTATTTCTTCAATTATTATACCTTATCTTACGAAAGTCAGTCCCAGCCATTTGTACCTGTTGTCACTGTTGTGTTGAAACACTTCGGGCACTTTGATATTAGAGAGGTGAGATATCAAACAATGTGTCTGGAGAATTTCTGATCATGGCATAATTTAAGAAACACAGTTTTACTTTATCAATTGCTCGTGCTAAGAATTGTAAGCAGTTTTAGTTTAGCAAATTGGTGTGTGTACATGTGTGGGCAGATTCTTGTGTTTTGTTCTTGTGTTGTTTTTAGTTAAGCTCGCATACTTTATAGCAACCATCGAGTCATTTCTACTTAATAAACTTTAAGTAAGCTACAAATTCAGTGCCCTCTATATTCTGATCTTGCTCCTCATCCAATAAGGTTCACGCTCGGGGGTGAAAGAAAAGAACATTGTTTGAAACCCAACATTTTTATTTTTCTCACGGATCTGATAAAATTTGTTTTTTAAATGGAGAAGATGGAAACCAGCAGAAGATATCTGGTTTTAGAACTAATGTTGGTCTTTATTTGAAGTTCCATGTGGGAGAGCACTAAAATGTACATTCAAACCAGAACACTTTTGAGTTAAGATCTTGCAATCAAATTTATAACTGTATTGGAGGGGGCACTGGCTTCCATCTTCAAATATTTTCTGACATTACTTTTCCAAAATCCAAAACTGTGATTTTAATTTTTTTTTCTTATTTTGAACTACAAATACTTAGCCAAGTAGTTACTGTAGTGTTAACTTTCTATGAATTCATTGAGTCACTGACTCAACAAATAACTAGATTCAAAAATATATTGGCAAGTTGAGACTGAGAACACATGACATCGAGTAACTGTTTCCCCAAAAAACTGTACATTGCATGCCTTTCCTGTGAGTTCACAAACTTTAACAACCCAAACACTAACAGAAGATACATTGAAGTGAACTGGAATCAACATGTTGAATCCACAGATACCATAAATAGATCTATCATAACTGAGTGAAGATTCCATAATTCAGAGTTTGCTTAGCATGATACATTCTAATCAAAGCTCAGAGTTCACACCTGTCTCCAAGAAATGTGGAAGAATTAATACAGAACCCATCAAGAAAAAAGTGGAAGAATATTGCAGGCCTCTGAAGACAGTAATACACATGGCTCAAAAATATCTCCATTCACAGTCGACACGTTTTGTCTCGGTCCAAAAGGAGCTAGAGATCACTGAGCTAGTTTAACTCCTTTCTAGTATGCGACTCCTGGTAATGCATTTTAATGCTACCCAACTTTCAGCTAATGTCAAAATAACTCATTGTTTAACATGAAAAATACAAAGGTGGGTGCTAATGCTTGGACTAGACTGGGCCTTCAGGAGATCAAGGAAGCAGCTCAACCAAGACTTATTTGGGTAAATCTATACATAGGGTCGAGTTGCAGAAGATATTAACTGTAAAGATACCAAAAGACCTGAAGAGGTATAGACAAATATACAATATTTGGAGACACTTAACATCTTACACGTACAATACGTACAGCTGTGGTGCTCAAATCACAACACATCAATGCCCAGTGAGCATCACAGCAGATACCGCATTGTAAACCCAACTAAACAAGAAAGAAAACTACATTTTTCTTTCATGCATAGAGGAGAAACAATCTAGTCTGCTTCTATTCATTGATTTTATTTCTCACTTAGTGCTTAATATGCAAGCTTTTTTTGAGAAAAGAAATCAGAATTCAATAAAAACATATGCTGTATTTCTAAACCAACACAGTCACAATGAGCAAATTGTGCTCATCTGAAAATAAATCTTTTATTGTTATGAAATGATCATTCACTGTTTACCTGAATGTACGAAACACATCCATTTTGCTGAAGAAAAAACAACTGTGGACATAAAAAACACCTACCTAGAAAAATATTGTCAAACAGGCAACGGCACAGGAACATAGAGACAGAATCATGATATGAGTCATACGAAGGAGGGAACACAAAGCAAAAGAGGGTTTTAATAAGCACGATAATGGCAGTAAAAAAAAATGAAAGCCATCAGATTATGATGCTTACGATGATTCACTTCTCAAATACTAAGTTAGTAACCAGTCACTCTACACTTCCAACCAAGGCACACAACACTTAACATGCAAACAAATTTAACTGAAATCAATTCTCAGGAACTTAATAATGCCCGAGGCCAACTCAGATGACACATGAATAGAAAATTATACTTGTGCACTTCATATAAGCATAATAATAGTGCATAAAATAAATATTAATATAATAACATAAAATGTTGACCAAAGAACAAGAGAACAACTCACGTGGCACTGGCAGGTAATTTAGTAACACAAGGCTGTTGAATGTCAACAAATAAAATAAATTACTTTGGTTGTTGGCATTTTACTTCAACATGGAGTCCAACAAGACTCTCTTACATGATTGAGAGTTAAGTACCACAGATAACAATAATACACCTGTTTGAGAAAGTACGAAGTAATCGAGGGGTAAATGGTCAAAGGGGTGTTATTTACATCCACAGTCCGAATGACAGCAATGCATGAGCAATCTGTACCATCAAATTATGTTGTAACTAAAGTACTTTTTAAAAAATGAGTTTGTCATGAATGGATGCAACACTTAACCAATAACAATGAATATAACAAAATATCTTCTTTTTTTGTTGTTTTGAACACTACCATACGACGCTTCATACTCTAAATTTATTTTAAGCATCCATGTTTGAGTAAATTCACAGCTCTACAAAACAGTTGACAAGAGATAAAAACTGGTATGGACACATGCACAAACAGCTATCACATAAAGATTCCAAGAAGCCCTTGTGCAGAGTTGACAAACTTAATTCAACCAGCTCTGGTCTGTGCTGTATTGTAATTATTCTACCTCAATGAAATGCATACTGTTGATTGTACTGTATTTACAGTGATCAACCAATGCCAGCATCTCATTGCCTATTTATAGGATTCTAAATTGAAAAATTAACCAAAACCAACAAAAGAGACAAGTGATAACTCTAATGTCATACATACTCATACACAACATTATACCTATATCATACTGGAAACATTTTTACCAAAATAAGTTAGACATGAAATGGAGACAGTGAAGAAACATTCTTCAGAAATGTTGAATAAATTTTCCAAACACGGTAGTTTAGAAATACATGAGATTGTTATTGCTACAGCAAAGGTACAACACACACCCTGCATCCACATATAAATCCTTGTTTGCACAGGATGTGGTAATAAGTTCATTTTGTCCATGAAGAATTTTTCATTTGGTTTTCATATATGTCCACATTGCACGTACACAGGTGCACAATTGCTCAGTCTCTTTCACTTGACCCATTCAGTTATAGAGACACACCACGATGCTCTCATTTAACTTTTTTTGGGTAGCCTCTACGGAGTGGTTCACTTCACACTCCACACAGAGGGCCATTTCTTAAAAGTTTTAATGACTTTTTTTGTTTTGCATATGAAAATGTAACTAGTAAGCTTAAATAGGAATAAAGAAATAAACACTTCTTTTTTTCCAATTTTACGCCCTCTCATATTGCCGGTGCTGCCAAAACCACCCCTCCTGATTGAGGTGCGTGGCATTAAGCCATTGTCATACTTCGGCCGCTGTCTTTTCTGTCTGGTACAGGGTAACTGAGGCTATGTAGTTATTAGCCATCACCTGGAAAATATTTAAAAACCATAACACACACTGGTGACCACTTGTTTTCCTAAAATAAATAGCTGTGTGCAAAATTCTTGATTGTAAAATACCTCAAAAATGATGTCTTGGTAGCCATAACAGAAAGTAGACCCAAAGGGATTTGTGGTGTTGGTGGAGTTGGCTCTGGTTAGGACAACTGGCCTCTCGCTGGGCTTCAGTTGCTGTGATATGGTATCCCATTTGGTATAGGCAGTGATCTGCAAATTAACACAATCCGTTAGTTTAAAGGGAAAACAACCCAGCTAAAATGTGTGCTGGAAGAATAAAGTTACCTACCTTGACAGGTGAAGGTGGGCTTTCAATGATCTGCTCGGTGCTGCTTTTTAGACCCTTTGAAGGTGTAAGAGCAAGCTGAAATTCACATCTGTGGTACCTGTGGAAAACAAAAATAAGGGAAAATAACATATGTCCAATAGATTATGTACATGTAGATCACCATGTAATAAATTTTACAATTTCCTTACATGTTAAAATTGTAATGCCCTGGGTAGTTCGTGTGAAGGACAAACTTCTTGGCTTTCTGGGTTTTGGCATCAAACAAAATATCCTGCAAAGGTTAATCACATAAATTATACTGACTTTAAGATCAATCACTTAAACAAAAAGACAAAGACCAGCACAATACCACTCACAATGCCAAGGGTGAAGTAGTTGTAAAAGAAGTCTGAGCGTCTGGCAGTGACACGGCGGTGGGCGTTAGGACTGTGTATCTTCATTTTGTCCTCAGCCTTGTAAAAGACACGAGACGGAGCTCCAAGAGCAGCAGCCACATCTTGGCATGTGTCTCCAAACATCACCTCTCTTTTTAAAGTTTTACGCTTAGGATCCATATCTCTTGATGGGCCTGAAATGATCAATTAAAATAGAATCAAAACAGGAAAAAAAACATGTCATTGGATAAAAAGGTAAATTTTCAAAAATACCTTGAGTGAAGAGGTGCAAACGTAAACCTCTGGTGCACCCTGTGCTGTTATTTCCCAACGGAGAGGAAAGAATATGACACTCTTCTAGGTACAGTTGATTGTGGTAACAAGACATAGGTAAAGGGGGAGCTTTGCACTCAGCCAAGTTGTTGCCATTGTATATACAAGTTCGAGACACAACAGGGGACGCTCCGTTGGGGAACTGTAAGGACCCAAGTCCATGTGCATACCCCGGCTGAAAACAAATTTGTTGGTTTGACAAGCCACTGAGACCTAAAGAAAAAAAAGCTTCTCAATAAATATATGGGATCATACCTGAAATTTAGACTCAACTGGGAAGCAGAAAGAAAGGCCTCGGAAATTCAAAACAAATAATTGCTTTTCTGAATCATAAACACCAGGCCTTGTTGCTCCAAAAGAATGTTCAATCTGTTGGATGCTGGGTGGTACTTCAGGAGAATTGAAATGTAACCCACTGAAACAGGATGCATACACTATAAAAGTTGTACTTTCTATGCATTTAAGAGTATATCAGGTTAGTGTGATACCCACCAATACTTTAATTTTGTCATTTTCATGTTATAAATTTCTATAATCTGTCAGAAAAGTAAGTCATTCATGTTAATAGAATTTTAAGATTATCACTAAAAACAGTATTGAATACTTCGATAGACCCATCATGAAGCCCTGCTCCAACAGTACCTTTAGTCTCTGGACCACTGGATCAAAGATCAACCGAATTCCATCTTGAGGTAGGTTGATCATGAGATCAACATTCAAAGGGTTCTGTAAATGACGCACATCAATAGAAGAACATAAGCATACTGCAGAATGAAAGTATTTTTTTAATTTCTCAATTTGTTGTCCATATATTTTGAGATGTTACTAACAGAAACACAATAAAATTCAAAGATACACTCCTAATGCAAAACTGTTCGGTAAGGAATTGAAAATTGAATTAAAGTTAAATAAAAAGTTATGAGATATACTAGAAATTTTTTCACACTATAATATAAACTATACTTTTTCCATGCATCCTTACAAATAAAATAACACATTTAATTGCTAGAAATTAAAACCATCGCATTTTGAGGCTTACCTGATCAGCATAGAGTACTTGTACTCCTTTGATGATACCCACTTGAGACTGTATAATTGCTATGGCTTGGGAAAAATGCATTCCTGAAGGAAAAAAGTAAATAACAGGGCCTGTAGTGTCTGTTTCCACAAAAATCAAAGCATCCAATATGCATGAAAGTAGAAGGAGGTCATATAACTGACAGCGAGATGGTAAATCTGTGTTTGTTTTGATGGCAATAGTTCCAAGGTTTCTGTCAGAATTTAAAACTGATACAGAGCACAATGAGATTTCAGAGAAGAAAGGAAGGCTCCAGAGGAGTATCCATCTTTGGACTGATTGCGACCGTGACAGCAGGATCGCGCTGGATCTAGTAGTGTCATATGAGGAGAAGGTCACAAAACCCAACGAATTCAAATTTGAAACGCAAAATATCTGTTAGCTAGGCCTAGCCCAAGCTCTGGCTCGATAACTCACCCAGAATAAACTCCCATTGCTCGCAGCCAAGCGACGTCTCGGGCACCAACTCCAGATCGAGCATCTCCGCGAACGCGAGTTGTGGGCCGTGGGCGAAACTTCAATCGAACGGCTCAAAGTTATCGTGCAATACTTGTCCAGTAAATACTCTGCTCTTTGTCTGCCACTTACGCCATCTTGCTTGTGTTTGTTTGTTTCTTCTTTTCAGCTGTCAGCTCTCGCGTGACGTCACGAACAGCTGTAGCTATGAGAAATCGACGGTGCAGCGTGTTGCTACGGCCGTCCCCCCGCGCTGCGCCTCCCCCTCCCCTCCCTCCACCACGGCGAGGCTGGCTGGGCCGCTACGAGGCGGGAGGCTTTGAATCCCGTCGCGTAACGGGTGGCGGGGGGCGGGCAAGATGCGGCGTTCTGTTTCTGCCCTCGCGCCGCACCCCGCGTCCGAGTCTAGAGACGAGTCCAACTCGAACACCGCACCGCACCGACCGCGAGACACGTGACGCGATGGTGACGGGGAGGGACAGGGACGGACGGGGAACGGCGGCGACCTGGTTGGCCACCGTGCCGCTGTCGCTGTGCCCCACTGCCCAGCCCAGCCCCGCCCCTCCCCCCCCCCCCCCCCCCCCTCCCCCAACCCCGTCGCGGAGAAAGACCAAGACTGCCAAGACAGAGACATACAAAGGCAAAGAAGAGAAGGAACAAAGAAACAAAGCGCAAGGGGCAAAAGTGATCAAAATCGCCACCACATCGCGGCGGCACAGCAGCGAAGCGCGGCGCAGGGCGGCGGGGCGGCAGGATTCAAAGAAGCTTCGCGAATCGGAAAATGGCCATGGCGAGGCTCCCTCTGTTTTTCTGTTTTCCCGCGCGGTTCCTAGCGACTAAAAAAAACAACAAAAGAAATAGATTATAAAAACTGCGCAGCAAGTTTGCCACTACACGCGGCGTAGCGGGTAAATGTCGACCGCGAGCCGGAACGGGCCGATAGCAGCCGAGACAACTGTTGTCACCGGATTGGTGATAACAGCACCGGCCCGGGTGTGTTTTATTAGACAGGGGGCCGAAGACAAACACGTCAACAGCCTCCTGCCCTACGCGTGCGTCTCACTCGCACGACGGCACGCCCCCCGGCGAGTGCGAGTGAGAGAGACCGAGCGGCGGGGCGGACTTCTCGGAAGCGGCCTACACAGGGGGGCTCTGGCGCGTGGCGTGCCGTCGTCGCCGTTAGAGACGGCACACACAGAGGCAAGGTCAGGTTAGGCGGGGTTAGTGCCGGCCTAGCTGATGAGTGCGAGAGAGACGCCCGGTGAAATGAGGCGTTTCCGTCTCCCTCGCCCTCGTTCAGGTTAGGTTAGGCGGGGTTAAGAGTCGACCTGTGCCCTGCGGAGGCCTCGCCGCTAGAGCTCGTTAGCGTCGGGGTCTTTTGCTGTTGTCTGCCCCCGCGGGTTTCATTGCCCTCCCCTCCCCTCCCTCCCTCCCCTCCCACAGGAGTGGCGGCCACGGCTGACGGAATTATCTAGGCAGACGACGATAAAGATGGCTGGCACTTATAAGTTTGAGGCTTACACTCAGAGAGAGAGAGAGAGAGAGAGAGAGAGAGAGAGAGAGAGAGAGAGACGAAGGCGTGCGAGGGAGTCGGCGAACTGACCAGCTCAACCAGCGAGCAGCGTAGTTAAGCGCAGTGCGTCGTCATTCTGCGACGCTCCGCGCGTTTATCCTCTCTCTCTCTCTCTCTCTCTCTCTCTCTCTCTCACACACACACACACAGACACACGCACGCTTTCTCTCCACCATCTTCCCCTCTTTTCTTTTTTCCTCCCGTATTTTTTCTTTTTTTTTTCATTTGGGGAAAGGCGTGGGTGGTCTTGCATCTCCCCGAGCGCCGTCAGTTCAGTGTGGCGACCAGGATGCAGACGATGCAGACCGTCGGCAGCAGCAGCGCCGGCGTCCAGCCCGACAGGTGGGCGCCGAGAGCACGAAGTACTGCACAGAGCGTGTGCGAAGTACTGCGGGCGGCAGGCGAAGGCGTGTGCGAAGCATCATGGGGCTGCAAGGCGAAGAAGTGTGTGCGAAGCATCATGGGGCTGCAAGGCGAAGAAGTGTGAGCGAAGCATGGGGCTGCTGGCGAAGAAGTGTGTGCGAAGCATGGGGATGCTGGCGAAGAAGTGTGTGCGAAGCATCATGGGGCTGCAAGGCGAAGAAGTGTGAAGCATGGGGCTGCTGGCGAAGAAGTGGTATGCGAAGCATGGGGATGTTGGCGAAGAAGTGGTATGCGAAGCATGAGGTACGAGCCGTGAGGAAAGAGGAGTACAGGGAGATATGATGTAGGAAGGAGTCATCCAGCATGCGAGACTCGGAGAGAGAGAGAGAGAGAGAGAGAGAGAGAGAGAGACAGATAGAGACAGACAGAGAGAGAGAGAGAGAGAGACGGTGAGAGGCGCCGCGGGAGGCAGCGTACGAAGCAGACCTTGCCGTGGACGAGCTTCAGGTGCGGCCGGCGGGAGGCCGCGGGTAGACACGGCTCGCACGTCCTCGCCTGCCCCTGCCCGGCCCTGCCTGCCCCTACCTGCCCCTGCCTCCCCCTGCCCGCTCGTGCCCGTACATAAACCGCGTTGGCACAGTAACCGGTGGTCCCACAGCCCATGGCAGCTTCGCGGCGATGCACCGCATGTATTGGGCCGGGGCTGCTCATAAGACAGGTCATGACATTCCATGGCAGCCCGTGGCGGCGCATCACAATGTATTGGGCCTCCCGCACGGGTCGGCAGCGGCGGCTCATGACAGGTCATGACAATCCATGGCAGCCCGTGGCGGCGCATCACAATGTATTGGGCCTCCCGCACGGGTCGACAGCGGCGGCTCATGACAGGTCATGACAATCCGTGGCCGCCCATGACAGTGGCCCCCTGCACCAGTCGGCTGCCCATGGCAGCTCATGCCGCGGCTGCAGGCCACTCTGATTCATGCGCCGCACGATATGCGCATGGCGCGCGGCCAGAGTCCATGAACTGTCATGAACCCGAGCCCCGCACTCCATCGGCGTTTACGCGAACCTCGGGCAGCAGGGGGCGGGTGTCCACCGACCAGCGCGGCAGCCGCGGGGTCCTCACAATGGGAGAGAGAGAGAGAGAGATAGAGATAGAGAGAGACAGAGAGGCAGACAGACAGACAGACAGAGAGGCGGGGGACTGGCCCCAGTGCCTCGCGCCGCGCCTGCTAGGCAGCCCATCGCACACCCCTGCAGGCTGGGCGGGCCGGGCGCTGTGAGTCGGGCGCCACGGCCGACGCGCACTGGTCCATCACTGGGAATATTGGGAATTTGCTTTCTTTCAAAATTTCTATCCGATTATTCTTAGAAATCTCCAAACTACTTTGAAATAATCTTTTTTAAATCGACCCTTCTATGGTCAATCTCCGTGAGCCCATCGGACTGAACCTTGACTTCTGGGGAAAATTATGATGATAGTTGACTGGGAAATTCTTTTTTAAAAAAAAATACTTAGGGAAATTTCTAGTGTCTCAAACACTTTTGGAAATGATCCGAGCAAATCAGCCGTGCAGCGGCTCGGCACTTCCGTCCTCGCGCCTCGTTGGGCATGCCTATGCTATGCTATGCTGGACATTCCGTGGGCCCCCGCCGGCCCCAGCGTCCTCCGATCTGATACACGCCAGCGCCGCCAGCGATACACCCGGGGCCCCGCTGGGCCGTCACCAGGCCAGTGGATCACTCTGCTTATCGGGCAGTTATAAGACCCCGCGGGCTGCCGCAGGCTCGATGCCCCGCCATGTAAACACCTCATGGCGTCATCGGCCGTAATCGTGTGGATGCATGAGGACTCACGAGGACGCGAGGACTGACAGGACCCGTGACATACAGGCTTTGGCTTGGGGGCAGGACGACGGCGCCTCCGCGGCCCCTCCTCTCTCTCTCTCTCTCTCTTAGTCTCTCTCTTAGTCTCTCTCTCCCTCCCTCCTACTCTCAAATATAAAATAAAATAAATACAACGCTGCGCCACCGTGGAATGCGTAGAATCACTGCGGCCGGCGGGCCTCCCCCAGGCTGCGACAGCAGGGCCCCCGGTAATGCCGCTCCGCCCCGCTCCGCCCCGCTCGCCGGTTCCGCAGTTCCGCGAGCCCGGAGAGAGGTATTTTTCCCTTCGCCCTTCGCCGCCCTCCGCGGCACGGACGGGGCCGTTCCCCGCCGAGAAAGCAGCTTGTCTCCGCGCCGTCGCCCGCCACCCTGCCCTGCGGGGCCCTACTGTCTCTCTCTCTCTCTCTCTGTGTCCGTCTCTCTCCCGCCCACTCAGCGTTCCATCAGGTGTGACAAAGACGGGGCGATCGCGTTATGTAATTTGCCCCGGCACGGCTCGAGAAGGCGGAGCGGAGAGTCGGGGACCCAGGGACCCACCCCCTTCATTAATTTGGCAGGCCGGAAGTGCCAATTCAGGGGGTCGACATCGAGGCAAGTCCCCCGCGACTCGACTCTGCTCTCTGTGACTCTGAGAGAGAGAGAGAGAGAGAGAGAGAGAGAGAGAGAGAGAGAGAGAGAGAGAGAGACTCTGCTGACGCCGCGCTCCAGTGTCAGGGTTGGCGGCAATCTTCGCGAGGTTCAAATACCGGCCGAGCAAAGCCGTTTCGGGAGTCACTGACCGGCGCGCGGCGTCCAAACACACACACACACACACACACACACACACACACACACACACACACGCCGCGGGGCTCGCGAACACGATAAGGACCACGCCGCGGACCGCGCCGCCGCCGGATCGAGCCCCTTGTGTGTTCCATATTATTATCATGTCATTATTATTATGATTAATTCATGTCGATCGTCATCCTGTCAGCATCGTGAGGAATTTTTAGAAATTTCTAAACTTGTTTATTTTTTTTTACGGAAATTTCATTAAAGCCCAGGCACATATGATTGGCCAGGGGCGTAGTCAGAATTTATTTTCGAGGGGGGGAGGCAGATAGGGCGCGCTTATTGCCTACGTTCAGGCGTTGCGGGTTGCCTAACCCGGTTTCGCGGCGGGGGAGGGGGTGACCCCGGCTAGCTACGCCCCTGTGTGGTCGGCATGGGTTTTTGTGGCTGCGGCCGCCCCGGTGTGTCAGAGTCGCTGTGGAGCCGCCGTCGACGGAGACATGACTGGTGTCATGTAGGCAGAAGACGGCCGCCTGTGACGCGGCGGGCCCTGCTGTTGTCCCTTCCCTTCCCCGCTCTGTCCTTCCCCGCCCTTCCCTCGGCCTCGGAGGCGTGGCGTGGCGGCGGCGGGGCAGCGGGGCGGTGGGGCGGCGGGGCGCGGTCACAGGGTGGGCAGGGCCGCGGTACAGCACGGCCAGGGCTGTCGGGGCTGCCGGGGCCCCGAGTGTGTGCGGGGCGGCCCGGGCCGGCTGCAGAGCGCGCGAGGCATGGCCGGCGGGGCCCGTGGAGCGGGGCGGAGCCGAGCCAGTGGAGGCCAAGACACAGTCGGCAGTCTTTAGGCAGTCGTCCCCAAGACCGGCACGCCGCGCGCATCCACGTCCACGTCGGCGCACGCAGCACCGCCTCCGCCTCCCGGCCGACGACGAGTGCGCGGCCACGCGGCCACGCGGCCACGGTACCAGCGACAGAGCCGGCCCTTCGCGGCGCCCCGCCCGCCCCTGCCGCCGACCGTCTGACGGCGACAGGCCCGGACACGCAGCGGCCGCCCCGCCCCGCCCCGCCCCGCGCCGCGCCGCGCCGCCCGGCTCCGCAGGGACGTCCTCACGTTGCCGGCGCCCCGAACGCAGGCCCCAACATGAACGCCATCCTCAGGCAGCTGTCAAGGTAAGACCGGTAGCGTGTTGCTAACGGCCCCCAGCGAAGGCCGCGGCAGCGCAGCGATCTGCGTCCTCGGCTCCCTCCCTCTCTCTCTCTCTCTCTCTCTCTCTCTCTCTCTCTCTCTCTCTCTCTCTCTCTCTCTCTCTCTCTCTCTCTCTTAAGGAGCATCCCGCGAGTGCGACAGAGACGGGGCGACACTGCTCGGCGGGTGTGTGTAGTAACACTCCGTTAATCGGGTGTTTGCCGTCACGCGCCGCGCTATCTCTGGTGAGCGGCAGAGAGGCCCCGGCGACGGCCGACGCTCTCCGGTTCTGGTCCGGTTCTGAACAGCTGACCGGCGCGGCCGCGCAGCGTCCGCCAGGTGCCGCCGCCGCCGCCGCCGGCCAGCCCCGCCCCCCGCCCCCCGTCGCCCCCGCCCGCCCCCCGCCGCCCCCCGCCGGCCCACGTCCGCCGTCGGCGACACGCCGGCCGCGAGTGGCGCCTGGACGAGGTTACGCCCGCTTTTATGCAGCTTCCCTCCGCCGCCGTGGCCGTGACCGTGGCCGCCGTGGCCGCGTCATCGATCCTTACCGCGCGAAGCTTTAATTCGATTTGTAATACGCGGCCTCTCTCGCTCTCTATCTCTATCTCTCCTCTCTCTCTCTCACTCTCACTCAACCCGACCGAAAAGAGCAGGGCAGACCCGCGCCGTGGTGGACGTTGGCCCTTCCCACCAGCCCGTGACGGCGGCCCTATCGTCCAGTAAGGCCGAGACGAGCAGCGTCATTGCTTCGCCGCTCTGTCTCGCTCGCACTCATGGTGCTTCCCGTGACGGTGCGAGCGAGACAGTAAGCACCAGCAGCAGCCTACCACCCCCTCCCGTTCCCCTCCCCCGCCCCCCCGCTGTGGTGCATCTTGATCCGCCGCCGCGGGTGACGTCAGTCGTGCAGGTGCGCCCACACCAACCAACTGTCCACCTGACCTCCAAGTTTTATCCTTCTGTATAAAAACTGCATTTCTATCGGCACGCGAATGCGAGGCGGAGGGCGAAAGTCCGCCGCGCAGCTGGCTGGAAGACTGGCCGCGTCAACCACCACCTGGCCGCAGCTGCCGCAGCTATGGCGTGACCAGGGCGGCAAATTTTTAAACGACCACGAACCTCCCACCTCTCTCTCTCTCTCTCTCTCTCTCTCTCTCTCTCTCTCTCTCTCTCTCTCTCTCTCTCTCTCTCTCTCTCTCTCTCTCCGAGCCTCGCGCTCTCTATCTCCCTCCCACGCACGAGCAGCCCGGCTCGCAGGCCGTCCCGTCGAGCTCCGCTGCTCCGCGGGCTGGCCTACCTCCCAGGATGCCGTCGGCGCCAGGGGCAACGGCCTCGCCCGTGCTGCACGACCCCTCCGGAGCCCCGCAATGTGGACTACACCGAGGGACTACAGTAGAACTGTAGTTTCCGCACAGAAAACTATGGTTCCAGTTGGGGGGGGGGGGGACCAGATACCTTATAGGAACACACTGCGGTAGCGGATATTGTAGTTTATGTAATTTGAGGACTGTAGTTCACAACTGTAGTTCACAACTGTAGTTCCACCGCAGATCCCTACTCTGCCCGCGGGCCACACTGACCTTTACATCCCGGGAATACTCCGCGATACGAATCTGAATATAAGCGGCTGCGGTGGTGATGGCAGCATAGCCTCTGTCCACTCGCGCGCACGCAGTACGCGCAGAACTGTAAACAGTGGCGCCACGCCCCCTCCCCCTCCCCCGGCAGCGGCGGCGTTGCAACAGCGGCGTCACCATTGACTTTATTTATTATTTATTTATTTATTACTTGTTTGTTGCGGGCGGACCATCCATCCGGGCGGCCGGCCGGCGCCCCCGTGTCTCTGGCCGCGGCTTTGTTTACCGGGCATCGAGCAAGTCAACACGGTGTGGCCAGCAGCACCGGCGTGTCTCTCTCTCTCTCTCTCTCTCTCTCTCTCTCTCTCTCTGACAGTGACAGGTGCGAGGCGCGGGGGGCGGAGGCCGCCTCTCACTACACTGAATACCGTCCACAGTTCATGTGGCCGGTGTGTAAATTAAAGATGATGGCAAGCGTTGCGTCGTGTCGCACCCCCATGTAGCATTTATTTGCGCAAGCCATTCAGAAGGGGAAAAAAAATTTCCGCACGAGGAAGTCACAATGTCTGGCGGGCGGGCGGCGGCGTCAGCTGTTCCCTGTTGCTGTTATTGGCGATCTGTGCGCCGCGGAGGTAGGCCACCCATCCGGCTCGGCCGCGAGAGGGGGCTCTCTCTCTCTCTCTCTCTCTCTCTCTCTCTCTCTCTCTCATCGCCGTGTCTTATCTGCTCGGGCACGTGGCGACACTTAGTTTAAGCGCCAATGGAGTGAATTAATAATAAAAAAAAAGAAAAAAAAGGAAGGAGAGCCAGTGACACTTTAGTTTTGATTGGATCGGAGTCGGTGCGCGGGCCGGCCCCGGCGGATGTAGTCCGTGGCCCACTCCCACGAAAGCCGCCATCTCTCGCAAGGACGATGGGACGGGCGGCGGCGGCGAATGCGACCTGGACTGTGACCCTAAGAGCACTGCAAGTCCAGAGTCTCGCGGGGGAGTAGAGACGCTGACCGCCGCACAGTTGCCAGTACAAAACCAGGCGAGCGCGGTCGGCTGCCCTCATACATCTAATAGTATTTGGTTCGGTCAGGGTTTCGCGAGAGCTCGGTCTCGGTAAAGTTGGCGACGTGCTGCGGTGTTGTGTCCGCCGAGGTTCACCGGCACAAGCGGAGCACAGACCAGCATGGCCAGTGCGGGAGCGGGGAGACAAAAACACTCCCGGATAAGTCGAAAGCAGGTATGAGAAATTCGGTTCTGGCAAATGCTGGAACGCAGTCAGAAACATTTTGCGGAGAAATTTCCCCAGAATTGTTAGGAAGTTTTTAATCTCAATTTTTTTCCGTAAGGCTGTCCTTTTGAAATCTCGGCGAGATTCGCACATTTATTGGGGTAACAAATTAAAAGTTAATTTTTCAACTCGACATAAATTCCTACCTTCTCAAGTACACTCTCGGGAATTTACAAAGTATTTGCGATACAAAATTCCCCAGTGAATATTTTGGGGGGGGGGGGGGAAGTTCCCCTCAAAGTTGTATCTTACTGCGACGAAGTGAAGGGTGCCCGCAAGGCGGGGCTGGGGGAGCACATCTCATACCTGTTCTCGATACGTAAGGGTGTCCGCCAAGTGTTTTCGATCTCTCGGCCTCCGCTGTCCACATCTTTCCTACGAAACCGCGCGTTCATTTTCGAAAGCCGGGTGTTTTTCGTGCGCGTTTGCAAACCGGAAGTAAAAATCCGCTAAAAACGCTCGGTGCGTGACGTCTTTTCCGGCGTGGGCGGGAGCGGGAGGGTCGATAACGCAGTACAACAACACTTGCCGGCGGCAGCCTCGCGGTGACTTCGATACGGAAGGGGCTATTTTCGCACAAGAACAATGCCGCCTGGTTGCCCAACAATTCCCCGGACGACGCCTGGTCGGTCGGTCGGTCGGTCGGGGGTGGCGGCCGAGGGCTTTCCTCACACAAGTACACACGCGGTCAGCTATTCCGGACCCGCCCCTGACGTACTTGATAACCCCGCCCGCTGCCGGGGGGTGTGTCCCTCTGTTGTTGTGAATAGAGCGGTACTGCAATCCAGTTCATTGTCTCAACCGTTGCGGGGGGTCTCGTCTATCTCTCTCTCTCTCACATCATCTCCATCTCTCTGTCTCCATGTCTCCCCTCTCTCTGTCTCTGTCTCTTCTCTCCCCTTTCTTTGTCTCTCCCCCCCCCCCCCTCTATGTCTTTTCTCTCTCTCTCTCTCTCTCTGACAATGATAATCCTTCCACATTGTCATTGTTTTCGCTATACTGTGGAGTACTCATGTAATGTGCAACCAGAGGCCGCGCTTCGTCATGTACAATTTCAGATCAAAGACGTCACCACGTTCATTTTCATAACAAATTGTAACCCGAAAAAAAAAACCGAGAGGGGTCTTGTTGTTGTCGTTTTTCTTTTATTCGATTAAAAAAAGAGAGAGAGAGAGAGAGATTGTGGCAATCGAGTTAATTGTGAGCGGCTCTGAAGCGCGTCATCGCGGCTGCACAGGCTCCTCCGCGCCGTATTTGTCATACATATTTGCCGGAAATCAAATACGCCCTCTTCCCACGACTGTATGCAACTTGAGCAAAGGCTTGCGTTCGGTCATGGAGTGTTTGTCGCGGGCGACCCCGCCGCGATACGGTTAGTTCATCGGCAAGCGACCGCGGCGTTTCGGTCGCAGCGTATTATTTACAAATGACGTACGGACGACGATAAAAAAAAAGACGTGACTTTTACCCCCGTTTTCGCGAGGCAACGTAAATAAATTACTGTCTACTTTCTTTTTCCCCCTGATTTATCGGAGCCTTTTGGTGCGACAAGTGCGCATTGGCAAGTGGAAAAAAAGATGGCGACATCATGGGATTCCCCGTAAATTACTTTTCACTCTCTCTCTCTCTCTCTCTCTCTCTCTCTCTCTCTCTCTCTCTCTCTCTCTCTCTCTCTCTCTCTCTCTCTCTCGGTGGGCGTCGGATATCGGTGCGAGAGCGACAGGGTTACATCGGATCGATTAAAAAGCTTCGACCTATTTCGAGAAGTGTGGGCGGTGGGCGATAGGGAAGGGGGTCGATGTTTTTGGCCTCCGGTGCGAGTCGAACCCCGGCCCCGCGCCGTCTCTCTCGCACCCGCCCGGCCCGCCGCTAGGGAGCGACGAGGACGGAGGCAGTCCGTGCGGGTGGCGTTATCTGCGGGTCACACGCCGCCCCGTGCCAATCAGCTCTTAATAAATTCTATCCTTCAATCCGTTCCGCGGCCGGATAGAGACGGCTGCGCGCGCGCACACACACACACACACACGCGCGCGCGCGCGCGCGGACCTAGGGGTTGTGACTTTTACACTCTAAAATCATGTCTGTCTCTCACTCACACACACACAGACTCCTCCCTCTCCTCTACACCCGGGATAACGCGCGTAATTTCTCATACAGCCCACACCGCGACTTTCTCCGCCCCGCCCGCCGCCGCCGCCGCCGCCGCCGTTTGGTCCATCATTTTCGAGACTTGCCGTGATGGCAATCGCAGCCTGTGCATGTGTATGTGCGTGTGTGTGAGCACGTAGTGCGGGCACTCGGTGTGGGAACTCGCTGCCGGTCGTCTTCTGTTTGGGAACCCCTTCCCGGACCAGGCAGCCCCCAACACGGCGGGGAAAGTCCCCTTCTTGGCCGCACTTCTGCCAACACCGCCGCCGCCGCCGCGTCGGACGGTCAGAAATTGCTACATTTCAGACCGACACGCGGCGGCGTGGCGCTTACAGTGTCCTCTCTCTCTATCTCCCTCTCTCTCTCTCTCTCTCTCTCTCTCTCTCTCTCTCTCTCCCCCCCCCCCCCTCTCTCTCTCCCTCCCCCCCCCCCCCTCTCTCTCTCCTCCTCTCTCCCTCTCTCTCTCCCTCTCACTCCCTCTCTCCCTCTCTCTCTACTTCTCTCTCCCTCTCTCTCTCCCTCTCTCTCTCTCCCTCCTCCCCCTCTCTCTCCCTCCCCCCCCCCTCTCTCTCTCTCTCTCTGCCCGGGCAGCAGACGACATACCCGCGCCGCCGCCGCCGTCTGGCAGAGATCGCGTCCGGATCGTTATTTACCGGATAGAGGGAAGATCCCCGACCCCTGCAGCCATACGGCGAACCCACGCGACCAAAACAAAACTGCATTGGTAGAGAGGCCGCTTATGGGCTTGATTAGAGAGACGCGAGTCTCTCTCTCTCTCCAGTCTCTCTCTAAACTTGATCGTGGTGGACGATCAACCCGGCCAGACCGCGGAGAGAGAGATGGCGAGTCTGCGATAAGGGGAGGAAGAGGGGAGCTCGCGCGCTCCAGCGGGCCGTGGACCACGTGACCGTAGGCAAACACCACACCACCACCCCCCTCTCTCTCTCTCTCTCTCTCTCTCTCTCTCTCTCTCTCTCTCTCTCTCTCTCTCTCTCTCCCGTTACACATTCGCACGCCCCGAAGAGTGTGAGTGAGTGAGTAAGAGAGTGAGGCGCGCGGAGAGGGCGCGGGCACGCGTGTGCCCCATGCTATACACGCTCTTTACAACATTGTGTGAGTGTGTGTGTATGTGTGTGTGTGGAGACCTATCGCCATGCCGTGGCCCAGCAAGGGGAAATTTCCTAGAGCGAGGGAAAAGTTAGGTTTAGGGTCGACTTCCCTCCCGTCGTGTGTGTGTGTGTGTGTGTGTGTGTGTCATGTTGGGCGTGCGCCGTTCTGGCGCCGGCCGGCCGGGTGTATGTGTTGCGGATAGGGCTGGGCGGTAAAACGGTATACCGGTTTTAAAACCGTTTTTTTTTCAAAACCTTTTAAAAGGTTTCAGTTTTTCAGAAAACCGGTTTACCGTCATACCGGTTTATTTTGGTTTACCTTTTTGACACCGAAACCGGTTTACCCGCGAAAAGGTTTCACTCCGAAACCGGTTTACCTGCGAAAAGGTTTCACTCCGAAACCGGTTTACCTGCGAAAAGGTTTCACTCCGAAACCGGTTTACCTGCGAAAAGGTTTCACTCCGAAACCGGTTGCAGATTCAGATTTAGTTTTGAGCAGCACCGTCATTGAAAGCAGGGCGAGAGCGGAGAGCGCCGCCCGCCACCACCGGACGCTGCTGACGCGACGGACAGTAGGGAAGAGGGGGGGGGGGGCGTCTCTCCAGTTCCGAGAACAACGCTGCGCGCTGCGACAGCGACACAAGAAACATCGGCCCTCGGCATTCGCATCATCCGCATCGCACGCAAGGAGCCCTCGGCTCTCGCCGGCAGTTTCCCGTCTCACGCCGACAGCGACAGGCCGCCGGGGCATTAATTCTAGGCATTGAATGATATAACACAAATGACATGCCGTTTTTCTCCAAAAACCGGTTTCGCGATCAAAACCTTTTGAAGGTATACCGGTTTTTCCCCCAAAACCGGTTTCGCGATCAAAACCTTTTAAAGGTGTACCGGTTTTTCTCCCAAAACCGGTTTTCTTTTAAAACCTTTTAAAGGTATACCGGTTTATACCGTCAAACCGGAAACCTTCACATGAACCGGTTTTTACTGAAACCTGATATCGGTTCTGAAAACACAAAACCGCCCAGCCCTAGTTGCGGATGCCGGGTCAGTGCCAGGGCTGTGGAGTGGGTTCAAAATGGCATTTCCAGCGCGTCTCGCGGGGGCGGACGGAAGTACCCCAAAGGGTACTCGTCTTTGTAGTATACAGCGTTGGCCCTAGTGTAGCGCGCGGCGAGGAGTATCTCCGCCGCGGGGGTGGCCGTGGCGCGGGGTATCCACGCTGCGCCTTAAGCCCGATTCCGCCCTCTGGAAGCACTCTCCTCCACTTCCGTTCTCTGGGGGCCCTCGCGTCGGGAGTGCCAATACTGTGATCGGCACACCGTTACGTCGAGGCCGACGTCAGAAGTACGTACTACCCGTACCGGCCGTTTCGACAGCTCCTCGTCCTCCCCCGCGAGAAGTACGTCAACACACAACGCCCTCTGCCGGCACGTGCGGCCCAGCCGTGTCGCCTGCGCCGCCCACACACACACACACACACACACACACACACACACACACACACACACACGGGGGCGTGCAGAACTGCTCGCGCTCTGCCCCCCTTTCCCTTCCGCGAGGCGCGAATCTCGAATCTCAATCTGAATCACACCCACGATGACCCGCTGCAGCAGCGGCAGCAGCTTGCGCTGACGGCAGCACCGCGTCGTACACCCCCGCCGATGATAGCCCGTGGCCGCACAGCTTGACCCGCGGCCCCTCTCTCTCTCTCTCTCTCTCTCTCTCTCTCTCTCTCTCTCTCTCTCTCCCTCTCTCCCTCTCTCTCACTCTCTCCGTGGACTCGCGCCTCGTCGACCCGGAGCGCGCCTCCGCCCAATAAAGCAATATGAAGTGGTAAACATGTTATCAGCCGGGCGTCTACGAGACGTCTGCCGCCCCGGTCGCGGGGGAGGGGGGGGGGGGGGGGGAGGGATGCGGGTGGCAGATTGTCCCGTTGTTCGGACACATGCCGCGGCCGCCGCTAAAACGTGCAGCTCCGCGTGCGGCTAGCAGGAGCGATGCCGAACACCACGAACACCTCCTCTCCCCATCTCTGTCTCTCTCGCCCTCCCTTATAGGGCACTTCACGGGTGCGACGGAGAGGGAGCCACGAAGGCGGTGTTTTCGGCGCCCGCAGACGGCGCCTGCCGGGCGGGCCGGACCACACCACCCCGACGCTCGCAGGCGTTCGCTCCGCGCGCCGCTCGATTTCTCATGCCGCGCGGCCGTTCGATCGTGGACGCGGCGCTCGCGGCTTGGCGGTCACCTGGACGTCCTCCGTCGTCCCGGTCGAGTGCGGAGGCGGCGGCGTCGCACAGCCGGCCGGGGTGCAGTGAGACGCAGTGTGGCGTGGCGCCAGGTAGCGGCGGGGGCCTCACAAATGAAACAACGGAAAGGTGTGGCGTACGGGTGCGGTGGCGGCGTCCTCCAGGAACTCTATCTCGGCGGACCCGCCGCCGACGCACCCGCCGAGGGGGCGCCTCCAGACCGCTGCTCCAGACCGCTGCTCCAGGCCGCTCCAGGCCGCTCCAGACACCCCGCCAGAACCTTCCAGAAGAACCCTCGCCGCCGGCCGCGTTACCTCTAATCCCGTTCTATCCCCCGCACACGGCACGCCGAGCCAGGCCTCTGCATCCCCCGTCAGCAGCTGGTGGCGACACCGGGATAGACTCTTTCTATCTGTATCGTGGGGCAAAGGCTAATCCACGCGCGGCGCGGTGAACAACGCAAAGCACGGTGAAGCAGCGTCGCGGTGCCGCAGCCAATCAGACGCGTCCTCGTCATCGAGTCCAGCCACACACACACACACACACACACACACACACACGTCACGGTGCGTCACATCACCGCCGCCTTCTTGCCTAATAACCAGCGCCGCGCGTCGTCGTCGCAGAGATGCAGCACGTCGTTGCAGACGATAAATACAAAGGCGGTGAAATAATAATCATCATAAATGTTGCTGTGATATGATATGAAATGGCGCGGCGGTGTGAATCGAATGCGAGGTGGCGGCGGCGGCGGCGGCGTGGCGTAGCGGCGCTCCCCTGAATGGCCTCCGGGGCCGCCGTGCCGGGGAGGGTTTCCCTGGAGTGCGGGGTCCGTCGGGGACCCCAGCCTCTCCTCGCCTCTCCCGGTATGGCCCAGCGCTAAGCTCCCCAAGGGCTCGTCGGGCTTGCCGGGCTTGCCAAGGGCTCGGCGGGGAACGGGGCCATCCGGGGTTTGCCGTACTTTTCCACCACCACCACCACGGCGGTGGCGGCGGCGGCCGGCCCAGCCCTCGCCGCCGCCGGGCCCGGCCCTGCCACGCCCTGCCCTCGCCACACCGCCGCTGCCCGGCCGCGCCCGCCGCGCCCAGCCCATCCCGAGGGATCTTGTCGAGTATATCGGCCGGGGTGCGGTGCAGCGGGGCCCCCGGGGGGCAGCAGGTAGCGGCGGACCGGGACCGGGCTGGCCTTGTTGGGGGTCAGGGAACCGCGTAGGGAACCGTCGCCGTCGTCGCCGCCTCGCCTGGCCGAGGCCGCCGTCAGCCCTCAGCCAGGCCGAGAACACCCGTTAGGCGGCGACGCCGCCGGTCCCCGTCCAGCTACACGGGGGTCTCTTCGTGCTTCTGGTCAGCGTGATGACTCCTCTGGCGGTGCCGGCATCACCCCTCGCTCGTAGAGGCGATTAGCGGAGCACGAGACCTCATCTCCGACCGACACCACTCGTCGAGACCCGGTCCGAGGCCAGTGGGCCGAGAGTCCGAGCAGCAAGTGCTCTGTATAAGCGCTGTCTCACTCGCCCTCAGAGGGACGCCCCGGGTGTGCGAGGGAGACGGAGCCAACGGAAGCGTGTGCGCTTCTCGGACTCGGCCCGCTGATCGGGGCCGCAACATGACTCCCATTTTCATACTGTATCATGTTGTTGTCTTATTAAAGAGAGAGAGAGAGAGAGAGAGAGAGAGAGAGAGAGAGAGAGAGAGAGGGGGCGGGAGAAACAGACAGACAGAGAAGGGGTGTCATAAGAGGGGGTGTCTTAAGGGAGAAACAGACAGACAGAGAAGGGGTGTCATAAGAGGGGGTGTCTTAAGAAGGGGTGTCTTAAGAAGGGGTGTCTTAAGCGGGGGTGTCTTAATAGGTGTCTTAAGAGCAGAGAGAGAGAAGGAGAGTTACATAAGACGTGGACGCTCCCTTAGTGCCTCGGGATTGGCGGAGTGTGCGGGGCCGTCGGGGCGGACTCGGACTGCACTCTGCCCTGCGAGGGTCGGGGTCTCGGGGCGGCCGGGCGGCGCAGCGGCGACGCAGCGGCGGACGGCGCGCGCGCTGGCGCTGGGCCCCCTCCCCTCCCCTCCCCCCTCCTCCGGCCGCGGGCCGCCGCGGGCGGGGAGTGGAGGGAGGGAGGGAGGGGGGGGGGGGGCGCACGTTGTATAAGAGAGCCGGCCGGCGGCGTTCAGCCTCAGACCTTCAATGGCCTGCTGCAGCCTCCGGACACGCACGCTGACGACGAGGCCGAGCGGCGCCCTGCTCATATTCCACGCGCCCTTTACCGAACACTGACCACTCCGGTCCCTTAGCCAACTTTTCCAATTGATAACTTTCAAATTATTATTATTAATTTATTATTCATAATCTCGCCGTCGTTTGCGTTTAGCTTCAGTGCTTTTCGTCGTCGGTGATCGCCGCCTGTGATAGCTTAGTTAGTTGTGATTAGTTTCTTTGTTGGCTGTCGAGTGACTCATCGTTACCGAAAAAAAAATTGCGCGCGTGCCTGTGTGTGAGTGTTTGTCTGTGCTGTGATCCCGTGTGTGTGCGTGTGTGTGCGCGCGCGCGACTCCAACCCACCGAGTGACCATCTAGTTGTATCGTTAGTCAGTGATCGCGAGGAACAACCCCATCGCAATGCCGTCCGTGATCGTAGATGAGAAGCGGATCGCCACCGGCCTAGAGGCAGAGTAAGTCACCATCCACAGTGCTGTTTCTTTCAGATTCGGATTGAGATAGGCGCCTTCTGGCCCCGCGTGCGTTGTGTGCGGGGGATTCCACGCGTGATCGTTTGTACAAATCTTGTCGCTTTCCGTTGTGTTGCGAATCCGCGGAGGCGGTGGGAACAATCGTGCTGTGTCTGCGACGCGCGCCCGTGTTGGCAGCACTGCTCCCCGGCGGGGCAGCGGATCAGCCCCGGGGGAGGCTCGGACCTCTCTCTCGCTCCCTTATGGCGCACCCGACGAGAGCGACAGAGACAGTGTTCGGAACCGCCCGGCTGGCGCCACCAGCGCAGCCCCCGCCTTAACTTAAGCTGGCCGCAGGGCGGCCACCACCGCCGCCTCCGCCAGCCCCTCCGGCGACATGTTTTGTTCGGGTGTATTCCACGCCGCACGCCGCCCCTGCGGCGCCCGGGGCGAGGGCTTCGCGCCTCTCTCACTGCCGAGTGTCCTAACAGCGGCCTCGTTCTGCCCGCAGATGCCCCACCATCATCGCCAAGCACACCAAGAAGTGCCTGGTGGACCCCAGCTTCGGCGCCCGCTTCCAGGCGCAGTGCCGCGCCGTGAGCCTCAACCACGGCAGCTGGGACCAGCTGACGGCAGGTGTGCGCAGCTGGGTGGAGCGCAACGTGGACCTCTGCCAGCCCGAGAGCGTGCACATCTGCGATGGCTCCGAGGCCGAGAACCGGAAGCTGCTGGCGCTCATGCAGCGCTCCGGCACCATCCAGCCGCTCCCCAAATACGACAACTGGTAAGGAAAACCGCTTCCGAAAAAACAACAAAATTTTTGTTCAAAAAAGTTTTTAAAAAGTGTTCAAAAAATTTTTTTCAAAAAAGTTTTAATTTTTTAAATTGAAGTTTTAAAGGATTTTACCTTTTTTTTCTTTATCTTCAAATACACGTTTTTTAAAAATTAGTACGTAAACTGAGGCGTAACTGTTTGCTCTGTGTGCAGCTGGCTGGCCCGCACGGACCCGGCGGACGTGGCCCGCGTGGAGAGTAAGACCTTCATCTGCACGCCCCACAAGTCGGAGACGATCCCGGAGCCCGCGGCCGGGGTGACGGGCACCCTCGGCAACTGGATATCCCCCGGCGACATGGAGAAGGCCATCGCCGACCGCTTCCCCGGCTGCATGAAGGGTGAGCCCTCTTTTTCATTTTTTTTTAATTTCTAGAGAAAAAAGATTGTTCGATTTTTTAAAAGTTAAAATTTTGCAATTTTGCTTACATTTTTTTAAACGCTTGTGATTTATTTCTCAAGTTCCGTGCCATTCTTTTACTCTTATTTTTTTTTAAAGTCAGATTGAAACCTTGTTTTTGCACCTCAGAAAGTTTTCATGATGAAACAGTATGTGACTTGTAACTTTGGTGTTCCGGCAGGCCGCACCATGTACGTGGTGCCCTTCAGCATGGGCCCCGTCGGCTCCCCGCTCTCCAAGGTGGGCGTGGAGATCACGGACTCGCCGTACGTGGTGAGCTCGATGCGCGTCATGACGAGGATGGGCGCCGCCGTGCTGGCCCTGCTGCAGAGCACGCAGGGCGAGTTCGTCAAGTGCCTGCACTCGGTGGGGCGGCCCGCGAGCGGCGCGGTGCGCTTCCCGCAGTGGCCCTGCGACCCGGAGCGCACCATCATCCTGCACCGGCCCGCCGACAACGAGATCGTCTCGTACGGCAGCGGCTACGGCGGCAACTCGCTGCTGGGCAAGAAGTGCCTGGCGCTGCGCATCGGCTCCACCATCGCCAAGCGCGAGGGCTGGCTGGCCGAGCACATGCTGCTGCTGGGCATCACCAACCCCGAGGTACGTGCGGCGACGTGAACCCGCTGCCACGGCGGCGTCGGCGGCCACCACTCACACCCCGCCCCTCCTCCTCTCCCCGCAGGGCAAGAAGCGCTACATCGCGGCCGCCTTCCCCAGCGCGTGCGGCAAGACCAACCTGGCCATGATGCAGCCCACGCTGCCCGGCTACAAGGTGGAGTGCGTCGGCGACGACATCGCCTGGATGCGCTTCGACTCGTCGGGCCGGCTGCGCGCCATCAACCCGGAGAACGGCTTCTTCGGCGTGGCCCCCGGCACCTCCAGGAAGACCAACCCCAACGCCATGGCCACCGTGTTCAAGGACACCATCTTCACGAACGTGGCGGCCACCAGCGACGGCGGCGTCTTCTGGGAGGGCCTGGAGGACGAGACCCCCGCCGACGTGGGCATCACGGACTGGCGCGGCAACCCCTGGACGCGCGGCAGCGCCACCCCCGCCGCGCACCCCAACTCTCGCTTCTGCTCGCCGGCCGCCCAGTGCCCCATCATTGACGCCGCCTGGGAGGACGCCGAGGGGGTCCCCGTCGACGCCATCCTGTTCGGCGGCCGCCGCCCCGCCGGCGTGCCCCTCGTGTACGAATCCCTGGACTGGCGCCACGGCGTGTTCATCGGCGCCGCCATGCGGTCCGAGGCCACGGCCGCCGCCGAGCACAAGGGCAAGGCCATCATGCACGACCCCTTCGCGATGAGGCCTTTCTTCGGCTACAACTTCGGCCACTACTTGGCGCACTGGCTCAGCATGGACCAGACCGGGCGCAAGCTGCCCAAGGTGTTCCACGTCAACTGGTTCCGCAAGGGCACTGATGTAAGTCCCGCGCGCGTTGCGTTAGCGCGACACCAGCGCCGTCCTGTCGCCCGCGGCCGACCCCGGCACTAACCGACTCTCTCTATCTCTCTCCTCCCGCAGGGCAAGTTCCTCTGGCCCGGCTTCGGCGAGAACTCGCGCGTCCTGGACTGGATCATCCGCCGCGTGGAGAACGAGAGCGTCGCCAAGCACACCCCCATCGGCTACGTGCCCACGGCCGGCTCGCTGCGCCTGGACGGGCTCGCCGAGGAGGTGAACCTGCCCCAGCTCTTCAGCCTGCCCAAGGACTTCTGGCTGCAGGAGGTACGTGACGTGTTCCCGCACCGGTGCACTTGCCGCTCCCCACCGTCTCGCTCACACGTCCTTTTGTCCTTTTGCGCAGGTCGAGGACATCGCCCGCTACTTCAACGAGCAGGTGGGCGCGGACCTGCCGCCGGCCATCGCCGATGAGCTCAAGGCCCTCCGGGAGCGGGTCTCCAAGATGTAGACTCACCACCTCGTTCACCATGCTCATCACACCGACGCACAGTCCGCGCGAAGGAAAGCCGGCGTGTGCGTGTACAAAGCTCGTAGAGTAATTCCATCATAACGATATTTTAAACTGTATTTATGCTAGTATTTTTTTTTAAATTTCCTCCTTAAAAATAACTCTCTCGACATAAGTGATATTATTTCGATGTGGATATCTCCTGTAATGTGCAGTCGTTTCTTCCTCCTGAATCGTTTCTGTTTCTGTGCGTGTTTTATGGAAGAACTCTTTTCCGTATGTTTAATTTGTTTAGTTTTAGAACTGTAGGTGGGAGACAAATTCCTCGCAGGAAGTCCAAGTCAGCTGTGATCCCAATGTAATTCTTGCCATCTTTGAGGATAGAACAAGACTGTTAAAACAAAACTAGGCTAATTTCATTTTTGAACGGAGGCATATGATTGCCTATAGCGCAAAGTCTTGTGGGTATCATATTAAAGAATTAGGCAGGAATTCCAAGTTTCTCTTAGATTAAGTAGTTTAAAATTATGTTGTGTAAATCTGTTGTAAATATTTAGTTTTAGCTAGGATACAAAGAATTTTAAAGACTGCCACTTGCTCATTTACACTCTGTTAGACCAAATGGCTCGCTCATTGTACATTACGTGTATATTTAATTTTAGAGGTATTTTTATTTTGATAATAAAATGTTGTAACTTGTTTCATAAACTGAGCCGTGATGCCCTCCTTTTTTTTCCCCACCACAGCCATACACACATGCGACTTTTTTTGTGGACAGAGCAAGAGAGAGAGAGACAAAGAGAGAGAGTGAACGTGAGAGAGAGAGAGAGAGAGAGAGAGAGAGAGAGAGAGAGAGAGAGAGAGAGAGGAAGGAGGGGGAGGGGAGCGAGAGAGACAGGCCGAGAGAAGAATCTTTAGGAGCACAGCCTGCAGGGTCGGCAACCCATCGTACGCTAGACGGGAGGGAGGGGAGGGGGGCGTGGCTCGTCCGGGGGAGGCCCCTTTGACACAAGGCCCCGGTATTGACATTGTTGTTCCCCGTCGGCTCCCGCATGGACTTAACCAGTCCCGACCCGCTGAACGGCTGCCGCGCCCAGCGGCGCCGAGCGGTTTGAAATGTCAGTGGCGCGGGCAGGCCAGGCGACGTGACGCCGCCACGGGGGCTCTGCACTTCGGCGTCCTCGTCCACCCCGCGGGACCGGACCGGAGTGCTCGTACGTACCCGCCGTCCCGTCCACCTCCACCCCTAACCTTACCGCGTCCTCGATTTCTCACCAAAGAGTATCGCCGACCGACTGCCAAATCGCACGGAGTTGACGTGAACCGGCACGAAATGTCACTCCGGTCCGCGGCGAGTCGAAGCAGCGATGCGAAACTCTGCAAAAGGCGGTGACCGGCGACCAGCTGTCCGATCAGCTGTTTGGGCTTCCTCTTGACTTTTCTTTACGTTGTATGTCTCCGCAGAGGCGGTGGCGCGGGCGGACGTTTTGAAAAGCCCGCCGGCAGCAGCCGACCAATGACATCGCTCTCATTCGATGGGTCGGCCAATGAGGACTTCGGGCACGGACAGAGGAGGATGTGAGTGGCGCGAATGTGACGTCAGCCTCTGGCCGGGGAAAACGTCACAGCGCAGCTGGCTTATTTCTCTTTGTTCCCGTTCTTATGTCGCCTTTCTGGACGTCCGTCTGCCCGACGACAGTGGCGTGGGCGTGGCCAGGACGCCCCGCACCGTCCGGGACACGATCCCGGACAGCAGACTCGCCAAGTACGCCGTCAACGCCGAGTACGACGAGGACCGCGAGCGCCTGTACTCTAACGAGGTGCCCGCCGTCGTCAACCCCCCTAACCCCCACAACCCCGCCCTGCCCAGCACCTCCCAACTCTGGCCCTTCCTAGCTGACGGCGTCCTGGGACCTGGCCGGCGTCGGCCGCTGCGCGGAGGACCACTCGGAGCCATGGATGCTGGCCGGGGTCCGCGACGCGTTCCTGGCCATCGCGGGCGTCGACTTCAAGTGAGTCGTCCCGGCCGCTGGAGCTAGCTCCCGGGCGAGGGGTTGACAACTTTGGTAATCGCGTGTACACCACCTTGGTAATCACACCGCAATCAATGGTAATCGCTGGTTATCGTCCAAGGTTGTCGAACAGATTTTTGCAGCCGGTGGCATCTGCCGGACTAGGGCGGGGATCGGGCTCGAAAACATGATGGCGTCCGAATCCGGCCGATTTTGGTACAAATCAAGGAAAATACGTGTACCAGTCGTAACTTCACCATCGAGACAGCCCACACCACGCGCGAGCTCACGCCGCGTCTGAAGACCTTGCGCTGGGAATCCTGTTACTTCTCCAGTTGAGACGATAGAGGACGCTGCGGCAGGCGGTGGGGTCCCGCCGACACACTCACTTTGAAAACGTTCAAACTTTTGAACCAGAAGTCTCACACTCGCGTCCGCTTCGCACAAGATTCCTTTCATCCGTCCACATCGAAATGGCACAGGCTCGGGGTTTTCTATTTCACAATAAACAGTAATCACAAACAACACACACGGCACCGAAACAACGGTTTAAAACGCGAGCGAAAAACACGCAGACCAAGTGCCGGTATGAGAAGTTCGTCGCAGCTGCTGCGGCTGGCTGGCCGTAACGGCTTCGAGGCCCATCGCCACCACAGCGATCTTAGGGGAGCTGGGTTCCCGCCCTCCTGGTCTGGCAGTTGCCACCGGCTGTTCCTTTCCCACTTTCCACGCTGTCGCAGGACAACCAACATCTGCAGCACACAGCAGCGATCTCTTGCATCATCATGGGTGACCAAGTCGATGATGTCTCCCGAGACAAATGTCACATACGTCTCCGTAGGTGCGTGGCCCGAATCTCCTCTCTTGTTGAGCCAGGCCTGTACCGACGTCCACGCTATTTAAACGCGCGCTGTCCTTCAGGTGTTTCAAATCGACGTCAAAGGTTACCTGAGCTTGGTAAACCAGTCCCCCACCACGGGCACCTCTTCCAGCAACAGCATCACGCCTATTTGAAAGCGAACGCCCAGGTACAGTGTCAGGAGCGATGAAAACGAAAAGGACGATCGTTTCAAATATGGCGCGCTTTACAGAAACGGATGGAAAGCGCGGAGGAAATGCAGCTGCGAATAAGTGCAGCCTCCGTGCAGCACTTGTGGGGTGTCGGCACCCCGTCGTCACCCTGCAGTGGTGTCAACGTGACACCCCTGTCAACATCCCTCAGTGGCGCCAACGTGACACCCCTGTCAACATCCTTCAGTGCTGCCAACATGACACCCCTGTCAACACCCTACAGTGCTGCCAACATGACACCCCTGTCAACATTCTTCAGCGGTGCCAACATGACACCCCTGTCAACATCCTTCAGTGCTGCCAACATGACCTCGCTGTCGAGTCCCTTCAGTGCCATCGTGAACTCGTCCGTGCCCTCGGTGGGGGCGGTCTCGAGACGTCACCTACCCTTCCTGAAGCATCTGCCTTTCCAGGTAATTCACTGGAAACCGAGGGCGAAAATATCTGACAACGGGCAGGATTTGAACCCAGACCGGCCAACAGGTGGATCTGAGGCGCCCCCCACCGGCTCTGAACGCGGAGGTACCCGAGTTCTTTCCCAAGGACCCCCCGACGCCGGCGCTGGGGCTGCTCCTGGCACCGCCGCGCGCCCTGGCGGCGGCCTCGAGCACCTCCCCGTCGACGGGGGTCTCGCTGGGCGGCGGCCACGGCCTGGGCTACTCCCTCGGGCCGATGCTACAGGAGGATCTGTTCCCGTACCGCCACGCCCTGGCGCAGCCCGCCAAGCAGAAGCCAACGCCCCCCGCGCCGACCCCTGCACCACTCCCGGAGTCACTCCCGGAGCCGCATGCGGTGACGCCGCCGCCCCCGGCACCTTCCCCGACCGCGGCGAGCGGTACCTCGTCCCCCGCCCCCGGGTGCCCACCCCCCGGGCCGGCGCCGGGCCCGTCGCCCGCCCACAGCCCCGCTGCCAAAGGGCAGAGGACGGTGCGTGCCGCCACCAAGCCCAACAAGGTGCAAGTACGTGCCTTGCTAACTTTTCAGTGCTTTATGAAACGTGCAAGTACATTTGGAAATTGTCAAGTACTCGTTAAAAAATCACGTAAAATCTAACTTTAAAAAATTCAAGTACTTTTGAAAATTCAAGTAATAAAAAAATACTTGCTTTTAAAAAATTCTAGTATGTTTCAATACAGCAATTTCACTTTTTGGCAGATGAAGTTTCAACTTCAGCTAGCTTTAACTCTCGTAGTTAGCAGTTTAGCAGGCAGTTAGCAGTTGGCAGCTGTAGCAGTAGTTAACAGAAGCGGCAGCGTGGCAGCAGCAGCCAGCAGCAGCCGCAGCAGTCCCCGTGAGCAGCCCTAGCCGAGCCTCATATTATATAGCACGAGGCGAGGCTTTCCGCTGTGTCTGCTCCGTCTGCTCTGCTCCGTGCCGGGCACAGCACGGCATGGGCCGGCGCGAGGCTTATCGTAAACACTGGTAGGGCGGGCCGTGCCGCGCTCGTAAGCAGATTCCTTTCGACACTCGAGGCGGCGCGGCGCGTCATCAGCAGCCCCGGCCCGACCCGCAAGGCCCCGGCCCGCCAGCCCCGAGTTTGAGGACCACAGCAACGATACTCATTGTTCACCCGGTATCAAGCATAGCTAGCTGGATATAGTTACACGGTTCTTGACAGCATCTTTTACCCCGTCCCCCTAATGGAGGGCTTGCATTTCTGGTGCAATGACACCTTTCCTGTCTTTCAATTGCCTGTCACGTTCGTCATCTGCTTTCACGTTAGCGCCAGCGTTAACGTCTTTTTTTTCTTACAACATTTACGATTTAACGTGCCAACGCTGTAAGGACAAGCTTTGCAGTGGTGGCGCGGATGTGCGCGCCTCGTCAGCGCCCGGCATGGTGTCGGTTGGTGTGGTTGCAGCCCGGCGGCGACTCACCCCCGTCCCCGGCCGTGAGCTTACCCATCCCTGTGTACCAGCGGCCGGCTGAGTTCTACGCACAGCAGCTGCTGCAGGCCGAGCAGGCCGTCTCCGGGCTGGGCGGGGCGGGGGGCGGCAGGCGGCGCGCCCCGGGCGGCGGTGGCGTGGACTTCAGCAACCTCATTCTACTCACGCGAGGCGGCAGAAGCAGTAGACACGCACCGGCACCGGTATCCACACATTCTCACACACACACACACAAAAAAAAGGTTAGAGAATAGTTTGTGCAACTGCAGGCGGCGGGCTATGTGTGATGCTCAGGCCCCCGCCGTGGACTCGCGGGACGCCGTCGCCGACCCAGCTCTCCCCGTGACTCCTCCGGACGCCGCCGCGGGTGAATATCCCCCGCCTTAGTGATCCCTGTCAGCAGGGAGTCTCCTCGAACGTGTAACCGAGGTCGCCGTCAACGCCTCGTCACAGGAGCAGGGCCCGCCGCCGCCGAGTCGTACGGCGAGGACCGGACGGGTTCCCCGAGCGCAGGCGAGGCCGAAGAGGCCGTCGAAGCCGTCGAGGCCGTCGAGGCCGTCGGACAGAAGGGCCCCAAGGAGAAGCTGCCGGTCGACGAGGTGCTGAGGTGGTTCACCATCCCAGCCGCGGCCGCGGACCTGGACGTCAAGCAGGGCACGGGCTCGACGTCGGCGTCCGTGCCCCCACCTCCACCCCCGCCGCCGCCACCCCCACCGCCGGCATCGAACCCGACCACGTCTCCGTCAACGATGGTCCCGCCAAAGCGACTATACCGAGACGTTCTAGCCCGAAGTAACCAACCCGGTAACTTAACCATTAGTTACGGCTGGTGTTGACTGGCTTGACGCGGACGTGTTAATCGCCCTCCCGGTGCTCGCAGCAGCGGTGAGCGCGCCGGTACGTCCGGGCGACGGGGTGCCGGAGGAGTCCAAGACAGCCGAGACGACCGAGACCCGTCCGGAGGTAATAGACTCATTCCACGGAGGACAGCAAGTCGAGGGAGAACATGAACGGCAACAAAACGGGGGCACACTGGACTACTTGTACTCTGCCCAGGATGACCCGCCGGCAGCCCAAGATAGGGCCGCGACCCCCGTCGTCGGCGTGCCACCGAGCACCTCGCCGTCGCCGAAGCCGCTACCCCGACTCGTGGCCGCGTTCCCCGAGGTCCGGAAGAGGCTGTACCGCGACGTGCTGGCGCCGCGTGGCGAGGGTGAGGAGGGTGACGGGGGAGAGGCGGAGCGGCGGGGGCCGCGCGGTAGGCCACGGCCTGACGCCGCTGCCCGATGGGCTGCCTACCCCGCAGGCGGCCCGAGCCCCGGCCCCAGCGCGCCGCGCGTCACGGCCGCCCCGCCTCCGGAAGAGCCGCCGTCGGCGGCCTGTCCCGGACCGGAGAACATCCCTCCCGCGGCGGCCACTCCCTCGGCCGCGGCCTCGTCGGCGACCACGGCGTGCCATCGCCTGTCGCCGCCGTTCCTCATCGCCAGCCCGGACGACCCGCAGAGCTACCCGCTCACCCACCTGGAGCCGGACTTCATCGCGCACCTGCCTCAGGTCACGCGGTACGTCGCCAGGAAGGCCACCGAGGACGCGGCGCCGGCCGCGGAGGCCGCCGACGAACAGGGTGACTGCCCGTCCGGCACGGCCACCGCCGCCGGCAGCAGCCAGGTGGACGAGAAGGTGGTCGACAAGCAGAAGAGCGACCCGGACCCGGTCGAGGCGGTGCACGCCGTGGCCCCCGATGCATCGTACGGCGGCGAGGGGCACGAGTCATCGGGGGCCTCAGATGGAGCACAGGGCCTCCCGGCCCGGCCGCGGCCCGCTGACGACCTGGAGACGGTGAGGGCGGCGGTAGTGGCCCCGGGCGCCGAGGCCTGGCTGGGGATGTCCCCCCGCATGACTGCATGCGCGTCGTCCCCAGCGCGATGTGCCCGCTGACGCCGCCTTTGGCGAGCCGTCGACGGCGTCCTGCGTTGCCCCGCCGACCTCCGCGATGACCAGCCGGGCCGCCGAGCGCCTACACTTCCGGAGGCAGCGCAAGCAGCACCAGCACGCCGTCAGCATGAGCCGGCTGGGAGGGCGGCGGGCCCCGCCCCCCGCCCCGCACCCGGGCCTAACGGCGCTCCCGCCGCCCCCATTGCCCCTGCAGACGCCCGCCATACAACATGTAAACCGTTCAGGACGTCGACGTCAACCCATGTCCATCAACGCACAGCGCGGGGAAGGGACGCGGGAGGGAATTCACCGCGATAGCGTCGGAGTGACGAAAGCGTCGGAGCCGCCGGGAGGTCATGCTGGCGCCGGACGGAGCACCCCGCGAGAGCGAACGTCCCGCCGCTGACCGGCAGCGCCATCTCCCGGGACTGTGTAGTACTTCCCCCCACCCTCCCCCTCCCTCCCCCCTCAGCCCCTGGGAGGTAGGCACGGACAGCCCGCCACACAGCCGCGCGTTGGGGTTGCCTGCCTGCCGGGCGGCGCGGCGTTTGCCGCAGGCTCTCGGGCAGCCGCCGACCGCTCGCGCCGCGCGTTTCCGACGCGCTCTGGCCTAGTCCGAGGGAACGCCAGATCTCCGACTGGGCGCGTTTGCACTCTGTCCTGTCAACCGGCAGCATGATCGTAGCTGGCTCTGTTTGAGCGTGTGTTTCGGGTATCCGGTACTATTTGAAATAGAATAATATCGGGTGGCGGTGCGGCGCTGCAGGCTGGCGGCGCGGCGGCCGGCTCGCGCGGGGTGCTTCCTCCGACGCTTTGATTGGGGGGCTCGCCCTCACCTCGCTGTTTATCTTGTTCTATAGAGAATAGTTTTTTTTTTTTTTTGTGGGGGGGGGGGGGGGTCGGAATCTTAGTGCATCGTCACAAGATCGCAAGTAGTATTGTGCCCGCCCGGGCGTCAGGCAGACCGCGCCATGGGAGAATGCGACGGTGGAGACGGACCAGGGGCGCGCCCTTCGAGTTTGTGCTGTTCGACTGCAGCTCGCGAGGAATGGGCGGTTGCTGTGGTTGCAGCTGCCGCTGACGCAGGTGCAGCTGATCGAACTGCAGCACCGGCTCAGCCACACGGGCGGCGGGCCCAGCAGCACGCAGCTGCAGACGCTGCTGCAGGCCTTCCGACAGCAGGCCGGCGTCGCCGCCCCGGCGCCGCCCGCCCCCAAGACCCCCGCGCTGCAGAGGGCGCGCCAAGGCCGGCGGCGGCCTCTCGGGCAGGCGGCGCCCGCCCCGGCCGCCTCCGAGGCCAAGGCTCCGGGCACCACTGCGGGTTTGTGAGCTTCACGGCGTCATGTCTTTGGGGGACGTCCGTAAACTCCGTAGACTTCACTACTTTCTGACCCCCTCCCAAATCGTGACCCGGCCAGCCCAACCTCACAATCAACCCCCCGCCCTTCCTCGAAATAAAAACAATTTAAAATGGTCACGGAGTTTACGCACGTCCCCTCGGCCGTTGTCGCGTCCCGAGGGAGGTGGTGACGGCTCGGTGTTCGCGGCCTGCTCCAGCCGACCCCCCGCCGGCCGGGGACGGCCCAGGGGCCGCCCCAAGCTGCACCCGCAGCAGCAGCGGGGCCTCGCCGCCGCCCCCGGCCCGCTGCTCGGCGGCCACATGCAACGGCCCGGGCCTGGCCTCGGGGGGCCCGCCCTCCAACAGCTCGCCCTCCAGCTGCAGCTGCCCGTGCCGCCCCTGTTCGCGATCCACGAGCCGCCACCGCCGCTGCCGCAGTTCCTGCAGTACTCTGTAAGAATGGCGCCTGTTCCGGCCAGGCCTCAGTCCGTCCGCGGCAGTCTCGTCTCAAAAGGAAATCGTCCTAAAATTTTAACTAGTTTAAATTGTATTGACAGTGCACGGGGGCGCAGTTCGTCGGCAGCCCGCATTTCTTGCAGCTGCCGCCGCCGGTGCCGCAGCTGCCTCCGCAGCTGCCGCCTCCGCAGCTGCCGCCTCCGACGAAGCCCCCGCTCTTCGTCATGCCTCCCCCGGCCCTGCCGCTGCCCCCCAGGTGTGCCCTTGTGTGCGCCCGCCGCCAGCGGGATAGGCAGACCAGCTGGGCACGCGAGACCGACGGGACTGCGTACTCACTTAGTGCTGCCGGGCGCCCTCAGAAATAAAACACAAATACGTGAACAGCGGCAGAGAGTGGTCCTGTATTTTATTTCGACATTTTAAATTTAATTTATTGCTACATTTTTGGGCGCAATTTATAGATATACGCACTAAAAGCATTTAATAGTGGGCGCTGTCTGCCAGCAGCGCTGGCTCCGGTCGGGCTCCCCGTAGTCCCAGGTCCGTGGTGTCCTCGTCGTGGTGCCCCTGCCTCGCGGACGGCTCCCCTGGTCCAGGATCCCGTCAGGGCGTGGACCGCACCACCGCCGCCCCCGGTAGGCGTGACCGACTCCGTTACCGGCAGCGGCAGATACACGCCATCGCTCTCGTTTCTTCAAGATGAGGGCTGTCTTGTTGTAGATCGGCGCCCTGGCGGCGCCGCCCGGTTGTAGCCGGAGCTCCAGCAGCAGCGGCGGCAGCCCGCCGCGCTGCCCGCACCGCAGCCGCAGCCCCATGCGCAGGCCGGCGCGCACCTGCTCGTCAACAAGACCTCCGCGCTCGCGGACACCCCGGCCCGCGAGGGCGCCGACGCTGGACGCGCCGGGTCCCGTCGCCCTCCACATCCTGCTGGAAGCCTCGCAGGAGACGGCTCTCGAGGACGGCGGCCAGGACGCCCCGACGGCCGCGCCGACGCCGCCGCGGTCACTGAGCGCGAGGGTGCGGCTGTGGCTGAGTCTGGCGGACACCCCCGGCTGGCACTGTGGCCGCCTGCGGGAGGCCTGGGTGCGGACGGGCCGCGCCGCCGACACCGACCCCCACTTCCTGGAGCTGCTGCGGCTCCTGCTGGGCGGCCGGGGCCGGCCGACGTCCGTGTTCGCCGCGGACGTGCTGGCCGTCACCGCGACCGCCTGCCTCCCGGAGGCGCCGCTGCCGAGCACCCTGGATGGCTGGTCGCAGGCCGGGAGGGCGTCGACGGGGGTGCCGCTGTACCGCAGCGCGCCGGAGTGCGAGTCCGAGGCCGCGAGGGGCGTGGTCCTGGTGGTGGGGCTGCGCTGGTCGCGCGGCGCGCGCGCCCTCTGTCTGGGCCTGGTGCTGGACGCGCAGCCCCGCGTGTGGACCCGGGACGACTGGGCGGTGACGGCCACCTGCCTGCGGCTCGTCGACGTCACCATCCCGGCCGGAGCGGACGGTGGCGTGCCGCGCGCCCGGGACGTGGCCGTCGACCTGCAGCGTTCCGCGGCGTTGGCGATAACGGTGCTGCTCGACGACTGGGTCACCGTCGGCCCCGCCGCGGAGGCGCTCCACGCCCTGAGGCTGCACAGGCTGCCCCCGGGGGCGCCCCCGAAGTCTGGCGTTGACGGCGTCCTCGCGGCGCAGCCCGAACCGCCGCCGTCGCCCTCGAGCTCGCCGTCGTCAACCCTCACGCCGCGCGGCCGCCGCTCCCGCAGCGTGGACAGCAGGCCGGCGGCGCTGTCCACCAGGGCCGGTCGCTCCCGGAGCCTCGCCGACCGCCGCCGTGCCCCGGACGCCGCCGTGCCCACGACGCCGTCGACCCTCACGGAGACACCAAAGCGCCACGTGCCGGACCGAGCGGCGTCCGTGCCCGACCACAAGAAGGCCGCCAGGATCAAGGCGCTGCCGGCGCGGCGGAGCATCCTCACCGAACACAGGCAGCTCCCCGCCCCGCCGCCGCCCCGGGACCTCGGCGTCGGCGGCGACACGTCCACGACGACGCAAACCAGGGCCAAGCGAAGAGCCAAGCGGCGGCGGATCGACGTCGGCGCCGGGGCCGTCCCTGCCGGCGTCCCTGGCAAGCGGTGTCCAGGACGGCCGCCGCCGGACGACGGCTTAGACAGCGCCGACCTGGACCACGGAGCTTGCTTCCCGCAGTGACGGGCAGAGTACGCCCCGCAGGCCGTCACGCCAAGTGGCCGACCTCTTCAGCGGTCTGCGAGCCTCGTCCGACCCCTCAACCCTGCGTTCACCCTCTTCTTTGTTTTTGTACGTGTCCTTAAGTTTCGCTTAAAGTGTTGGACGGTTAAAATTGTTGAAATAAAAGGAGTGCGGAGCCCGGCGCCGCCGCTGTCAGGAATAGGACGGTGCCGTTACAGCGTGCAAGCAAGCGGGAGACAACATCAGTAAGTCGGCAACGTCAGGCCGAGGCGGGGCATTCGCGAACCCGCCCCACCACCACGCCCTGCACCTGCGGCACACCGTGGGCTCGGACTCTCACTCTCTCTCTCTCTCTCTCTCTCTCTCTCTCTCTCTCTCTCTCTCTCTCTCTCTCTCTCTCTCTCTCTCTCTCTCTCGTTTCCTTACGGAACACCCCGCGAGTGCGACAGAGTTATACCACAGCCGGATTGGCGGTGTTCAGAATCGGCCGAGCAGAGACCAAGCGAAGCGAAGGGGAAACCGAATGTCCCGAATGCCTCACAAGCAGAGACGGGCCCCACGGTTTGCATGTGGATGCGTGCGTGTGTGTGTGTGTGTCTGACCCGAGACGGGGCAGAGCGGAGTAGGTGGGTGAGGACGGGGGTTGGGGGGGGGGGGGGAGGTTCTAAATTTACCCGTGGAGACTCCATAGTACCATCAAACGATCCCCACATAGAAAAGGGTCATTATTCCGTCTCTCTCTCTCTCTCGCTCAATCGTTGGTTCGTTCGTTCGCTCTCGTTCGCAACCGTCGTGTTCACCGGCTTGAGGTGAAGGGGAAACAGAGGGAGAAAATAAAGAGGAGAGAGAGAGAGAGAGAGAGAGAGAGAGAGAGAGAGAGAGAGAGAGAGAGAGGCCCGCGGATGGCGGGGCCGTGGCCATACGCATCCCTGCTGCTGTGACACACCCAGCCAGTTGCGAGCCCCTCTCCTCCCTCCCTCCCTCCCTCCCTCCCTCCCTCCCTCCCTCCCTCTCTTTTATTTTCCGGCTGCACCTGAAGGTACAAACTTAGACGCGCTGCCGCTTCGCCTCCTCCCTGCTGCGACACTGACTGCTGCGCGGTGCTCTGAAGGGCCCGTGACCACTTCTCTCTCTCTCTCTCTCTCTCTCTCTCTCTCTCTCTCTCTCTCTCTCTCTCTCTCTCTCTCTCTCTCTCTCTCTCTCTCTCTCTCTCTCTCGCCAATGGGGCGCCCCTACGGGTGCGAGTGAGACAGCCACGACAACCGCACTGCCGTCGGAGTCAGACGGCGCAGCACTGTGAGACACTGTCAGAAACTGGACCACGCCATCTCCACCCTCCTCAACTTCGATAATTTCTCCACGAGTCCCAACTTTCGATATCTCGAAACGCAACCTATCGAAGGAATGGCGGCGGCCGGGCGCGCTAAACGCGCCCTTTGCCGGCCGTGTAGTACACTCTGTTGCCTCGCGGCCAAATGAGTCAGGGAGGTGGAACGGGGCGGAACCGTCGGCGAGCCGCACTCCCTCGCACCGCCTTCCGCACCGTGTTCCACCGGCCACGAGCGCCCGCTTAAACGGCTCGTGTTAGAGGGCGCTGCCCCGGCGGCGCGGGGTTTTTATTTTGACGGTGCGGCGGCGGTGGGGGTGGTCTGCCGCGCCCGCCGCGCCGCTGCCGGGGTCTCGGATGCTACCGGGTTCACCGCCGCTGGGCTGTCTCCACTCTTTAGCAGCCTCTTTGGTGCGTCGAGCCCTTGCCGCTCCTCCTCCTCCTCCTCCTCCTCCTCCTCCTCCTCCTCCTCCTCCTCCTCCTCCTCCTCCTCCTCCTCCCTCCTCCTCCTCCTCTCCCTGTGGTGTTTGTACTTCGAGTGCAGCTTGCGTCCAGCCGGCGCGGTCTCTGACGCTGGGGCGTGGCGCGGGGAGCGGCCGGGGCGGGGCCCGGCGCGTTGGTCCAGAAACGGGTAGCCGGGAACAGTAAATAAGCACATCTCTGTTGGTGAGCCGCCTCCCCTACCCTCCCCTCCCCTCGGCGGCGGCCTGCCCCCTGCGTCTGACCCCGTCCGCCCACTTGCATGGTGTTACACGGCGTTTAGTGGAAGGGAACGGAGAATAAAGTCCACCGCCCTCTCTCCGTCTCTGTCTCTCTCTGTCTGTCTCTCTGTCTCTCCCTCTCTCCCTCCCTCTCTCCGTCTCTGTCTCTCTGTCTGTCTCCCTCTCTCTGTCCATCTGTCTCTCCCTCTGTCTCTCCCTCTCTGTCTCTCTCTTTTTACTTTCACACGCACGGCGCCTGCCGGGTAGGCAACTTCGGCGTGGCCGCGCGCGCGTGTCGTGCGGGCCGGCCTACCCCGAAGCTCGCAGGCGCTCGGCGGCGACGCGTCTTGGCGATTATCACGCTTCGAAGAAATATTCGAAATTCATAACCCTGTTCCACCAGTGCGAGTGGTGCTTGTTAGAAATAATATTTTATACATTTTTTTTTTTTGAGGTGTCATTTTCCTCTCGGCGATGGCGTGTTTAGCAGCCGTCTTTCATATGAGATGCTTTCTACATTGACAATCACCACGATGCCTCTGTGTGTGTGCGTGTGTGTGCGTGTGTGTGTGTGTGAGAGAGAGAAAGAGAGAAAGAGAGAGAGAGCGCGTGTGCGTGTGGTTATGACCCGCATCGGCGTCGGCGACAACTGATCATCCCTAACGACAGCGGACATCGACGACTCTGCCAAAAATTATTTAAAAAAAAAATCGGTTGCGGAGCACGACTGAAAATATCGATGGGGGCAATTATTGTTCGTCGTGGAATCCTTGCGGACAAAATTTGTGAAATTCGCCCTCGGCGGGCGTCGGCTGCTAGGCCCCGCGGGCTGTCAAACTGCACCGGGGCGGCTGCAGCAGCGACCGCAGCAGCAGCAGCCGAGGAGGGGGGGGGGGGGGCGAGGGGGGGCGGCGGAGTCAGGAGGGGGGGGGGGGTACGACGGGCACCGTGCCGCCGCGGCCGCCGCGCCGCAGCCAGTCCTAGCCTTAGGCCCGCCTTGCAGCCAGTGAGTGAGCGACCGAGCGCAGCGAGTGGAGCACACGGATACCCGGCGGCTCCCCGCAGGACACCCGCAGGACACCCGCAGGATACCCGCAGGATACCCGCAGGACACCCGCAGGATACCCGCAGGACCCACCACCACCATGAGGGAGATCGTACACCTCCAGGCCGGGCAATGCGGCAACCAGATCGGCTCCAAGGTAAGGACATGTGAGTCCCTCCCCCGCGGCCGGCGAAACTCCCCCAAACCTCAGAGCGGCGGCAGTGGTGGACTCGGGTCTTGTGATCAACCGGGATTGTTATAAACCGGGCGATTCGGATGCGCCGCTATCTCTGTCTGTCTCTCTCTCTCTCTCTCTCTCTCTCTCTCTGTGTCTCTCGCTCCCTCCCTCTTGGACGTCAGGGGAATGACCGCGAGCGCAAAGCAACGAGACTTCCGGCCGGATATCTCGACGGGATTCGCTGTCGGCTTTGACTTCTTATTTCCCCATTTTCGCTCTGCGACAGAGACAGACAGACAGGCAGGCTACGGGATAGAGAGAGAGAGGTGTGCATCACCCCGTCCGCGCCGCGCGCCCGTCACCCTCCCCTCCGGCCGCCGACGCTCCGAGAGAAAACCGTCATGAAAATGGGAATGGTGGCCATTAATGTGAAAACGATGGCAGCGGGGCGTCGGCGACGTCAGCAGCGTGTTCATGACGGTGGTCATGACGGGTGGTCATGACGGTGGTCATGACGGTGGTCATGACGGTGGTCATGACGGTGGTCATGACGGTGGTCATGACGGTGGTCATGACGGTGGTCATGACGGCATGACGACATTTTCATTTATTTTCGAAAGCATTTTTTCGTTGGCTTTGAAAGTAAAATAGAACTATAAGAGAGGGAGTTGCCGTGCAGGCTCTCTTACTTACGTGCCCGTTCAGTACTGTTACAACTACACTGTTTGTCTTTTACCAACATCCATCTCAGTCTCTCACTCACTCTCTCCACCTCTCTGACCCTCGCCCCTTCCTCTCTCTCTCTCTCTCTCTCTCTCTCTCTCTCTCTCTCTCTCTCTCTCTCTCTCTCTCTCAGCGATAACCTGCACTTAGGCCCCAACGGTAGAAGCTCACTGCTGCTGGCCGCGACTGCCCAGTGCCGCGGCCGCTGGGCCAGGCTACCCAACCGCACCACCTCTCTCTCTCTCTCTCTCTCTCTCTCTCTCTCTCTCTCTCTCGACCGGCCTCCGGACGCTGTTGGGCCGGGTATTCGCGCGACTACACTGACCAACACTGACCACATTCCGTCCAGCCAATTTTCTCCATTTTGTCTAATCTCGGCTCACCCCCCCCCCCCCCCCCCGTTCCCAAGGGCCATTTGTTTTTACGACCAAACTACAACAGCCGGCCGACTGCTCCGGATGGCAAAAGGAAGATGAAATATTTAGAACGTGTGAGCCGACACGTCCATTTAAAAAAAAAAACGGATACCCATGTAATATTTAGTTTTGGTCGCTTTTGTACAAGACCGCTGCGAATCTATGAATGGATCAGACTCACCTTACCGGGCCCAGAAACAAGAGGGGAGGGGGCTTATGATATTCTGAGGGGGAGGGGGGCGTACGGTGCATTGCACGCAGGAGAGGGGGGAGGGGGGGCTCTGTCTGTGAGGGCATGCCTGCGTGAAGCGGGCTCCGTGAGCTCCGTGGTCTGGCTATTCCACGCGGCATCGGCACGCACGTGCACTGCCGCAAGAAACAAAATTAAAATTAAAGTATATCTGACTGACAATAATGATGTTCGTCATTATTTGCGCCTTTCGAATCACAAAACGCCGATATTCATTTTTTTCCCCTTCCGCGCTTATAAAGCGCATTTCTCCGCATTAATTTTCCTCGTCTTTCCTCATCCCGTGTTGTTTCATCGGTATTCTTCTGTCTTTGATAACGACGTGACAGGATGTTGGGCCTGATATCGACGCCGGTTCGATATCTCGATGTGCGCTGCGGCAGCAGAGGACCCCCTTGGAGGCAGCGGTGATGCTCAACACGAGACGGCCCTATAGAAAAGATATCAAACTACAATGCTCCTCTCTCTCTCTCTCTCTCTCTCTCTCTCTCTCTCTCTCTCTCTCTCTCTCTGATCAGCTGAAGGAGGGGGGCGGTACTCTATAGACGGGACCCTACGGGACCACCGCCACCGCTCTCGTGCCGCCCAAGAACCGAATCTAACTGAACCCACCTCCCTGAACGCGGGAATCAGGAATTAGTTGGACTGGTCGCGAGTGCCTGGCCACTCATTACAGATATGCATTTGGCGTCGCTACTCCGCCTTTGGTTTCGCCTTCTACCTCCCTCTCTCTTTCTCTTCCTGTCCCTGTCTCCCTCTCTCTTTCTCTTCCTGTCCCTGTCTCCCTCCCTCTCTCTCTCTCTCTCTCTCTCTCTCTCTCGCACGCGCGTGTGCAATGTGCAGGCACGTTAGGAGCAGCTATCTCTGTTCCTTTCACCGGGGAAGGAAAAGTGTGACGACTCGCGCCTGGTGTCCGAGTGTGTAGAGCCCAGCCTCTGTGGCCGGAGGGCTGTCATTGGTCTTTCAGCAGTCTGCCAGCGGACTGCCAGTGGTCTGACAGTGGTCTGCCAGTGGTCTTTCAACAGTCTGCCAACGGTCTGCCGGCAGATTGTCTTTACGCCGCCGATAATGACTTTCGACTTGCCTAATTCTCTTGAATCGAGCCAATTCCATTCTGCATCGACTGAGATATGACGAATTGGTTTTTGAGTGTGTTCCAATCGGGAGATCACAATGACGCTTTTACGATCAGATTAGTAATACTAGATACACATATCTGTTTCTTTTAAAAGTGGCGCCACGCGGTGTCTGAAATAGTGAATTTGTCAGGTATAATTATGTCCCGTGCCTGGCTGGCTGGCTGGCTGGCTGGCTGGCTGGCTGCCTGGCTGGCTGCCTGGCTGGCTGCCTGGCTGGCTGCATGGCTGGCTGCATGGCTGGCTGCCTGTCTGTGCAGACTTGCGCCGCCAGGCACCGCGAGGCACTGCGCGTAGGACCCTGGGCGCAGCGCAGGTAACGGTACCGGACCGGGAGCCGTCCGGGAGCCCGCGGCCCGCCGCCGTTACGTGGGTTCGATCCCCGGCGGCGGCGGCGGCGGCGGCGTTTGGAAAACAGTTATCCCGTCGCCGGGGCCGTACGCCTAACTGCTGCAGCCGCACCGTCTATCTCCCACGAGTGGGTGGCAGAGAGAGAGAGAGAGAGAGAGAGAGAGAGAGAGAGAGAGAGAGAGAGAGAGCAGAGAAGGGCTTTTATGATCGAATGCTGCTGGCGCTGCAGAGCCAATCAGAGAGGCGAGGCCCATGCGAATTGCAGCGGTGGAGGTGGGAGCGGCTCAGAGCCGCCAACATAGCGGCACGTCCCCTCGCCGTCAACCATTTCCTCCGCCCGAGAATTCTATAAAATTGTACAAACTTTACTCTGTCACCTAGGAAAAGAAAGGGGAAAAAAGCGGCGGATGCAGGCTCACATATGTGAGGTTCACATTACGTTATTTTAAAACCCATATTTTTTTTATCTGAAATTTTTTTAAAAAAATATTACGTATATTTTGTTTTTGTCCTGGCCTTACAATGCCTCGGTCACGCACACGCGGCCAAGGCCGTCGTGACCAGTGATAATTACCCTGCGTGTGTGTGCGTGTGTGAGTGCACGTGTGTGTGTGAGTGCATGTGTGTGCGTGTGTGAGTGCATGTGTGTGCGTGCATCGTCCAATCCATCACACGCGTTTGACACCTTAATGATTATCGTACGCAGCAGAGAAAGCGCTTTTATGTGCGCGGCAGCGGTATCGAAGTGTATCTGTAGGTACGCCGGCTTACACACCCGCTCCCGAGCATCGTCCCTGTGAGGCCGTGTCGTCCCAGGACACTGCTGCAACAGTGGTTAGGTCGGTACTCGTTTGAGGACGAAGAAAAAATAAGTAATTTAAAAAATATTCGATAGAAGAAAAACAAAAATTAATGAATTTGGATGGTGAAAAGGTGTGGACGACAATGAATGGAGAGCCCTCCGTTTCTCTTCGTCTCTCCTTTTATCTGCAGGGCGGCGGTCCGGTTGAGTGCGAGTGAGACGCCCGGTCGAGCATCTCTCTCGCACTGCCGCAGTCAAATGGAGCGTCCCGTCTCTCTCGCACTCGTAGGCATTGGCGGACTGTGCCGCGCGGCCTACCTCAACAACCCGGCCTGCTAATGACGAGACGGTTTCCTCTCTCTCTCTCTCTCTCTCGCTCTCCTGTGGAGCAGCCCACGAGTGCGACAGAGACAGCGAGAGTGTTGTTCGGAATTGCGGCCGGCAGAGGGCGCCTGCACGCCATCGTGGAGACGGGGAAAGAAATATATAGGGGGCATCCTCGTCAGAGAAAATCTCTCTCTCTCTCTCTCTCTCTCAACAAAAAAAAAATGGCATCTTATTTCACGCAAGTGTAGGTGTGGCGCAGCGCTGGCAGTACCCACGCACAAATGGTGCCACCAGACCACAGAAAAAGAAACCCAGAGCGTCTTCAAGCTCCTTAATCTTACAGTCTTTAATCTGTCCACAGAGGCAGTAGAGAATCGTACCGCCCCGTCCAACATTTCTGTGGGAATGGTAAACTGGCGGGGGTGTGGCGCGTCTTGGTGGCCTCGGAGTCTCCGTCCCTGCGAATAATGCCTTGAATTGTGTTTAATTCCCGGTGAGACTGCGGGCAGACGCGGCCCGAGCCGTGCTGTACTCTCGTTGTGAGTCATGCTGCACCGGCGTGCTGAGGCCACGCAGTCGGAAGGCAGCCATAGAATCGCACGGTTGTCTGTCAGCACTGAGAGTGGGGGAGGAGAACCGAAAAAAAAACGACCCTGACGAATTTCTGGCAGTCCCGCGTCCGGATTCTCTGCCAATCCAGGATATGGAAAACGTATTCCTCACCAATATTTCTGTCTCACCCCCTTTTTCGTTCATTAACAAAGATAACTTCGTCGCATTTTTACTTGCTTTTTTAAAAAATTCTCTCGAAGGTAGGGGCCGCTTCATGGCTAATGATTATTTTTTTAAAAGAACTTTTCGTCACGACATTTTTTTTTTTTGCTGGTTAGGTTCGTTGTCTTGGTAACACCCGGGCGGCGTCTTGCGGTGGCGGTGGCAATGCTGCTGAATGAATGTCCAGACAGGACCGTGACGAGAGAGAGAGAGAGAGAGAGAGAGAGAGGGAGCACATGCAGGCTCTCACCGGGCTGTCTCTCCGCCCTCAATTGAGAGACGTCCATCCACTCACTCATCCCGTCTCACTCGCACCCGCGCCGTACTCGGGCCTCGCTCACGCCGCTGCTCCCAGAGAAATGTGCAACGTCGCCGGGGACTTCCCTCGTGCCTTCCTGTCAGCAGGAGGGAGAGAGAGACTCGGCAGACCCCCCCCCCCCCCCCTCCCTCCCTGTGCTCATTGTAGGCGTAGCGCATCGTCGTCGACGGGGTCCTAGAGGCGCCCCTTTGGCCTGGCCAGCCCCCCGCCGTCGCGCCGCCGCCGCCGTCGCCGTCGCCGCCGTGTGTGCGACATGGGGGAGACCGTCATCGGGGAACGTTGGGGACCCGGGGCCGTCTAAAAATGGACATCCGGCAACCGAAACGGCGCGGCGTGGCGCTAAGAGAGCTGACGGCGTCCCGAGGCGTCCCCCGTTCCCTGTGCCGGCTGGCTCCGAAACACGGCCGCATTCGTAACTGTGTGTCTCTGTCGCACTCGTGGGGTGCTCCGTAAGAAGGAGAGAGAGAGAGAGAGAGAGAGAGTCCGGAATCAACCGGCCCCGTGTGCAAGCGCGCCGCCGCCGCCGCCGGGCAGGGATTCGACGCGGTGAACAGAACCGTCTGCCCCGCCGGTTCGTGGGGCGCCGCGCCCCCATGCAGAGCTGCCAATAACGCGCTGGCGCGACGAAAAGAGCGCAAAGATAAACGCCGCGGTGAAGCGCCGATGAAGAGAGCACAATAGCGAACTGACCTTTAACCTTCGAGCTTAACCGTCGACGCCCGTGGCGCCGCCGCGGGAAGGGAGGCGCGGCGCGCGGGCCTCGGAGCTGCCGCGCCCCAGCTGGAGCCGGCCGTGCGAAAGGAGGCGAACACCAGGGCAAGCGTGTGTCCACCCGCGCCACAGCGGACGCGCACGGTTTGCCTACCCTCCAGGCGCCGGCACGCGAGAGGGTGGGTCACAGCAGTAAGGGGCTGTTCCGAAATAATGACGACACGGTCTTTTAGAGCGGTGAGAGGATCGAGGTTCGCCCACGAAAAAAAAAAATGATTGAAAACATGATCAGCATGGCGAATTATCAAATAAGCCGCGCTGAAAATTCTTCCGCTTACGAAACCATGGCAATGTTTGCGCTGCACACAGAGAGAGACGTCCGGTCCGGGAAGAGCTTGTCGTGTCATGAGAACGTTATGCGCACAGAGGGCTGCTGCCGCTGTTGTGTTGATGTTGGAGGGCGGAGGGGCCGCGCTGCCGCGCCCGCGGTGGGAAAAAGACGCAACAGCCCGCCACTGCAGCCTGTCCGACCGAGAAGGACAGGAGATGGACGAGAAGAAGAGGGGGAGGGAGCGCGGGGAGAAGTCGCCATTATAAGTCCCTTTGTGCAGTTCGCTGCGATGGTCACTCTCTCTCTGTCTGTCTGTCTGTCCCTCTCTCTCGCACTTGGTTCGCGCGTCGCAGGGCGATGAACTGTCCGCTGAGATACAGTGGCGCTCACTGTGAGTGTGATAAAGACAACTGCAATCTGCTCCGAGTGAAATTTGATTTCGGTGATGGAGGAGCGGGCTACGACCGATTTCACCGAGAAAAAAAAACTGATTTTTATTTGCCAAGAAACAAAAAATATTCCTGAAAAAAATTTGCTTTACAAGATTGGCTGGTATTTGAACCCGCAACGTTTCTGTCTCAGTTCTGGGAGATGATCTCGGAGGAGCACGGCATCGACCCCAGCGGCGAGTACCACGGCTGCTCCGACCTGCAGCTCGAGCGCATCTCCGTCTACTACAACGAGGCCTCTAGTAAGTACCGCCCTTTACGGGCTTAATCGCCGTGCTCCTGTTAGAGACGACCCCCCCCCCCCCTCCCTCCTCCGCTTTTAAAAGCCGCCCGAGGACCCCCCGCGGGGCCCGCAGGGGGGCCGCAGCGACGGATACGGCTCACTTGGCGCCGACGGGGCACCAATCAGGACCGTCGTAACTCCGGCCGGGACCAATCAGGAGTGCCGTAACTCGGCGGGCCTTACCGGCACCTTGAACCACCACCAGCAGATCGGCCTTCGGGGCCCCCCTGGCCTGCTGGAGGAGAGTCCCTGAGGGGAGAGGGGGCGTGGCGATGACCCGGGGCACCGCCGGCACCCGTCGCCCCAACGAGCAGGCACTTTCCCCCGCCTTGTTTCACGGCCGTGCATCTCCCCATTTAGACGTGTAATTGAGAAGGCAGACGCCCCCGCCCCGCCCCACGCGAGCAGCGCGCGCATAGTTTGGATTTTCGAATCTTCCCGCCACCGACTACGGAGCAGGTTTTTGAATGTTGCCGCGCTTTTCGCAGGCCCGACGCGGAGCGCCCCCGGGCGGTACGTGCCGCGCGCGGTGCTGGTGGACCTGGAGCCCGGCACCATGGACTCGGTGCGCTGTGGCCGCATCGGCGGCCTCTTCCGCCCGGACAACTTCGTGTTCGGCCAGAGCGGCGCCGGCAACAACTGGGCCAAGGGCCACTACACGGAGGGCGCGGAGTTGGTCGACGCCGTCCTGGACGTGGTGCGGCGGGAGGCCGAGTCCTGCGACGTCCTCCAGGGCTTCCAGCTGACGCACTCGCTCGGCGGCGGCACCGGCTCCGGCATGGGCACCCTGCTCATGTCCAAGATCCGGGAGGAGTACCCGGAGCGCATCATGACCACGTACTCCGTCATGCCCTCGCCCAAGGTCTCGGACACGGTCGTCGAGCCCTACAACGCCACCCTGTCCGTGCACCAGCTCGTGGAGAACACGGACTCGACGTTCTGCATCGACAACGAGGCCCTGTACGACATCTGCTTCCGCACCCTGCGCCTGCCGACGCCGTCCTACGTGGACCTCAACCACCTCGTGTCCCTCACCATGTCCGGGGTCACCACCTGCCTGCGCTTCCCCGGACAGCTGAACGCCGACCTCCGCAAGCTGGCCGTCAACATGGTGCCCTTCCCGAGGTACGGCCACACTCCGAGAAGGCCGAGGTACGTCAGTGTTTGAACCCGCGCCGCTCTCTGAACTGCCTCTCTGCCCGTGGCCAGGCTGCACTTCTTCATGCCGGGCTTCGCGCCGCTGGTGTCGCGGGGCGGGCAGCAGTACAAGGCGCTCACCGTGCCCGAGCTCACCCAGCAGATGTTCGACGCCAAGAACATGATGGTGGCCTGCGACCCCCGCTACGGCCGCTACCTCACCGTCGCCGCCATCTTCAGGTACTGGTCGTTGTCCGCCCGAGCACGGCAGCACGCGCGCCTCGCCGAGCCTCACGCCTTTCTCCCTCCTCCCGCAGAGGCCGCATGTCCATGAAGGAGGTGGACGAGCAGATGCTCAACGTGCAGAACAAGAACAGCAGCTACTTCGTGGAGTGGATCCCGAACAACGTCAAGACTGCCGTCTGCGACATACCGCCCACCGGGCTCAAGATGTCGGCGACCTTCATAGGTAAGGCCGGGCTGCCCGGGGCAGCTCCTTCTCGTTTGGTGGCGGCGACTGTTAACTGAACTCCCCCTCCCCCTTCTCAGGAAACACCACCGCGATCCAGGAGCTGTTCAAGCGGATCAACGAGCAGTTCGGCGCCATGTTCCGACGGCGCGCCTTCCTGCACTGGTACACCGGCGAGGGCATGGACAAGCTCGAGTTCACCGAGGCCGAGTCCAACCTGTCGGACCTCATCTCCGAGTACCAGCAGTACCAGGAGGCCTCAGCGGACGAGGACGCCGACTTCGACGACCACGAGGAGACCGAGGTGGCCGCCGAGTAGGCGCGCGGCGGATCAGACAGAGAGAGAGAGAGAGAGAGAGAGATATGTCGGTGACTGGTGTGATACTCACGCCCCATCTCTGTCCCTCTCGTTGGTGCTTTGATGTCCTGGCGAGCGAAAGAGCGAGAGGGGTGACAAAAAAAAAATCGTCGTCGGGGAAGTCGACGTGCGCTCTGAGGGGACCGCCTAAGGGGTAGGCAACCCATCGTGCAGCCCGCTCTCAGGGCGCAGTCATTGAGTTGTTATCCCGGTAGGATGTTTTCTCAAGGTTTATAAATAACGGTGAAATAAGAAAAAGAAAGATTACTGTAATGACTGAAGACTAGACGTGACTTTACTTTTTTTTAAATAATAATATTGCCAATTAATTTATACTTAGATTATAAGGTGCAATAAGCACAAAAAAATGATTGTAGACTTTAATCTAAGAACAAGTCATCCGGGAGAGGAAAGTCAAAGACTCAAAACCAAAATCCATCATGCATTTCTGTGTTTTCTATGTGTTCGTTTGTTTACTTGTGGTCTGTTTTTTTTAACAGTTTTATACACCTTAGCCGATAGAGCATTTGCTCCTTTTTTTTTACAAATCATTGTCAAGTTATAGGGGTCCAAGATGTTCTACTGCTGTTAATGCTGTCTGCATACAGAATTGACAGTGTGGTGTAAACTAGTTTGTAAGCGTTGGCAAATTTTGTCAATAAATGAGGACACCATTAAGAAAGTACTGGATATTTATTGTAACAGACTACATCAATTATCCTTTACATACAAAATTATTATAATCGTGAATAGGCAACTTAAGCAGGACCTCTCCCTGCTTTGGAAGGCCTGGTACAAAAAAGTTTCAAAATTGTGTATTCACAATTCAATACATATTCTAATATCACAAGCACTTTGAAGGCACACAAAAAGCACCTAGATTTAGGTTCAAGGAACTGATAAGATAACATTGAAAATGTGCAGCACAACATCAGCAAAAGAAAGTGATCTCTTCATTGGACTACAGGCATGGTGACGGTAAGAATCTGCAACACAAATTTTATTTTCATTAGCTTTGCTACTCGGAAAGAAATCATCCTCATCAGCACAACGTTAAAATAACCCACCCTATCCATGTTGTTGAATTTTGCCGTGGTGAAACTCTGCGCTACACAACTAGGAAGGAACATGTCCAAGTGGTAGCTTGTGGGGTGACCTCCGCTCAGAACCAGCCTGTCTTCCCCAACGTCCAGAGTCACCTGACTCGCAGAAACCTGACGTGGCAGAACAAAAAAAAAAAAAAAAGTATTGTTCACGGAAAGTAAGAAAAGTAAAGAATTGTCCCACCCTTTTATTTTTATAAAACAATTTATTGTGCTTGCAACACATAATAAAATGTAAACATCATGAATTTTTAATGTTCACATTTACATTTCGCACAATAAATAATACACACTAATCCACTCACCACGGTGGGCAGCTTGATCTGGGCCACAAAGGCCTTCGCTGGTCCTTGACACGGCTCCTTCAGCAGCCTGAAGTCGGGCTTCACCGCATCGGCGGCAGAGACGGGGGTCACTGCAACAGTCCCAAACAAAGAATGCGTTAGAAACAAAAAAATTATTGCAGCCATCGTTTGATTTCTGAGGGCGCGCATAATGCCTGACCTGGACTGGTGCTGGCCCGCGGCGTGGCGGTGTACCGCGTGCTCAGCTCCTGGACCAGCGGCACCGCCGGCTTCCCCTCGGAGCCCGGCGCCCGGTCCCCGACGCGGACCCGGTGCCCGGGGATGGTCCCCATAGCCTTGCGGTTCTTCATGATGACGTAGTCTGCGGGCACAGAGCGCCAGGGTCGTCATTAACACCGTTACAGAGCCAACCGGCGATCATATAGTCCTCCACTTAAAAAAAAAATATTGAAAAATCTATGTTTCACAAATAAAATAACTAAATGAAATCATGTGGTCATTTATGTGGTGAACTGGTGCACACCACGGGGACACCCACCCTCCTTCTCCAGCTCGATGTGGAACTTGTCCTCAATGCCCTGCATGATGACGTCGATCACGAACATCCTGAAGATGCTCGTCGTCTCCACCTTGCCGAAGAAGGTCGTGTTGACGGCCACGTCGTACACGTCGGCCGGCTGCCCCGCTGAAAACCACGCCAAACGCTCAGTTAGACACCCGAGGCACCCTGTTGTCGTGGCACCCTCAGAGGCACCCTGTGCGGCGGCCCCTTACACTTGTCCGGCTCGTGGCGGACCTCGCCGATGCTGAGGGGCACCCGGTACTCGCAGGTCTCGGTGCTCGCGTTCCACAGCTCCATCAGCCTCTTCTCATCGATGTCCTCCGGCGCCGGGATCTCCTTGGTGTGGCACAGGTTGATGAACACCTTGCCGTGGTCCTCCGTCGCCCGCCGCAGCTTCACGCACATGCCTGAAACACCAAGAGTTAGCGTCACGTACCGCGCTTGAAAAACCCTCGCCGACGGAGGTGGGCCGCCCATCTGCCCCGCCGGGGAGGTAGGCCCCCCATCTACCCCGCCGGGGAGGTACGCCCCCCATCTGCCCCGCCGGGGAGGTAGGCCCCACATCTGCCCCGCCGGGGAGGTAGGCCACCCATCTGCCCCGCCGGGGAGGTAGGCCCCCCATCTGCCCCGCCAGGGAGGTAGGCCCCACATCTGCCCCGCCGGGGAGGTAGGCCCCCCATCTGCCCCGCCGGGGAGGTAGGCCACCCATCTACCCCGCCGGGGAGGTAGGCCACCCATCTGTCGCTGCGGGCCTTACTGGCTGGCACGGTGACTGGGCGGATTCGCCTCTCTCTCTCTCTCTTTCTCTCTCTCTCTCTCTCTCTCTCTCTCCTCCCTCTCTCTCTCTCTCTCTCTCTCTCTCTCCCTCTCTCTCCCTCCCTCCCTCCCTCCCTCTCTCTCTCTCTCTCTCTCTCTCTCTCTCTCTCGCACTACTGTGGGCGGTTCCAGACGGTTCCTGGCGGTCACGTCATCGAGTCACGTGACGGAACCAATTCAGCAGTGACGACGGTCGACACAAGCAGGGGCCGATACGGTGCACTTATTGGAGGGCTCACCGTGTGTGTGTGTGTGTGTGTGTGTGTGTGTGTGTGTGTGTGAGGGCCAGGAGCGTACTGCGGGGCGGCGCTGTGCCGGGCGGACTCCACAGAACCGCCGCACTCCTCTCAGAGCAAGGCGCCCCGGATGGTCCAGTCAGAGCCACCCAAACCGCCGCCGCCGCCGCCGCGGAACCGGCTGGCACAAGCAGCACGGACCGTTACCTTAAATTAAAGAAAAATAAAATACTAAAAAGTGAGAGAGCAGGCGAGCGGGCGGGCGGCGTTGCTTTGACGGCGCGGCGAGTGTGCGTGTGTGTGAGTGCGTGTGAGTGCGTGTGTGAGCGTGTGTGTGCGTGCGTGTGCGTGTGCCTGATGTAAGATTCCGCGAGTGCCGGCGGCGGCGGCGCGCGGCTCCCCATGGACCCGCGCACGCTGGGCGCGACAGGCGTTTTCGCGACGCGAGACCCAAAGAAGAACGGAAGCGGAAAGAAACGAAGAGAAATACCGGAAACGGGCCGCAAGTGAGAAAGGGAGAGCCGAGACGGGGTGGCACCCGCGCACGTTTCCGATCTGGTATCCGGTTCTTCCCCGCCTTCCGTTTCCGTCGAGCCTCTTCGGGAATGCCTGTTCCGGCTGGCGCGCCCGCAGAGCGAGTGACCCCCCGGTCCAGTAGCGTTCGTTTCGCCATCCGTGGGCTTCAAATGGAATCGTTTTATTTTATTTTTATTTTTGCTCTAATGAATTCCCACCAATCCCCACTCGCTCTCCTCTTTTATGCACGCATACGAGGGATTTGAACCCGCAGCGCTATCGCCGCTATCAACTCCGATGCACGGAGCGGTGCGATGCGTCGCCCCGAAGTCCCGATCCGTTATCTGTGCTTCGCGACACACGGGCCGAAGCTCCCGAACGCTGCCGAGCCCCGCAGCCCGCGGCCATCGACTCTTCCCGCACTCAAAGAAGCCGCGTATATAGATATAGCCGCGCCTGCAGAGCGAGAGAGACAGGAGACCGGTATGGGCGTCTGCTTAATGCTTAATGCTTACAGTGGGGGCCGCCGCGTCGACCGCACACGGGCTGTCATCGCACCCGAAAGACGAGTTAGACCCGCGTTAAAAAGCACGCAAAATCGTTGGCCCACAGTGAGAAACGTCGTCGAGAAAATTCCAAACAATATTTGAGAAGATCTGCAATTAGCCGCCGTACATACGATACTCGTTTTTTTTTTAATTTATAGGAAAATCCAACATTAATTTAGTGACGAGTTGTATCATCAACTGCTTGGAAATTTACAGCAAAAAAAAAACCGTTGCAACCCCCTTCCCCCTCCCCGTGCGTCTGTCTCTGTCGGGCCGAGGTTGTCTCTCTCGCACACACGCCACCCGCCAGGACGAGCCGCCTCTCCGGTGCTAGAGGAGGCGGTCCGAAGCGTCCAAACCGGCGCCGCCGCCCCACCTCCGCTACAATAAACAAGAAAAATCGTTTATTGTCCGACTCCGCACGGAGCTCAAGGCTGGCTGTGCAAAGTTCTGCGCGGGCATCTGGGAGGTACCGCAGGCAGGTGCCGTAGGTACGGGCTCCGCCGCCTCCGCCGCCGCTGCCGCCCGGCACCCATTTACGCCCTTGGAGTCACCTTGACGGAATCGAAATGTCAAACGGCGTCTGCGGCCGCCTCGTCTCTGCCGGACCCGCGGCCCCCACACCACCACGGCCCGCCCGGAGGGGACTCTCAAGTCGGACCGGAGCCGCGGGTTCGAATACCAGCCACGCGGGTTCGAATACCGGCCACGCGGATTCGAATACCGGCCACGCGGGCTGTACGACAAAGAAGGTTTTTCTTTTTGAGGTGCGTCCACATTAGAAAAATGTGATCCGATTATACCCCCCAATAAGCTTTCTGTTACGCTCCATAATAATTTTTTTCGAGAACGGTTTTGAGCTGAATTTCGCTCAAATTCCATCACGCTTTTGCACCTTGCAATGGCCCCGATCAATGCGCGAGCTTTTTCTCCTTCCTCTTGTTGAGCCCCATTCGAGGAAGTGGGTGAATGGTTGAAGTACATCGCAAACCGCCTGCGCTAAGATAAGATACACGGGGCGGCGTCGGCCCCACACACACACACACACACACACACACACACACAACTCACACCTACAAAAACCGCACAGAATGGTTTAAGGACAGCCTATTCCTAGCGATTGCGTACTGGACTTCGAGATGGCCCTAGAGCTGCTCAGCACCTTCCGACCGCGTGCACCGAACACACACAAAGCACACCGAAGCCCGGGCTTCGAAAGCCTTCCTGGAAGCGCTCTCTGGGTGCCAAAAGCTTCGTACACTGGAAATCCGAGAATGTGACGTCACGTTCGTTTAAACGTGAATCATGTCACGTTCGCTTGAACACGGTGTCACATTCGTTAGAAGGTGAATCGGCTGGTCCCGGACCTGGATAAGGCCGGATTCACGTTCAAACGAATGTGACATGGTATTCAAACAAACGTGACACGATCCATGTTTAAACGAACGTGACGTCACATTCCCGGATTCCCAGTGTACCTGAGCGACCCTCAGGCCGGGACATTTCGACTGGCGGGGAGCTTTGAAAAATGATTCGCAAAAGTACTCCTAGTGCTAAAGTGCCGACGAATTCCAGTCTCGGAGGTGGGTTAGGGGGGAGGGGGGGAGGGAGGGAGGGGGGCTCTGATTGGCTGCCTTCGGTCGGCCGAACGATTTGGCCTTAACAGCCACCAGCCGGGAGGCCTTCGGACACAGCGGTGCCGGGCGGTAGCGGTAACACAGTACAGTGCTACCAACCCAGGCCCTGCCATCCATGTCAAATATTTCACCGAAAATTATACGAGAAAAATAATAAAAATTAAAAGCGGGGCATGAGGACGCCTGCCGGGGTAGGCCAGCCCGCAAGGCGCGCGTGCACGCGGGAGGGCAGATATTGCCTACCGGGCAGGCGCCATGCGCGGCTCAGATTACACTGCCAGCTCAGTAAGTGTCTGACAGGCGCCTGCTTTAAGCGTCTTACACTTTGTCAGAGGCGTTTTTTTTTTTGTATAGGCGTCTGACCCTAGCGCCTTCCAAGAGTCTGACATCGCCGCCAGACACCTTGCGAGACTGCATAGTACGCGTGTCAGGCCTTTAAAAATTTAAGGGCGTGCCGGCTGACGCTGGCAAGCAGTGACTGTACATACTCGAGTTGACAAGTGCGGTGTGATAGACTCGCACGCACTATAGTCGCGATTCCACACCGACCACCGAACACGGTTTGATTAATTCCGTGCGGGAGCACTACAAAATCGTGCACGTAAAGGCGACTAAAGTGCGTTGCCATAGTTATGCGCCGCATAATGGCGTTGTGTCGGCAAGGCGCGAGTACGGTGGGTGCAATCTAGGGATTATATTGCTCTTGGGAAATAAGTGTGCGCTCTCTCTACTCCCGCGCACACGAGATAAAAACAAAAGACATGTGTGTCAGTGGATCACTATATGGGTACCCCAGCGCCAAGGGGGGCGGTGAGACCGACTGTCTAGTACCACCTCTCTGATTACCCCCCCCCCCCCCCCACACACACACACAGGGCGGAAGGATCAGCGGTGAAACCACGGTTTTAAACCACAGCGCCCAAAATCGTAGTTCCAAAAACTGTAGTTTTGTTACCGAAACGTACTCAGCGCGGAGGAACTATAGTTTGTTCCGACCAACTAGTATACTTTTCTGAGCAAAAAACCACAGGGGAAGTGTAGTCTCTTGGTGTAGTTCAGACTGGAGATCCAGACAGGTGCAACGCGATTGCAGCCGTCTCGGGGGTGATCTCACGGACCGGGCACGCTGGTAGTGCTGTCCGTTTACTTCATTTGCATCGTTGTGATTACGCCTCTCTACGCCACCTCTCTCTCTCTCACACACAGTGTGAAAAACGCGGGCGCGCACGTAAGAGGGAAGGAGACGGCACTACACGAGTCGGCGGCACGAACACCGACGCGTGCATTACCGCGAAGGCGGTGCCAAACAACGCGCAAAAAAAAATCGAAACAAAACAACCTTTTTTTTTCAATTACGCTCACGGAAATCTGCTCGCGGCTAGCGGATTCGCTCGACTCCAGCCACAGTTTTCTGGACCATCATTGGTCCTGGCCTTCCTGCATTTATCCGCGGGATCTGGGTGTGATTTCGTTCAGTGGTACTGTAAATCGTTTTGAGGTGGGGTTGAGTCGGGTCGCTAAAAGAAACAAATTCCCCCTTTTTTTAAATTTAGAATTTTGATGTTGCGGGTCGCCGCTTAAGACCGTCTCTTTCTTTTCCCCTCTCCTCTCTGGCTGTGTACGTCTGGTCAGCTGGTTCGCATGTTTGTGACAAATTACAGTGGAAACGCAAGCGCAGGGCGCAGTGGGGGGAAGGGAGGGGGGGGGGGGCTGACCGAAGTCAAGTTCCGCACTGTAGTTATCTTGCCGGCGCCACTGCCGGTCCCACGCGAGTCAGCCGCCGCCGCCGCCGCCGCCGCCGCCCGGGAGGCCGGTAGCCCCCCCAGGTCACCCCGGGTGGACGGAGGCTCCCCGACATACGGGAGTCTGTGGCCGCGGCGGCGTCGCCCGCAAGGCCGCCGTCAAGGCTGCCATGCAACAAATGGGTCCCGTGCCGCCCGTCCCTGCCCGCGCCGTCCCGCTCGCCGAGGCTGGGCCCCGCGGCCGCGCCGCATGTGCCGGCGAGACGAGACAAAACACACCGCAAATAACCACAGCCTCCTGGAAATACGCCACAAAGATTTATTCCGGGGTATGGAAATTTCGTCAGTAAATTTGTCAGAAATCCCCCCAAAAAAGTAAAAAAAAAGAAACAACTTTAGTTTCCGGCTTGCGGTCCAGTTTAGTGGAAGTCGATAAAAAAAATCAGGATAGTTACGGCAATTAAAAAATTAATTGGGCTAGAAATTATAGCCAAAACAAAAAAAAAAATACCGAAATTTCCAAAGTTTATTTCTCACAGTGCATAGAGGAGAATCTCCGGAGTGCGGTAACGACAGAAAAGGATTATATTTCCCCCGGATCGTAATCGGGCTTGACCACACACTCGCCGAAGGCAGACCGGATGACGGCACATAGCCAAGGTCGCATACAAACGCCGGCTTACAAGTAGAAAAATAACTACTTAAAACTATTTTGAATAAAATGAAAATAGTATATACTGCTGTTCGTCGCCCCATTACGTTCGCTCATTCGTCCCACACCATTCATTCACACTCCTCGTCGACACTCTTGACATCTCTCTCTCTCTCTCTCTCTCTCTCTCTGCCTTCGCGGTCCACCCACACGCGGCCTTCGCTGCACTTTGCAACTTAATCACACTCCGGTGAAGGGGCATAAGACCCCCCCCCCCCCCTCCGCCATCCTCTCCAAGTACACAAGTACTTTCTGCGGTCTCATCATGCCACATCACACCGGGTTACGTCACGACACGGTCACGATGGCATGGAAGTCATACACGCTGTCGCAGGACGCGGCAACGCTGTCTCCGCTGGTCGCCCCCGTGTGTGTGTGTGTGTGTGTGTGTGTGTGTGTGTGTGTGTGTGTGTGTGTGTGCGCGCGGGGGGAACGAGAACCGCAAACGCTCCAACACACAGGGATGCAGACCCGAGCTAGCACAAAAACAGACGACCCAAAAATTGAGCGAGGAGCGCATTACAATGTGACAAAAAAAAAATATCGAGACGCTTTCATGTACACTTTTATGTACTTATGTGTTTTTATCTACGTCTCATGTACACTCTAGGGTGTGCAGAACACGCGCTACTCGAAGGAAAAGAAGTCGCCTCTCTCTCTATCTCTCTCTCTCTCTCTCTCTCTCTCATATTTTGATGATTTTTTGTTTGGTTTGGAAGTTACTATCTACGAGTGACGGGCACCTAAATTCTGCGGCTTCAGAAAAGGCTTTTGTAAGCAGGAGTTTCGTGACAGTCTGACCGTGCTAGTGTGTGAGAGTGTGGCATTCCCCTTGCCGGACACACCTGTGCAAGGTGCACCTTCTGCAGGGAGCGCGTGTCAGGCCGTGCTCTGCCTAGAGGTCGTTGCCCCCCCCCCCCCCCCCGAGAGCTCGCTAGACCAGTCGACGAGGCGGCGCAGGCACGGGCCCCCTTCGTAGGGGCTGGTGGTGTAGGGCTCGCAGAGGCGGCTGGCCAGCCGGGTTGGCCAACCGACGACACACCACCTTTCTCCTATACGGCGTTCGTTCCACATTTCCGTTTATTCAAATTTCCCGCCCACGTAGAAAGAATAAGGAAAAGGAAACAGTGAAAGAGAGCGAAGGATAGCCACGGAAGAGGGGGGGGGGGGGGGGGGGGAAGCATCCTGGGCGACGGTGCGGGTTCGGAGGGTCCTGCCCTGCATACCCCCCCCCCCTCCCCCCCTTCAGTACCGCCGCTACCTCCACACTCCAGTACCCGCTACAACAACGGGATCCCCCCCCCTCCCTCCCCCCTCCCTCTCTCTCTCTCTCCCTCTCCCCTCTCTCTCTCTCTCACACTAAGAGGTGTTGTAAAAATCGCCGGCTCCCTCCATGATTCCATCCAGTGGGAGAGGGGCACAGCGCAGCGCACCCGCGGCTACTGGATCGTACAAAAAGGGAAGAAAAAAAAGGAGGTTCAAGAGGAAACTTCTCTCTCTCTCTCTCTCTCTCTCTCTCGTGTGGGCACCCGTAACGGTGTCATTTCGAATAGCATCATCGGCAGCCAATCGCGACGAAACAGAGGCCGGCCGCAGGCATCAGCAATCAGATATAGGTACAGTGCGAGAGAGGAAGAGTGAGAGAGAGAGAGGAGAGAGAGAGAGAGAGAGAGAGAGAGAGAGAGAGAGAGAGAGAGAGAGAGAGAGAGAGAGAGAGAGAGAGAGAGAGAGAGAGAGAGAGAGAGAGAGAGAGGAAGAGTGAGAGGAAGAGAGAGGGAGAGATAGCGATCTGCCTTTTGTCATCGACAAATGTGGCGAATCCGGAGATTTCGTACTCAAAAAAAGGGAACATTGCCGGTTATCGGCGAGTCCTTGACATCTCTCTCTCTCTCTCTCTCCTGACAGGTGTGAAGTGGTATCTCCGGTGAGAGGCGGAACTGCTACAATGTAGAGTCATGCACCTTTGCGCAATGGAGCGAAAGGAAAACACGTTCTTCAACCGCAAGCGCCATTTGAACTCATGTCCTATGTATATGTCAAGGGAAATGACAAAGTGACACATAGACTAACGCTCCTGGATCCGCCCCCTCTCCCCCACCCTCTTACGAGCTTCACGCATGGCCGCACCGAAAAAAACGACAAAGTCATGCGGGGCGACGCGAACAGTGGTTGCGCAAACACTGACACAAAACATTTTAATTTTTATAAAGTGCGTCAAAACGGAATAACGTTGTAAAAGGATTCGGGCCCGGCCGCACAGCAGCACATCCGCCTGCCCACACATGTCCGGCACGACGGCAGGCTGATGGCCTAGTTTCCGTACAAACACTGTAGTTTTACGGTTCAGTCCGCGCCGCAGATCCTCTCCAGTCCCGCTGCAGTTGGCAGTGTGGACAGCTTGGTGCGCGACCGCTGCTCTTTTTATGCTCCGGCACAGGGTGTACCGGGCGCCGCATCGCTGATCCGACACGACCTCTGACCCGGGCGCAGTCCTGCCAACGGCAGCGGCTCGCTAAAGCGCTTATGACGGGCACAAGTCTTCCTCTAGACCCCCTCCCACAGTCCTTCCTGGTTTGATCACGTCTTCAGTGGGGCCAACCCTCGGGCGGCACGTACCACCCGTTCGGCCCCGGGGACAGCCAGGGATGCCAACCGTGCCAACTCTCCCCGACAACCGGGGTGGCGCCCTGGCTGAGTGCGACAAGGACGGGTGAACACCGTCCCTCTCGCACTGCCGTGGTTAGATGGCCGTCTCTCTCTCGCACTCAAAGATGACCCGCGACTAGGCGACAACGGCCGATAATTAGGAATTTATTTTGGTGGCGGTGCGTCGGGGCGTTGGACATGGCGGGCGCTACGAGCAGCACCCGAGCGTGGCACCGCGGCTGTAACCCCCCCCCCCCCCCCCCCCAACACACACATAATGGGGGCACACACTTTGTGATGGGACTGACGGATGGACGGGTGGCCTTCAACCGCCTCTGTGTGTGTGTGTGTGTGTGTGAGGGGGGAATTAGAGAGAGACAGGAGGTACCTGCCCGCGTACTCAGCGCCCTCTCCACAACCAGCCTCAAAGTACCAACGCAACAACACAGCCTCTGCCATCAAGACGGCTCCAACTATGCGAATTTAGGGAGAAAATAATTCACAAAAGTCCCCAATTGGAACAGGTTTTTTTTTGCATGGTTATCTAACCAAACGTGAAAAAAGTTATAAATTACAAAAAAAAATGTGGCACAAATTTTCCTTATATCTGTTTGGAATTTTCCAAAAACAAAAATGGTTCTAACCTTGGTTCTAACAAGCGAAGGCTGTTTCTTTTTTTTTTGGAGTGACCTTGCAGTGTCCCTGACCTGAGGTGACGTCACCGCACGGGCCGCCGGCGCGCCTCCTAGAGGTCCTCACCAGTCCCCGGCGGACCCCGCAGCCTCCAGCGGCCTCCAGCGGCCTCCAGCGGCCTCCAGCGCCGGCCGGCTCCCCGGAGGAGAAACGAGTTCCAGGGACGGGCGGACCGGACCGGCCAGTGCGCGGCCCGGAGCGCCAAACCCGCCCAGCCCATCTATGTTTTGCTGCCTTTATTTCCCCTCGGATGTGAGCGCGCGCGGGCGCGCATTTCTATATGCCCAACCCAAAAGAAAAAAAAAACAGAAAAATAAATTACGAAAAAGAGTCCGTTTGCTATGCGCTGCTGCCCGCTCGCAACGGAGACGCCGTGTGCGAAGCCCTAGCAGCGCACGGGGCGCGGGGGCAGACACGCAGACACGCACGCACGCACGTGCCACGCGGTGCCACGCCTCCCCCGGCAGCGGCCACACCCTTCTGGGGGGCGACAAACACACGGGAGCCACCACCATGACAACCACTGCCGCCACTACCACGTCACCAGTTTTTTTTTTCTTTTGCAGTGCGGGCGGCGGTGACGCCCCCCTACCGCCTCCACAGCTTCCGTTTTCGGTCCTCGCGGACGGCGGAGACCTCTAGCCGCAGACGGCCGACACCGTTTAGCACGGCCGCGAGGGGGGGCCGTCCGTAAGCCAGAGGTGCGCGGCCGCTCAGGGACGGCCCCCCGCGGTGCAAACCTCGGAACAACACCTGGTGGCTCAACGCCGCCGTGAGCGCACCGATCCTCGAAAGCTTATCGACTGACGCGGGGCGGCCGGCCACCAAGCCGGCCACGCGCCACACACTCACACAGCGCAATATGACGAAACAATCAAGGGGCACACGATGCAGCGAGGGGAGACAGTGGGAGACAGTGCAGCAGGGAGACAGTGCAGCAGGGAGACAGTGCAGCAGGGAGACGGTGTCGGCTAGCCGCAGGCCGCGAGGCGCCCGCCGGGTAGGCAACGCCCACCTCGTCGCGCACGCGTGTCGTGCGGGCCGGCCTACCCCGGGACTGGCAGGCGGCAAGGCACAGGGGGCCGCGCCATTCGAGGGAGGGCAGGGGCGGATCCAGGAGTGAGAGAGCGGGGGAGGGGTACGACGTGGGAGGAGGGCGTGAGAGGAGGAGGAGGGAGGAGAGGAGGAGGGCGGCTTTCCTCGGGCGACTCCCCGCTCTTTCGGACTACATGGTGCACTCTTAGTCAGACAGCGAGGTTCGGGGCGGGTACCAAGAGCAACAGCGTGCGTGCCCGTGCCACACCACGGTGCCGCCGCCACCAACATCATCATAACCAGCATCACGCACATACCGCAGTGCCGACGCTAGAGAGAGAGACAGAGAGAGGGCGCGCATGAGAGACAGAGCGAAAGAGAGAGAGAGAGAGAGAGAGAGAGAGAGAGAGAGAGAGAGAGAGAGAGAGAGAGAGAGAGAGAGAGAGAGAGAGAGAGAGAGAGAGAGAGGAGGGGGTGGGGGCACCGTTGGCTGCCGCGGCGCGGCGGGCCGGCCGGAGCGGTGCCTCTGCCGGGCCGGTGCAGCAGCACCAGCAGCCAGCCAGTGCCGGCCGCGCGCTCGGCAGAGGAACTCGTCCCGCGCGGCCAGTTGGGCCCTTCGGCACCCTTCGGCACCCCCCGCCGTCCTTCGGGTCACTTATCGCGCGTGCCGCTCCGTGCCCGCGAGGGGTATATACAGGGGGTGCCGGCCAAGCGCGCCCAGTGCAGTGACACCCAGTGACAGAGCGAGTGCGCCGAGGAGGCCAAGAGAAAAGTGCAGCGGCCCGGCGCCGCCCCCCGTCCTACTCCACTGTGGATTACTTGGGATTACTGTAAATCTTGCGGCGAAAGCTCAGAGGTGTGTGGAATCTTGGGTGAGACTCACCGCGCCCCTTGCGACTGTGTTCAACGGAGGTGAAACATGGGAGGGGGTCCCCGGTGAAAGTGGACTGTTTGGGCAGTGATTGGAAATTGCGAAAAGTAGGCAAACTAACTTAACAGTGTTATATGTGTGTGTGAAGATTGGCCATGACAGAGGGACCTCCTTGTTCACTCTGACACTCTGTTCTCTCACGTCAATGTGCAAGTTGCACAACACAGTGTAAGGGCCTGTACCTGGTATCGGAGTGACCACTTTGCTCTGAGGACCAGCCTTGGGGAAGAGCGAGTCCAGGCCCGCATCAGGGTCCTGGAAACAAAAATTTATCAAATAAATAACAAATACAGCTCAGATTTCAACAAAAAGAAGCGCCTAGCTGAAAAATAAGTCATTCACTGATAGTTGAGCCTGAAGCGACACACCGTTATCGGAAGTCAACTGGCAAGAAACAAATTCGAAAAAGGTACCAATACGCTCTAAAATTTCAACTGACGTGTAAGGTTTGTAGAAGTGACAATTCTGCAGAGGCTAGGTTAGGAGGGCAGACTGCGGTCCGAACTGATGTGACCAACAGCGGACAGGGCAGTGATCTCGTTAATAGGGCACAGGTGACTTTATTGAATTTGAAGTTTAATTCTCAGCACAGGACTTACCGCGATGAGCAGGTTATTCTCCATGATGCTTGGGTCCACGTCCAGAAGCACAGTCTTCTTGCTTGACGCCATCGCTCGGGCCGTGTCCGTTCCTCTCGGTATCGAAATCAAATCCACTCGACGGCCACTGACTTTGCAGGGGACCGCTGGAATACCGCCCACACGCCGCAGACTCTATTGCCGCTGACGGTCGACGACGCAGCGGGTTGTAAACAAGAGACTCCTCTGTCGACTGTCTTTTGTCCGGGCCGCCGCTGCCGCCCGCCGGCCTCCCCGCCCCACTTGGGAATTCCACCTGAAGAGCGCAGCACGGTGTCGGGGCCCGTGGAAGATGGCGATGGAAGGCATGGATGCCTTTTGCGGTTCTCCGTTCTGGGTAAGAATTCTTATTTTTTGAGTGGGTTTTTGACAGTTTCTGGGGCGCGTCTCCGCGGGATTCGGTGCCGCGACGCACGGGGTCGGGGTGACCGCGGCGGTGTTCCTCTCGCGGCCGTAGTTCAGCGGCTGGGCTCCTTTGAGAGCGCGGTGACTGATGCCTTGAGGTTGGCCTCTTCTGGCGCTCGGCCGGGCTCTGAGCGCTTTATTTTACGTGACGTAGAGAGTCACCCCTCGCGGGCCGCGAGCCTTGAACGCCCGTGATCCGCCGTGGCTGCGCTGTCAGCGCACCGGCCAACCGCCCCTGGGATGTTGGTCTACTGGTCGCTATAAACAGTCCGCGGACTCTGCTTCTATAACCAAGGTCTGCCTCACTATTGGACCGCTGCAGCCCAGTTAACAACAGTTTCGCACGGCCTCAGTTGGCATGGACTTGCTAGAGATGACAGTTATTCTGCCGGTCTCTTGGTTTAATCCTAGCGATTTATATGTTGTCGTTGTAAAGCCTGGGGCCGCCCTGAAATTTGCGCTTCTGCTCTCACGTTTACTTTAATATTAATTACAATTGATGCTCACTTTCAGAACACATCCAGAACGTGGGAGACAGATGATCCAGATTTCACCATCTGTTTCGAGAAGACAGTTCTAGTGTGGGTGCCTTGTGTTTTCCTGTGGTGCTTTGCCCTACTAGAGGCACATTACATAGTTAGCAGTAAAAATAGGAATATACCATGGAACTGGCTCAATGTTTCCAAGTTGGTGAGTATTTTTCTCCTCCCAGACACATTTGGTTTTCTGCAATATGTCCATACATCAATAAAAACACACAATATTTTTTCTTTACTTGTAGGTCGTTACAGCTCTCCTAGTAGCACTGTCAATAGCAGATATGGGAAATGCTGCATATCGCAGTGGGGATGGTGTGGAAATTTACTCAGTGGATTACTACACTCCTCTCATCAAGATAGCCTCATTTGTAAGTTCTCCTGATATTGGTTTTGTTTAGTGGCCATTCAGTTAAGAATGTATAATATAGTTTGTGTTGTTTATTTAAATAATTATTTAAATCATTGCTTTCTGTAGCTCCTCAGTGCTGTGTTGCTGATTTACAACCGGAAGAATGGAATTCGCAGCTCAGGTCTTCTGACTTTGTTTTGGCTGTGTCTGCTGCTGTGCGGTATTTTTCAGTATCGAACTGAATTGAATGAAGAGTTATATGTGGTAATGGCAATTTTTTTATTATTTTCTTGGTGGAATGAGCTTTTAGTATAATTGATAGAAATAATATATCTTTGAATTATTTTGTGTTTTATTCCAGAGGAAGGATGCTGAAAGGAAACAATTTCCATTTATTAGCTGCATGATCTATTTACCTTTGGTTTTTGCAATGTTCGTCCTGAATTGCTTCTCTGATGCAGAACCAAGACATCTGTATCACCCAAAGACTGAGGTATTTTTGTTTTTGCAACGTGGATCTCAATACAGTCAGAATTTCTCTTTCTCATCTCAACCAAATCATCAATCCTTGATCCTGTTTTCTGCCCTCAGAATATGTGCCCAGAACTTGGAGCTTCATTTATAAGCAAGGTCTTCTTTCTGTGGTTTGATCCATTTGCATGGCAAGGGTTCCGCAACCCTTTGGAAACCAAGGACCTGTGGACCATGAAACCTGAGGATGGTGCTACAGAGATTGTACCTGTTTTTCTGAAGTATTGGGAAGAAACTGTTAGAAAAACTACTGGGTAGGTCTTTAAAAAAACTATAATGCTGAAGTAAGAAAACTGTTGGTCAGAGATACAGCATCTGACTTATTTGTTCCATTTTCCAGAGTCCAAACAAGTGCGGATGCCAAGGCTTCTTTCAGAAAATCATCAGGCAGTGTTGATATTAACAGTGGCTCCAAGAAGACGAACAAACAAGCTTCTGTTCTTCCTGCCCTCTGCAAGGCTTTTGGAGGAACTTTTGTGTTTGGAGCTGCACTTAAACTTGTAGTTGATGTTATGACATTTGTCAGCCCGCAAATTTTAAAGTAAGGCGCCATGATGATGGTAGCATTATAGGTATTATCTTGTTACTCTTATAATTATAATGATTTGAATGATTCTACTAATATATTCCTGCAACTTTATCAGGCTTCTCATCGCCTACGTCAAGTCAGACGAGCCATTTTGGAAGGGCATGTTGTATGCTGTGGCCATGTTGGTTACTGCCATGGTGCAAACGTTGTTCCTTGCACAGTATTTCCACAGAATGTTCCTGGTCGGAATGCGTATCAGGACTGCCTTGGTTGCTGGAATTTACCGGAAGGTATTACTGAAGTTAAATTATGATTGACCTGTTATTCCTTAAAATGTACTACAGAGTATGGTGTTGTTTTCTATCGTGGCTACACAATTTTGCATTTATCTTGCAGGCTCTCCGAATGTCAAACAGTGCTCGGAAAGAGTCAACTGTTGGAGAAATTGTTAATCTTATGTCAGTTGATGCTCAGCGTTTTATTGATCTGACTGCCTACCTCAACATGATTTGGTCAGCTCCTCTGCAGATAGCTCTGGCTCTGTATTTCCTCTGGCAAACATTAGGTCTGGACTTGCAAAATTTGTGGAATGTAGTGATGTATATATTAAGTCAGTTCCAAGTTGACATGCCTATCTTCCCTTCCACACTCCTACAGGTCCTTCCGTTTTGGCTGGTTTGGCCGTTATGATTATTTTGATCCCTGTGAATGGTGTGATTGCCAGCAAGGTCAAGAATCTGCAAATTACTCAAATGAAGTACAAAGATGAACGTGTCAAACTTATGAATGAGGTATGTGCTGTTCCGTTTTTCTCTTCCAGCTGAACCATAAATCTCAAATTGATTTAATTTTTCTTTTATCTCTATTTCAGATCTTAAGTGGAATGAAAGTCCTTAAATTGTATGCATGGGAACCTTCTTTTGAAGAAAAGATCTTGAAGATCCGTAATAAGGAAATTAGAGTGCTTAAAAGCGCTGCATATCTCAATGCAGGAACTGCTTTTATTTGGGCTTGTGCTCCTTTCCTGGTAAGCCACTAACCAGTGCAGTTTTTCTTTTGTAGCCTTAATATCGTTCTTATTCTTCCTTTTTTGACCCTGTTGTTCCATTTGTGTATCTTGAATTTTTAGTTTGAAGCTGTGCCCAGACTATGCTATACTGTTGAAGAAAACAAATTTTTGTGTATTTGCAGGTGCAGATTCATATTCTTCCTTTCCTACTTTTGAGAGTCGGGTGTAGCTGTGCTTTTATGTTGTGTGGCATGGCAAGCCTTATTATTTTAATTTTTAAAAGTAAACTTACACTTTTGTCAAGCTTATAGAAAAGAGGAAATTATCAAGTTCCTCTACTTCAATGAGCTGTTTCCATGCCTTGCCATGAATTTGTCAATGTTTTCTACTTAACTTTACAGATGGAAAGCATGCAGTTGCTGCCCCTGAAATTGTAGTGTTCATCTTTTCTAGATGTAAAAAATCATTTTCTTACAGCTTTACTTCTGAATCGATGTTTGTTTACATGTGCTTCATTGTTTTTTGAATGCTCATGTGTGTTAGGTTTCAATGCTAACCTTTGCGTGCTACGTCTTAGTAAATGACAGCAACCAACTAACACCTGACAAGGTGTTTGTGTCAATAGCTTTGTTCGATATTATGAGAGTGCCTCTTGGCCTCCTGCCACTGATTATAGTGTTTACGGCGCAGGTGAGACACCCAAAACTCGTGTATTGGTGATCCACTATGTAATGTGGGTGTCATCAGTAATGCTTTTACTTACCAGGCTTGCTGCATGGGGAGGATTTGCAGCAGAGCCCACTTGGTCAGGCCTGGTGGTGGTTTACTTTTTACCGAAATTTGCTGGTTATGGTTGGAGTTACTTGAAGTGCCGCTTGATCAAGAGGAATGAGTTTTTCAAACTGTCTCCGAGTTCAGTTTCATTCTCTTCCAGGTTTTTTCAAATTGCACTTTGCTCTCTTGACTTGGCAGGATTACAAACTGCATTACTGCCTTGTTGAATTCGCTCCTCATGTTACCAAGTTACCAAATTGCATGCCCATGTTATGTTGCATAATTTGGCGATAATGGTGGATGGTTGCTTTCCCATGAAGGTTGTTTAACAAATTATATTCACTATTCACTGTGAATAATGAGGATTGAAATGAAGTATCATAAAATTATATGAACCAATGGCCTCTGATGTTAGTGATGAAAGTTTCACTAGTTTGGGAAATATTTCAACTCTTTTTATTTAATGTTTCCAATCTCAGTGGCAGACAGAAAGGAAATTCTTCAGTGCTACATTTGTTTTTCAATCCTAGTAAAATGTTTCATCTGCAGCCTGGAATTTCTCATCGGTGCATACCGCTTGCTGTGATGCGGTTCCACTTTGCCTTGTGCCTCCCTGTGCCGACTAGGCTATGGCTAAGGTGTCAAATTTTGGTTATAAAGCTTTCTGTATCTCTGCTTTGTCACATAGGTTTCTCTTGTGTCCTTCGCCACATATGTCCTTCTTGATGAGAAGAATATTTTGGACTCAGAAAAAGCATTTGTGTCTCTTTCACTTTTCAATATCTTACGGTTCCCGCTTTCAATGCTCCCTATGCTGATATCAAATCTAGTTCAGGTAAGACAGATAATTCAGTTTTTGACAATTTGTGTCTCTTGTCCTATTGTGTCAAAGAATCTGTGTAAGAGGCTCTTCACCGACAATTTTAATCACCAAGATGCCATTTACAAATACTGTGTATTGTAACATGGTTATTTTGTTTTTTCGTAAATTGTCTTCAAGAACCTTCTCAAATCATACTGCTGATGTGAGGCATACCAAACTAAAACTTTTCCTCCTTCTTTGGTGGTGGTAGCATGCAAACATTTTCTTCAATGGAGAATTGCATTGCTTCTACAAAGTTTGATGGGGAGCACTGAAGTAATGCTCATAGCAAGGTGCAGTTTACTATAATTTTGCTAAAAAAATTTGGGAATTGCAACTGGTGTGAGGTTGTCATACCTGCTCTGCTTGTTTAAGAAAACTAATTAACATTAATAAATGGCCTTTATAAATAATATTTTACTCTACAAAGTAGCTACTTATGTGTTAGACATTGTTCCATCTCATATTTTGTTGGTTGGTTTAGGCATCAGTATCCATTAAGAGGATAAACAAGTTTATGAACTCAGAGGATCTGGATCCGACCAATGTGTCCCATGATGAGAAGGAGGGTGAGCCATTATTTTATTTTTGAGTATCCTCCAGATTTCAATTTAGCTCACATTGGCTAAGGCTTAATTAAAATCCTTGTCATTATCCAGATGCACCTCTTGTCATTGAGAGTGGCACTTTTGCATGGGGCCCAGAAGAACCACCTACCCTGAAGGGAATTAATTTCAAGGTGAACGAGGGAAGCCTTGTGGCTGTGGTAGGATCTGTTGGTTCTGGGAAAAGTTCGCTGTTGTCTGCTCTCCTCGGCGAAATGGACAAAATTAGTGGCCGGGTGAACACCAAGGTTAATATAACACACATTCTTCATTCAATCTCTTCCATAATGCCTAATGTTCTGTGGCTGCTTCATAATTGTGTCTCATTATCTTCTCAGGGATCTGTGGCATATGTTCCTCAGCAAGCTTGGATCCAAAATGCAACCTTGAAAGATAATATTGTTTTTGGAAAGGCGACTGATAACAGTCGTTACGTCAAAGTTGTAGATGCATGTGCCTTGAAAGCAGATTTCGAAATGTTACCTGGCGGTGATCAGACAGAGATCGGAGAAAAAGTTAGTTTCCAGTATCAGTTTGGTACTGTGTTGTATTTTTGGACTTCTTGTTAACGGTTTGGCTCTTTTGCCTAGGGAATCAATCTCAGTGGAGGTCAAAAGCAACGAGTTTCATTGGCAAGAGCAGTGTATAATGATACAGACGTTTATTTCCTTGATGATCCCTTAAGTGCCGTGGACAGTCATGTTGGGAAACACATTTTTGATAATGTTATCGGCCCTCAAGGACTTCTTAAGAAGAAGACTAGAGTTCTTGTCACTCATGGTATCACATTCCTTCCTGCTGTGGACTTGATTGTAGTTTTAAAGAATGGAGAGGTCTCAGAAACTGGCACTTACAAGGAACTTTTGGAGAAAAAGGGTGCATTTGCGGAGTTCCTGCTGCAGCACTTGCAGGAAGTCGCAGCCGAAGGCAACGCAGATGGAGGTACCATTTTGAAAATCGGTGTTATTGATGGTTTGCAAGTGACACAAAATTATTTAACCATTATATTTTTTTGCAGATCTTGACGAAATCAAGGCTCAACTGGAGGGCACTCTAGGTGTTGAAGAGGTGCAGAAAGAGCTGAGGGAACTGCGACGCAGAAACACTCGGGTCTCAGAAAGTCAGAGTGACACGGGATCCAATGCAGACCGAGTATCACTTACTGGATCATTAAAAAGGTGCCTGAATGAAAGAATTTTTCTACAGCTGCAAGCAAACGACAAACCAGTGCTAATAAATTGTTTGGCCAACAGGGGAGGATCTGGTTCTAGTGAAGGACTCCGCCGCCGACAAAGCAGTGAACAGAAAGAAGCCACTCCACCTCAGCAAGATGCTGCCAAAGGAGAAAAACTGATTGAGGCTGAGAAGGCAGAAACTGGAAGTGTGAGTGCATCTTACAAAGATTTCTCAATTTTCCTGTTCTATATCTGCAAAGTGAATTGTATTGATATTGAGTGCAAAACTGTTCTAAGAAGGATAAAATGTTGTGTTATTTATAGGTGAAATGGCGAGTGTATGCTCATTATTTGAAAAGCATTGGAATGTTGTTATCAGTAGTCACAATTCTTCTCAATATGGTATTCCAAGTAAGTTGCAATTTTGAAATTGTTTTAATCCAACTATGCGTGTGCAGCCTTTCTGGTTTGATTAAACAATTTATTTACTGATATGTCATTTTACTTCCAGGGCTTCTCTATTGGTTCTAATGTGTGGCTGTCTGTGTGGTCTAGTGATGATAAAATTGCTAATCTCACTGGTTCAGAATACACAAATAAACGTGATATGTACTTGGGTGTCTATGGAGCATTAGGTTTTGGCCAAGGTAAGTCCCTCAGTTTTTAAACCCAACCCAAATTTATTTTTGCCTTTCAGAAATGGTGCAAGATTTGCTACCTGACACTTGTTTTTGTTTTTATGGTTTCTTACTTTTTATGAGTTATGGTACAGATATGCAATGCTGCCAACATCATGACCTCATTTTTAATGCAAACCCTGTACTCTCCTTACCTGAAGTGAATTTGTCATAATATTTTCAGCACTTTCGTACATGGTGGGTGGCATTTCCTTTGCATTGGGATGCGTCAGTGCTTCAGCTGAACTGCACAATGGCATGTTTCTTCATGTTTTGAAAAGCCCAATGTCATACTTTGATGTGACACCTGTCGGACGCACTCTCAATCGGTTCACTAAAGATATTGATGTTGTTGACAATGTTTTACCTTCTATGATACGGTCATTTTTGCTAATGATGTTTTCGGTAATTCAACCTTCAAATTATTTTAATTTATGTTATGGAAGTACAATATGTCCGTCTGTGTGGTTTATTGTCTGCAGAACTTCTGCTTCCTATATATGCAAAGTTGTAAAATGCCATTGTAAAGTCCCTGTTTAGGTCGTGGTAACAACATTTTGTGCTATGTACGGTTGTGTCTTGTTCTAAATGTATGTTACTGACTTTGTTTGGCTTTACAGCATTTGTCGTATTGTTCAGTGTTGTGACTCTTGCTTTGGGTACACTCAAAGCTTCCTCAACTCTTCATTGTCAATTATTACACAACGTGCTTCAATGCTCTATGAGTTTCTTTGATACCACTCCAGTTGGTAGAATCATCAACAGATTTGGCAAAGATGTTGATGTCCTCGATAACTCAATTCCTGTCTCAATACGTGCTTGGATTAACTGTCTCTTCTCGGTAATTCTGAGTTTTTTTTCTTTTGCAATGGGAAGCGTGTTTTCTTTTTCTGATATTTATTTGGCATGTTTTATCCATTTGAATTTTTTTGTTGCTTTCTAACTCACTCTCTCTGGATGGTGAGGCATGTGTAAGGCACAAACACCTAAGTTTTTACAGTTCGCTTCTCGGTTTTAAGTTATTGATTTTATTTCAACGACTAAACAAAGTCATTTAGTTGTGCTTTTGTAGAGACAGCCCAATCCGTAGTAGCTTCGACATGTTCACCGTTTAATCCCTTCCATTTCCCTTTTTTAAAAAATAATTTTTCTCTGTTGTGGCTTTAGGAATGTTCAGTTGCGTGTGTGTTGTTTTTCAAAGTGCATAAATCACTGTGTTTTGTCATGTTCTTGTTTTTTTTGCTGTTCTTTTTTTTTCTCTTTAGTGATTTTATATTTTTATTTGTGTTCATTGGAATGCTTTGCAGTTCTTTCAGTGTTGCTGGCAACACTTACAACTTATCTTGGGACTTTAAGTGCTGCTAGAATACTCCATTACCACATTCTTTACAATGTGATGCGTATACCTTTGTCATTCTTTGATATAACTCCTGTTGGTCGAATTCTCAACCGGCTGACAAAAGATGTAGATACTTTGGACAATGTTTTGCCAATGACACTTCGTGGCTGGACTAACTGTTTCTTCTCGGTACGTAATATTGTGAGGGCCAGGACTGAGATTGGTGTTTGATAGATTTTTCTAAAGGTTGCCCCTGTATATTGGGATCACTTGAAGCCGCTCCTGGAACAGAACACTCCAACCCATACATATTTTATACCCAAGCCTAGATTGCTCAGTTGGAAAGCCTTTGCACCTCTTCCGTACATGCCTGTCACCAAATAGAAGGCAATAATTAATTTTCTTTGCGAAGTGAGCAAAATTTTGTACAAATAACATAAAATACTTTGGAAGGGGAAGAGGACCATCAACAATCACATAGATCTGCAGATGAAGCCAGCCTTCTCTTGAAACCTTATTGCAACAAAATAATACAAATTTTTCAGGTTGTGGGTGTACGTACGCTGTAAGCTATGACTTACTTTCATCAGCATGGGTGTTGTGCTCCCTGTGCTTCTTCATAGTTATTACAAATTTCTAATGCTTTTGCAGCGCTTCTCTAAGTACTTCTTATTAGACTCAAGCTCTCCATTCACACATGTTTAAATTGTATTTTTTTCTAAAGTTCATCTGGGGGTTATCCGTTTTAAAAAAAGGTTCAATTACTCTCATATTTTGGGTGTCATTGTTTTTATTAGTCTACTAATTTCATAGAATCAGTAGGGGATAGGTTCGCAAAAATGTGGAGAAAGATTGACTTTTAGACACACTTCTTTGCTTCTGTAGGCAGTGTGTGCCTGCATCTCTGGCATGTAAATGGTTTAAGGTTCGAATCCCAATGCTCTTGGATGTTTCATTTTACTCTTGCTGTGGTGTGATGGTAAATCTTACCCTGACATTTTGGCAAAGATATGTATAACTAACCAGTTTCAGAGACTATCCTAAGCTTCCATAGGTATTGTTCATTATGCTAGTGCCTTTTCATCCTTTCCATTAGTGTGTGCTGAGGGGAACAAAAAAGTTCTGTATTCTCATTAACGGAAGAACCAAATATTTTGTTTTGTAAAGCTTGTTGTGATGTGGGAAGTCTAGTGTTTGTGCTTGTGATTTATGGATGACATTAAGAGCATGTTATGTATTTCGTCAGAAATTAGGTCTTAAAACATTTTCTAGATGTTGCATAAAATGAACATACAGGGGAATATCTAAGGCTACAACTGTGAGCCCCATGTTCTATCTGCAATGCTTAGCAATACTATACAATCCTCCTCAAGATAAATTATTAATTATCAGTCTCATTTGCTAAGCTAGCTAGTACTAACTAAGAAGTAACATTAAATCCAATTCAATTTCCAGATATTATTTTGTGGTATTGATTTCTCTTGCATCCTCGATAAAATTTTCAAAGCAATTACATTGTACCCTTAATTCTGTGAACAGTTGTATTTTTTATAACAACTTTTGGACAAGTGAAAATGTGAATCGGTCCAGGGCTGGAATGCGGACCCTTTGCTTTAAATGCTCCACCATTGAGCCTACCTGTTAAGATACCAAACCAATTCCCATCTTCACTGTTTAAGCTAATCAAAAGTTTGACAGGATTATTGTTTGAATGTTGCAGTGCTTTCTGTTTGCTTCTCAAGCATCACTCTAAGTATTGGAACTATAAATGCTGCCACTCTCTTGCATCATCACTTGCTCCAAACAATCATCCGTCTCCCCACGATGTTCTTTGATGTGACACCTATTGGTCGTATCCTAAGCCGTTTCTCAACTGATGTCAACACACTGGATTTGACGATGCCTGGAATCATTCAGATGTTCCTCCCTGGCTTCTTCAGGGTACCGAAAGAACTTTACCTAAGTTTTCATAATATATGTGGGCTTTTGTAGTACTTGTGTGACTCGATCTGCATTGTTGTTTGCTTTCTGGTTTATGGAATCTTCTGTTCTGGTGTTGGCCGTCTTTTGTTCATCACATTCTAAAAATTCTAATTTTATGAGGCGACTGAATTTTGTGTCATTGCTACACAATTTGTGTAATAAGTGCATGCATAGTCCTTTTGATTTTTGTTAAAATTATCATGTTAAATCTGGTAACTTGCTCTAAACATTTCAATACTTATAACAGAATGTAGGAAAGCATTTACTGCTCGTATATGATGCAGGTTAAACGGTGAAGTTGGATTTGGTATTTTTATGTTATACTAATGCCTTTCCTAATAACTTCTGTTTATTGTTGCATGGATGCATTTTGACGTACTAGCCCTTGCATGATAATCGTTTTGTTGGTGTGTCCTTCTGAAGGTTTTGTCTTAAATATATGTTTTGAGCTGAAACATCTGTGAAGGGAGAGCAGGAGATTGTGTGTCAATGGATTTAATAAGTTTGAGCTAAATAATTTTGCGCATCGCGGCCCGTTCAGTGGGTCGTCATTGAGTTGGAGGACAAAATTTTAAATAAGGGCAATGAGTTAGCCGTAGCTTTCAAGTTTGTGTTCTGTAATTTTCGTTCCACAGTTTATCCTTCTGGAAAATTAGAAACAAGAATTTTAGACCGTCTGCCATTTGCTTGTTTTCTATTTTTACATTGTCTAGGTAGTCCATTTGTCAATTTGAATGTCGTTAAGTTTAACTTGGATCCGTTTTGCTGACTGTTATCAGGCGTAGGTGTTTTTGTGAGCACTTTTGCTCAGTTGATTGGATGTGTATTTGCCAGTAAGGTAATGCATCAAGTGCTCATGGATGGCATTATACACGCTCCTCTTACATTTTTTGACACAACGCCAGTGGGCAGACTTTTATCACGTTTTAGTAAAGATATTGATATTATCGACAACACTTTGCCTGCAATGTTATTGGATGGAATATACTGTCTGTTTGAGGTAAATTGTAAATTTTCTCATCTGCTTCTTGTGTTGGCTTTGGTACTCCCGTCTGACTGTGCTAATGGGGAAACTGTTAAGTAAACTGATTGGTCTGTGTAACTTAGTCTCGTTTATTTCAGCCATAGGAATTTTGTAACTTCAGAAAGCTTTACCGTAAGCTGTGTTGAACATTTTGTTTAACTATGTATCCTGTTGGTGGTGGTGTGTTTATCAAGTGCACTATGCTTCTCTGGCATGCTTTCCTGTTTTAACCTGACTAAAAGTCACAGGCATGACGCTGTTGCCTTTTTATATTTTTATTTCTTCTCCGTTTATGGACGGACTTTGGGCTTAGCTGAAAACCTCTGTGCTCTTAAAATCTGTGCTGCATCTCTTTTTGCAGCAATAGGATCAATGTTGATAGAAGTAGTACCTTCCATAGGATGCCTATTAGCTGCTCAGAGATTACATGACTTCTTGATGAGTGTCCTCCACAAGCCATTATCATTTTTTGATACAACTCCTGTTGGCCGTATTCTAGTTGTATTTTCAAGAGATATTGAAATTTTAGACAACTGTCTGCGAGCACAAGTAATTGATACCGTATGGTGTTCTGTAGAGGTATGTTAATCGTCAGGACTGAATAACCGGTGGGAGTTGTGTCTTTGAGAGTAAATTGTAATTGTATTGACATTTCTTATTTTTATCTCATTTGTATGATTGTTCAAATTCCTTTTCCCGTGGATGACTGTTCCCCATAGTGGGAATTAAAGATAGTCTACGTTATAAGCAGGTTTTGGCTTCATGTGGGTTTTCATTGCTTTTATCCACAACTGTAACACACACACATCTGCATGAATTCTAATTTTATGTTTGCCTGCTGCATGCAAGGGTTGTCGTATTGCTTTCTCCTTAGTTGCCTCAAACTTAGTGGTCCCAAAAGATGCAACTTGTTCATCACAACCACTTCTACTTCAGTACAATCTGTATTTGGTGACTGGCCTTTACTTGTCCCCCATATTTATGGCAGAATGTCACTACCTCTAGAAATATCCCTCGAGTTACAGTTACTGTTGTTTTTTCTTTGGAGCTCAGTAGCATGCAGTTTAGTGCATGGTTGAATAATTTGTAGTGTCTCTGTTCTGTGGCTTGTAGTCTGCTGTAATGTGATTGTGATGCTTTCCGGATACGTTATGTTTACGTATATGTTATTTATTCCGTTTTAAAATTTAATTATTAGTTCCTTTGAAGTCAAAGAGTTTTAGATTTTCCTAACAAATAGAAGAAAGTGATCACTTGTGAGAGTGCAATTTTAATTAAATTGAAGTTCCTTAGTTTTGAATTATGAAAAAGATCTTTGCCTTCCCCTTTTAAATCAGAAATTCGTAGATTCTTTTGTTTTAATTTTAATTTACTGACATCTTTTTTTTTGAAATGGCTGTATTTCAGGTTATTGCTACGTTAGTAGTCATCAGCTACAGTACACCGATATTTATAGCTGTCATTCTGCCTATTGGAGTTCTTTATTACCTCGTCCAGGTTTGTTGAATGGATCTTTTCTGTTCCCTTTTAGTCCTGTTCAAACTTTTTTTTTCTCATTTGCATTTGTCTCTCCCTTTGTAGCGCTTCTATGTAGCTACGTCAAGGCAATTGAAAAGACTTGAATCAGTCTCAAGGTCCCCCATTTACTCTCACTTTGGAGAAAGTGTGACAGGTATGAACAATTTCTCATGTAATTTGGGTGTGTGATTTTGGTATCTCCGTTAACCAAGTTGGCTTTACTGTCTCCTTGCAGGTGCTTCTTCAATTCGAGCTTACGGGGTTGTTGACAGATTTGTTCATGAATCTGAAGAAAAAGTTGATTTTAATCAAGTCTGCTTTTTCCCCAGTATAATTGCTAATCGGTAATTACTCCACACCCCCAAAGTGCCTTATTGTTTCTTTCTTAGAAATGGTTCTCACACAATCTTGTATTTTTTGTCATCAGGTGGCTGGCTGTTCGCTTGGAAATGGTTGGAAACTTCATCATCTTCTTTGCCGCATTATTTGCTGTCGTGGGCCGTGATGGTCAGCTCTCTCCTGGGCTTGTGGGATTGTCCATTAGCTATGCGCTTCAGGTATGCGTGCCACTACGCTATGATTGATTTCTCAGTTGCTGTGTATTAGAACTCGTCTCAACTCTTGTGTTTTCAGATAACTCAAACCCTGAACTGGTTGGTTCGCATGACATCAGATGTTGAGACTAACATTGTGGCTGTTGAGAGAATCAAAGAATATGGCGAAACTCCACAGGTATATTCGAATCAGTGTCGCCTTCTCCATGTATCTGTATTGGAATGGTGGTTTCTAGTGTACCTTTAATCTTTCAGGAAGCAGCCTGGGAGAACACGTCTAGTGTTGTGGATGCCAATTGGCCTCATGAGGGTAAGGTTGAGTTCAATGATTATCAGGTTCGTTATCGAGAAGGGCTTGACCTTGTTCTCAAAGGCATCAACTTCTCTGTGGAAGGTGGTGAAAAGGTAAGTCTCCCACTCCAGACACCTCAGTGTCTCTAATGCAGCCAATAGTAAACTTGACTTTTCTCTATTCTGTGTTTCTTCCAGGTTGGCATTGTAGGAAGGACAGGTGCTGGAAAGTCGTCACTTACTCTCGCCTTGTTCAGAATCATTGAAGCAGCTGGTGGTAAAATATTGATTGATGGGGTGGACATCTCAAAGCTTGGCCTTCATGCCTTGCGGTCCCGTTTGACAATCATTCCTCAAGATCCAGTCTTGTTCTCTGGATCTCTGCGACTCAATTTGGATCCGTTTGGCAAATTCAAAGATGAAGAAGTATGGAGGGCCCTGGAGCATGCTCACCTCAAGTCCTTTGTCAAAGGGCTTGCAGCTGGTTTAGAACATGAAGTTACTGAGGGAGGTGAAAATTTGAGGTACATTTGGTTCATTCTAAACTTTCTTTCACGATTCGGGATGCAACAAAATGTCTTGTCATATACATATATTTTGTTTGTCTGGTTGCAGTGTTGGTCAACGACAACTAATTTGCCTAGCTCGTGCTCTATTGCGCAAGACCAAGGTGCTTGTGCTGGATGAGGCCACTGCTGCTGTTGACCTGGAGACCGATGACCTGATCCAGAGAACCATCAGGGAAGAATTTAAAGATTGTACGATCTTAACGATTGCCCACAGGCTCAACACCATCATGGATTCTGACAGGTATTTATCTAACACCGGCCTCTTGTATTCTTTTTAAAAGAAAAGTGTACTGTTACTCAGCTTGTGGGTTTTGTATTTGCAGAGTCCTCGTGCTGGACCAGGGTAAAGTTGTGGAATTTGAATCACCTGATGCATTATTACACAAGAAAACATCAATATTCTACTCTATGGCTAAAGATGCTGGGTTGGTTTGATCAAGGAGGACGACTTCTGCACCTTAAAAGTGTCCCTTTGGCTACATTGCTCAAATTGTGCATTACCAAGGTGCCTTTTCTTTTTACTATCAGAATTCCATTCTGAAAATCATTAATCTTTACCAAGCATGCTATTGAAGGTTTAACTTTGATTTAGTTATTTTAAGTGCCCTCCAATTTTGGTTCTGAGTGTGTGCACTTCATGTGATGGTTTGTCCTTAAATAGGTGTATGTACTTTAAAATGAAATCACCATTTGCTACTCTCTTCAGGGTCAATGTTGCCAGTGCTTTTCGACTAAAAGACACAGAAGGTTATGGGTTGTATTGTATGGCCCAGCTTTAAGTAAGACTGAAACTGCGACACGGTACTTTGTTTTCTTTGAATCAATCTGTTGTACTTACAAACTTTAATTTCAGTCCCAGGCTTTTCCTCTATTCTCTTGTCCCCTTTATGATAGTAGCATTCATTTCTTTTTCAAGTTAGCTAAGTAGATTATTATAATTGAACATCACTTTTATTCATTTTAACAAAACTTACTGCCCAGTTTTCAGTCGACCAAATGACATCCTTGATAGACTGACCGAAGACAGTATTTTTCCAACACTTTGTTTTAGTTCTTCTACTTATTATTCTTTTATATTGTTCAAAAGCTGTTGAGCTTAAGTGTGATTGAAGCTCATGCAATTTTCTTTTCTCTCTTAAGATATCTATTATCAGCATGCACAAGTGTGCATTACATGCCTTTTAGGATAGTGTGGTGGATGCACGAGCGTATGCATGTGTGTATGTGTGTTGAATGTTTGTATACCATAACATTTGAGATTCACTGTGTTTCTTTTATAGAATATTCTTAATTTAGTACAAATATCTTTTAGACTTATCTGTTATACATGTATAACAGCATGTTGTTCCCTTGTATATTTTCACTCTAATTTTGATATAATGGTTCCTATTTTCATAGGATGGGTCCATTTTTTTTTCTCTTCTACATTTTTACAGGAATATTCTACTTTAATATCAATATTAAAAGATCTTGTGTACATAGCAGCATTAATTCTAAGTAAACTGGGTTCTTAATTATTGTCTGTGCTCAATCTTGTTGTGTACCATTTGTGTCTGTATATTAGCCTACTGCAAAATTGTAACTTTCATATATTTTGTTACTGATGTTGAGTGCTGGTCTTGGAATGTGTGGAATGTGTTTGCTTGGGGATCAAGAAATGTGATCAAATACTTCTAGTTAGTATATCTAGTGGCTGGTTTGCCTGCTGCTCACTAGGGTTATATAGTATGAATGCACTGTTCACCATGAAACTGCATCCACATTGTGTTTACCAGGAAATTTAACATCTCGCTCAGAGCCAGGACATAAATTGATCTATTCTTGCCACTGAACAACCTGAAAAATGTAGGGACAACTTTCCTATCCCTCCGTCCTAACCTTATGTGCCTGAGGTTGTAACTGCCATTACATGAAAATAAAGATTATTTCAGCTTAGGTGCTTGTGCCTTTTTTTCTGAGATCCCAAGATTATATACAGCGAGCACAAATACTAAATTCTAAGACTTAGTTTATTTGAAACTGAGGAGAACAAAATATCTTGATAATATTGGGCAATAGAGTGGCCTGCACTGCTTTAACTTCATAATCTTCATTGTCAATTGAGATCCATTTCTCTGGGCCCTGCAATGTAAAAAATTTAAATGCCATAAATGCGGTTCAAGGGAAAGTGGGCAAGCTGCACCAGGAGCGCCCGTACACACCTGCAGACCGCCGGCGCCTGCGCCAGCCCCCTCTTCCGATGATTCTGCTACATTGTCTGCTGCTTCAGACCCTCCCAACGACACATTGTTCAGAGGCCAGATTTTGACATCTTTTGTTGTTAAAGTGTTTGTTCTGAGTGGTTGCACACCATTCTCTCTACGCCATCCTTCTTGTACAAAGTCATTGAAAGTCACCTGGTCCGGTCCTGGGGTGACAAGAAAAATGTTTTACACGTGTGAATACCAGAAAGGGGGAGGGGGCAACATTTGATATTTGGTGAGCATTTCCCCTTACCATAAGACACTTGAAGCCGAGGTACTTTACTATGGTCATTCAAAACATTGGATGACAGTAATGAAAAATCAGTGGTTTTCACTTCCAGCTTTTCAACTTTGCCACATTTTTCATTCAATTTTCCTTTGTAATCCACTTGAGGAGTAAATGTTCCTGTGGCAAAAGAGTTTAGAAATGCTCAAACACAGATTTAAAAACTTTTAATAGCTGACAACAGACAGTAACAAACCTGGTGTTCTTTTTGCAAATCCACTCCACCATGATTTATTTTGAGGTATTTCTGGATGTAAATCGTATCTTTGATTGTAACAGTTGGAACATCCTTCACAAGGTGGGGTGTACTCCATATTTGCTTCAACTTGCCATGTAATACCACTCTTTTCATCCTATTGGGAAAAAATAAAATAATCTTTACTTGCTTCCTCACATTAAGGTATGACAATAAATTACAAGACACAGTACCTTTAGACCAGTGAATAAATATGATGCGTAGCCCCTTAAGCCTCCAAAGTACCAATATTTTTCTCGCCTTGCATGAGCATCTCTAAAAGCGCCCCATTCCATTCCTACCAGACTGTAGACTGGTTTTGCAACTTCTGTAGACTCCGTCTGGAAGTAGCTTGCATGTAATCAATGTTTCATAAAAGACAAGGCAAAGTTGGAAAAGAAACAGAACTCACAGGCATAACTTGGAACTTAATGACATCCAGTGGTTTAGTGACCTCAAAAATGACAGCCATGGTTGCTTCTGCTAAGTGTTTAATACGGTCATCAGCACTCTGGGAAAATAGCTGTTTTGCCACTGAATTAGTTTTTCCAAGAGGTAACACACCAAAAGGGATTTTCTTTGCGACCTGGGTACCATCTTCTCTTCTCAAGAGACCAGTAACTGCCTGTTGTTGAGGAAGCAGAACAGACATTAATTATAATGAATAAAAACGACATGAGATACTCACTAAAAAAGGTTGCGCCAAACATTTACCTCAGAGAGGGTCCCATCCCCTCCTGCAACAACAATTGCATCAGTTGCCTCCTCTAGTTTTTCCATTAAAGATCGAGCTTGACCTTCTTTTCCTGTCAGTATGATGTTGACACTCAATCCTGCAAGATGGAGCAGAGGTGCACAATATTCTTCAAACTCCTTTTTAGCTTTTCTGAAAACAAAAAATGGTAAGGTTACCAATGCAAATACTTTCAAAATTCCATGCAGCAAATTCGATAAAAAAAAAAAAAAAGGAATCCAAACACAAGATCAAGTATTTACCGTTTGTTGGCAGCTGGGTTCAGTATGACAGTGACATGTCTAGCTCTCGCTTCTACTGGCAACGGAGCTTCACCAATCTCTCTGGCAACTTCACAATAAGCCCTCATCATCTGAGCATGTCTGTCCAAAGAAATATTAGGCCAATTTTAAACAAAATAATGTGTATCAAAGAACGGAAGCCTCCCGCCCAGTCAACCAATCACAAATATCTTCATCCAAGATAGAATAAAGTGAACTCACTCATATTTGTCTAACCCATAATTAACTCCGTAAGTTACGGCAGCAGTTCCGAAAACTGTCTTCTTCCAGTTATTTCGTAAGGTTTGAAACACTTTCACAAGTTTTGCCATCCTGAGTTAGTCTGGGGACACGAATTGGAATGGATCACCTACCACGAGATGTTTGGGAATGGGAATGGAAATGGATGGAAATTACACCGATTCTCTCGTGGCTTTCGGCTATGACATGATTCTTTGATTATTTTATAAAATGTGAACGCAACAAAAGAGTAGACATAACCCACACAACCGTGCAGACGTGCATGGGTGTAAACAGACAGACGAGATCACCCTGGTATGAGAATTTTAAGCGAACGCTCAGAAAGCGCGGGGTGGGGGTGGGGGAAGGGTGGAAGACGCGGAGGAGGGAAGTTCAGCGACTGGTTTTAGTTTTATACATAATTTATTGGGGGGATAAAAGTTTACGATAGGGCCGAGTATAAGTTGGTTTTGTTGTAAATTTAATGCGTGCAGTGTAAAAATGTTTCCCTGAAAGTGAATTTCGTGGGCGTTCCTGTTTGTGGCAGCCAAACAGGCCAAACAGAGCTTGATTCAAGACAGATTCAAAACGCGGACGGAAACGCGGAAACCGCGGCCGCTGATGGTATGAAAAGTTCGTCGCTACTCCCGGTTCGTGGCGGTGTTCGTAACGGCCACTCTATCTGGAGTGTACGCATCGACCAAGTTCTCATACCGGCGGTGACAGTGGCTCGCGTGTTTCGGACCGCGCTTTGAACCGTTGCGTCGGCGCCGTGTGCTAAGTTTGTTTGTGATTACTGTTTTCTTTCGCGCGGCCCGCGGGAAAAGCCGTTACGCCGCTACGATGCGTGTTTTTGAAGGAGTCGTGTGCGAAGCGGACGCAAGTGTGAGGCTTGCGGTCTACTGTTCGGACGTTTCCAAAGTGAGGGTGTCGCCG